>CAWUFW010016205.1:0-321728 GCA_963921515.1 Calotriton arnoldi | reverse complement strand
GTACTTCGTTCAGTTACGTATTGCTGTGTGCAAACAGGCCCGTGGCGCATTTTAAGATGGGGAATGAAATCCCCTTCAATCCTGAGGGTCCCTGTGAGGCGAACCAGCCCACCAGCTACGTCCAGAAAGCGCCACAGAGCTGCGTTGCAGAGAGGTGCAAAAGGGGCGTGGCCTCTGAACACCTCTCTGCAACGCAGCTCCCTGGTGCATACTGGAGGTACAGGGTGGGCTAGTTGGACCCCAGGGACCCTCATGATTCAAGGGGACTTAATCCCCCAACTTAAAACACGCCACGGGCGCGTTTGCACAGATGTCACCTCAGGCCCCGCCCCTCCCTTCACCATTGTGCAAATATTCCTCTAAAATCAGCCGAACTACGAATTCCGATTTACTCACCTGTTATCAGGAGAGACCTCAGTGCTGCATCTTTCAGCCCAGTACTGATCCTGAAAAGTAATTTTAACCGTACTTACCAGTAACTTGAATTTCCTTCCATAGGATATCATTGTCTGCTTTTTGCTGAAAAAGTTTCTAAGTGTCGATTTTGAAACATACAAATATTCCTCTAAAATCAGCCGAACTACGAATTCCGATTTACTCACCTGTTATCAGGAGAGACCTCAGTGCTGCATCTTTCAGCCCAGTACTGATCCTGAAAAGTAATTTTAACCGTACTTACCAGTAACTTGAATTTCCTTCCATAGGATATCATTGTCTGCTTTTTGCTGAAAAAGTTTCTAAGTGTCGATTTTTGAAACATACAAATATTCCTCTAAAATCAGCCGAACTACGAATTCCGATTTACTCACCTGTTATCAGGAGAGACCTCAGTGCTGCATCTTTCAGCCCAGTACTGATCCTGAAAAGTAATTTTAACCGTACTTACCAGTAACTTGAATTTCCTTCCATAGGATATCATTGACTGGTTTCACTTGGAAATTCTTCTAAGTGTGGCGTTTTGGAACTTTATAATATTCCTCTAAAATCAGCCGAAATACGAATTCCGATTTACTCACCTGTTATCAGGAGAGACCTCAGTGCTGCATCTTTCAGCCCAGTACTGATCCTGAAAAGTAATTTTAATCGTACTTACCAGTAACTTGAATTTCCTTCCATAGGATATCATTGCCTGCTTTTTGCTGAAAAGTTTCTAAGTGTCGATTTTTGAAACATACAAATATTCCTCTAAAATCAGCCAAAATACGAATTCCGATTTACTCACCTGTTATCAGGAGAGACCTCAGTGCTGCATCTTTCAGCCCAGTACTGATCCTGAAAAGTAATTTTAACCGTACTTACCAGTAACTTATATTTCCTTCCGTAGGAATCCATTGTCTGGTTTTCAGCAGAAAAGTTTCAAAGTGTTGATTTTCACAAACTACAAATATTCCTTAAAAATCGCCTGTATGACTTAAACGCATTCTTTCAACTGTTTACAGGAGATGCACCAGTGCTGGATCCAGGATCCACCACTGAGTAAGAAAAAGTAACGATAACACTACTTACCTGCTAAGTGAATTTCCTCCCATAGGATAACATTGGTGATTCTATGTGAAAAAGTTTCTAAGTGTCAACTTTTAAAATACAATAATATTCCTTAAAAATCACTACTGTAACCAAAACGCTTTTACTCAACTGTTTACAGGAGATGTCCCAGGACTGAATCTAGGATCCAGTCCTGTGGTTAGAAAAGTAATCCATAAAGTAACTAATTGCATTTAGCTAGAAATTCACATTGAGCTCAATGTTGCATTGTGTTTGAAATTGTGTTGCCCATTGCAACAACTGTAACTACTGTACTTAAAAGTCTATTGCCTATTTGCAAAGTATTTAAACTAAAGTAATTCATTCTGAGAAAGTATATTTTGTAATGTAATGTATAATGTAATTACAATGTAATTTAAAAAATAAAACATCTAAAAATAAATAGTTTAAAAAAATGTAGTAAATCAGTATCAAAAAAATAAATATAACAATTAATACATTTCAAAATTGTCATTTACAAAACCTTTGAAATTCACTGAAAAAAACTATAGGTTTCAGACATGTTATAGTTAGGAATTAGCATTTAAAAACCTTTGAAATTCACTGAAAAAACCATAGGTTTCAGGCTTGTTATAGTTAGGAATTAGCATTTTAAAAACCTTTGAAATTCACTGAAAAACCATAGGTTTCAGGCCTGTTATAGTTAGGGTTTAGCATTTAAAAACCTTTGAAATGCACTGAAAAAACCATAGGTTTTAGGGAAAGTTATAGTTAGTTGGACATTGCACTCGTACAAAACCCGTGAAATTCCCCCGTTATAGTTAGTTCAGCTAACTATAACTCGCGCCCCGCAATGCACTGCTGATGACGTCACATATTACATCACTCATGACATGGTCAGTGACATCACTGATGACATCACTGATGACATCTCAAATGACATCACTGATGACATCATCCATGTGAGAATTTAATGCATCTTCTCACACCCTAATATAACTTTTGATACACCCACTCTAAATTACAGACTGCCATTCTCAAAACCATACACACTCCAATACCAATAAGTACATACCCACTCACTGATTCTTAGATCTACACACACACATCTACTCACTCACCCGTACAGTCACTCATACTTACAGTCACTCAGTACAGGACTATCATATGCACTCATACACCTATATAAACACTCACACAACGCAACTCATCCATAGAGGTACTCACACACCTAGTCAGTCATGCTAATAATTAATCACACTCCCATTTACTCACCTATACAGTTATACACACTAGCTCACTTACTCATAAAAATACTAGCACATTCTTACGCTCCTATGCAATCACTGATGCAAGCACACACTCATCCATATAGCCACTCTCACAATCACACACTCTCACTTATAGCCATTTATATACTCCAACACACATATATACTGCCTTTCACATATGTAGTTACTCACACATGTACCACTGAGATATACATTCAATCACTAACACACCCATACACACACTCACCCACCCATACAGTCCATCACAGACGCACTCTTGAAACCATGCACCCAGTGAATCACCCACTCACACATCTATGCACAGAGTCACACACACCCCACCCACACAAACACTGAGGCACCCATACAGATACTCAGAGAACCAATCCATAACCCAAATAGACACTCATTTAGCTAGTCAGAAACCCATGCAGCTGCTTACACAACAACATACAGACGGATACAGACATTCACACAGTTTAGTCACTCACCCATGCATCCAGTAAGATACGTTTAATCACTCACTTATAGACTCAGTCACGCACCTACTAAATCATCCATTCAGACGCTTATACACCCACTCATTCTTCAATACGCCTTTCCCTATATATATTAAACATATTTAAACTTTACAGAAACACACAATCACTGGATGATGTCATCAGTGATGTCATCAGTGATGTCACTGACCACGTCATGAGTGATGTAATATGTGACGTCATCAGCAGTGCATTGTGGGCGCGAGTTATAGTTAGCTGAACTAACTATAACGGGGGAATTTCACGGGTTTTGTACGAGTGCAATGTCCAACTAACTATAACTTTCCCTAAAACCTATGGTTTTTTCAGTGAATTTCAAAGGTTTTTTAAATGCTAAACCCTAACTATAACAGGCCTGAAACCTATGGTTTTCAGTGAATATATATATATATATATATATATATATATATTATCTACTGGCGGTCGCCAGTAGATAGTTATAGTTAAAACCTATTATCCATAGGAAATCCGCGACATTCTATTTGAAATAACGTTGGCGCCGGTTGACGAATCTTCGCGAAAGTTTCCAACTTGTTGGGGCGCTCCGGTCTGCTCCTGTCCTGAAAGTCTCGGGGTGATACGTCAAGCGGGGGCCGAGAAAAAGGGGGTCCCAAAACGCGTTTTCCCCATTCATTTTTCCATAGGAACCTTTAGTCGCAGCTACAGCCAGAACTGCTGAACGGAATTACACCAAATTTGGCAAAGAGGTAGCCCTTGGTTCAGTGTCGTGCCTTTTGCTTAAATGGTGTAAATCCGTTCAGTAGTTCCTGAGAAAATCAAAAGTAAATTCACATATATATCTGGGCGGAGCCTAACCACACATGTCATCGTGAGATCTGATTGGCTGTCAGCACTTCATCCTGGAATTGCTGGCAGCCATCTTGGGACCAATATAAATGATAGTACCTCATTGAAATGCATTGTAGTGAATAGAAGATTTTGAAGGTCACCAAAAGGAGAACTATAAAGGGTGATAACAGGCTTTAGTTACATTAGAATGTATTTGTTGATGGTACCATACTAATTTTAGGAATTGTGGTGTATTCTAAGGTGATTTTACCATGTGAAAAACCTTCTGCTGGGATATCATGAATCATGTTTGAGAGAACACTATTTTCTCATGCTTGTCCCATGGAGGTTTGGAAGGTGCTCCAGAAGCTAAAATGAGAGCATATTTTCTGTAAATTAACATTATCTTTCTCACTCATGTGAGAATGAAGTCTGACATTCTCAGTAAAACATGTACATCCAACAAGGGCAGAGACTGTCAGTTGATTCCTTTGTGTTCTACTGCAGCTTCCCAGAGTGTTCTAAAGAACAACTAGAGTGCTAACAGCCTTACTTATGACAAAAGTATGGCACACCTGAAGCCATCTTGATTGGAATAAACTGGTAAAACTTAAACAATTTAATTTAAAAAGGAACAAAATGATGGGGTTCATTTTGTCATAGAAATTATGGTTAGTGCTGTAGAAAGAAAAATTAGGACATGTTTCAAGTGTGATCTCAAATATCTTCCTGTTATATTTCAACAGGAGCAGCCTGCCAGTTGATGCCTTTGTGTTCTACTGCAGCTTCCCAGAGTGTTCTAAAGAACAACTAGAGTTCTAACAGCCTTACTTATGACAAACGTATGGCACACCTGAAGCCATCTTGATTGGAATAAACTGGTAACACTTAAAACATTTAATTTAAAAAGGAACAAAATGATGGGGTTCATTTTGTCATAGAAATTATGGTTAGTGCTGTAGAAAGAAAAATTAGGACATATTTCAAGTGTGATCTCAAATATCTTCCTGTTATATTTCAACAGGAGCAGCCTGCCAGTTGATGCCTTTGTGTTCTACTGCAGCTTCCCAGAGTGTTCTAAAGAACAACTAGAGCGCTAACAGCCTTACTTATGACAAAAGTATGGCACACCTGAAGCCATCTTGATTGGAATAAACCGGTAACACTTAAAACATTTAATTTAAAAAGGAACAAAATGAGGGGTTCTTTTTGAAATAGAAATTATGGTTAGTGCTGCAGAAAGAAAAATTAGGGCATGTTTTAAGTGAGATCTCAAATCCTCTTCTATTTCATTAGAAAATTCTGACATGCAGACTGAAACAATCACTTTCAATACCAGCAGCAGACTACCAGTTAACTCCCTGGTGAGCAGTAGCTTTACTCCAGTGATCTAATGAGCAACTAGAGTGCTAACATTCTGAATTTATGGCAGATGTGAGACACATCTGAATGCCTTCTTGATGGAATCAAAGTAAAAAACTGAAAGCATTTCCTACTGAGGAGACTGCAGTAAATGAAGAAATTAGGAAACTTCATAACAAAGAAGTCTTCCAAGATGGCCACCAGTGAAAAAAGAGCCCAAATGTAGCACAAATATTACCCAGATGTAGCCCACATATAGCCCAATGACAAAAGTGTGCAAAACACTTTTTATTTTTAGTTTTTTGCAGTTTTATGTAGTGCAGACTGGTCAGGTATTGGAGCATTGCATCTTAAAACATGACCCCCTACACTACAAAAACACCACTGCACTACCTTAAACCCTAAAACACTACCCCCAGCACGACCCCCTACACTACCCAAACACCACTGCACTAACCTAAATCCTAAAACACTACCACCAGCACGACCCACTACACTACCCAAACACCACTGCACTACCCTAAAACATGACCCCCTACACTACACAAACACCACTGCACTACCCCAAACCCTAAAACACTACCCCCAGCACGACCCCCTACACTACACAAGCACCACTGCACTACCCTAAACCCTAAAACACTACCCCCAGCACGACCCCCTACACTACACAAACACCACTGCACTACCCTAAACCCTAAAACACTACCCCCAGCACGACCCCCTACACTACCCAAACACCACTGCACTAACCTAAATCCTAAAACACTACCCCCAGCACGACCCCCTACACTACCCAAACACCACTGCACTACCCTAAAACATGACCCCTACACTACACAAACACCACTGCACTACCCTAAACCCTAAAACACTACCCCCAGCACGACCCCCTACACTACACAAGCACCACTGCACTACCCTAAACCCTAAAACACTACCCCCAGCACGACCCCTACACTGCCCGAACACCACTGCACTGCCCTAAACCCTGAAACACCAGCCCCTGCATGACCCCCTACACTGCCCGAACACCACTGCACTGCCCTAAACCCTGAAACACCACCCCTAGCACGACCCCCTACACTGCCCGAACACCACTGCACTGCCCTAAACCCTGAAACACCACCCCCTTCACGACCCCCTACACTGCCCGAACACCACTGCACTGCCCTAAACCCTGAAACACCACCCCCAGCATGACCCCCTACACTGCCCGAACACCACTGCACTGCCCTAAACCCTGAAACACTACCCCCAGCAAGACCCCCTACACTGCCCGAACACCACTGCACTGCCCTAAACCCTGAAACATCACCCCCAGCAAGACCCCCTACACTGCCCGAACACCACTGCACGCCTAAACCCTGAAACACCACCCCCAGCACGACCCCCTACACTGCCCGAACACCACTGCACTGCCCTAAACCCTGAAACACTACCCCCAGCATGACCCCCTACACTGCCCGAACACCACTGCACTGCCCTAAACCCTGAAACACCAGCCCCAGCACGACCCCCTACACTGCCCGAACACCACTGCACTGCCCTAAACCTTGAAACACCAGCCCCTGCACGACCCCCTACCACTGCCCGAACACCACTGCACTGCCCTAAACCCTGAAACACCAGCCCCAGCACGACCCCCTACACTGCCCGAACACCACTGCACTGCCCTAAACCCTGAAACACCAGCCCCAGCACGACCCCCTACACTGCCCGAACACCACTGCACTGCCCTAAACCCTGAAACACCAGCCCCAGCACGACACCCTACACTGCCCGAACACCACTGCACTGCCCTAAACCCTGAAACACCACCCCGTGCATGACCCCCTACACTGCCCGAACACCACTGCACTGCCCTAAACCCTGAAACACCACCCCCAGCACGACCCCCTACACTGCCCGAACACCACTGCACTGCCCTAAACCCTGAAACACCACCCCCAGCACGACCCCCTACACTGCCCGAACACCACTGCACTACCCTAAACCCTGAAACACCACCCCCAGCAAGACCCCCTACACTGCCCGAACACCACTGCACTGCCCTAAACCCTGAAACACCACCCCCAGCAAGACCCCCTACACTGCCCGAACACCACTGCTCCTAAACCCTGAAACACCACCCCCAGCAAGACCCCCTACACTGCCCGAACACCACTGCACTGCCCTAAACCCTGAAACACCACCCCCAGCAAGACCCCCTACACTGCCCGAACACCACTGCACTGCCCTAAACCCTGAAACACCACCCCCAGCACGACCCCCTACACTGCCCGAACACCACTGCTCTGCCCAAAACCCTGAAACACCAGCCCCAGCACGACCCCTACACTGCCCAAACACCACTGCACTGCCCTAAACCCTGAAACACCACCCCCAGCACGACCCCTACACTGCCCAAACACCACTGCACTGCCCTAAACCCTGAAACACCAGCCCCAGCACAACCCCGTACACTGCCCGAACACCACTGCACTGCCCTAAACCCTGAAACACCAGCCCCAGCACGACCGCCTACACTGCCCGAACACTACTGCACTGCCCTAAACCCTGAAACACCACCCCCAGCACGACTACCTACACTGTCCGAACACCACTGCACTGCCCTAAACCCTGAAACACCACCCCCTGCACGACCCCCTACACTGCCCAAACACTACTGCACTGCCCTAAACCCTGAAACACCACCCCTCAGCCACGACACCCTACACTGCCCGAACACCACTGCACTGCCCTAAACCCTGAAACACCACCCCAGCACGACCCCCTACACTGCCCGAACACCACTGCACTAAACCCTGAAACACCACCCCCTGCACGACCCCTACACTGCCGGAACACCACTGCACTGCCCTAAACCCTGAAACACCACCCCCAGCACGACCCCCTACACTGCCTGAACACCACTGCACTGCCCTAAACCCTGAAACACCAGCCCCAGCACGACCCCTACACTGCCCGAACACCACTGCACTGCCCTAAACCCTGAAACACCACCCTCAGCACGACCCCCTACACTGCCCGAACACCACTGCACTGCCCTAAACCATGAAACACCAGCCCCAGCAAGACCCCCTATACTGCCCGAACACCACTGCATTGCCCTAGAACCCTGAAACACCAGCCCCAGCAAGACCCCATACACTGCCCGAACACCACTGCACTGCCCTAAACCCTGAAACACCAGCCCCAGCACGACCCCTACACTGCCCGAACACCACTGCACTGCCCTAAACCCTGAAACACCACCCCCAGCACGACCCCTACACTGCCCGAACACCACTGCACTGCCCTAAACCCTGAAACACCACCCCCTGCACGACCCCCTACACTGCCCGAACACCACTGCACTGCCCTAAACCCTAAACACTACCCCCAGCACGACCCCTACACTGCCCGAACACCACTGCACTGCCCTAAACCCTGACACACCACCCCCAGCACGACCCCCTACACTGCCCGAACACCACTGCACTGCCCTAAACCCTGAAACACCACCCCCAGCACGACCCCCTACACTGCCCGAACACCACTGCACTGCCCTAAACCCTGAAACACCAGCCCCAGCACGACCCCTACACTGCCCAAACACCACTGCACTGCCCTAAACCCTGAAACACCACCCCCAGCACGACCCCCTACACTGCCCAAACACCACTGCACTGCCCTAAACCCTGAAACACCAGCCCCAGCACAACCCCGTACACTGCCCGAACACCACTGCACTGCCCTAAACCCTAAAACACCAGCCCCAGCACGACCGCCTACACTGCCCGAAAACTATTGCACTGCCCTAAACCCTGAAACACCACCCCCAGCAAGACTACCTACACTGTCCGAACACCACTGCACTGCCCTAAACCCTGAAACACCACCCCCTGCACGACCCCTACACTGCCCAAACACCACTGCACTGCCCTAAACCCTGAAACACCACCCCCAGCACGACACCCTACACTGCCCGAACACCACTGCACTGCCCTAAACCCTGAAACACCACCCCAGCACGACCCCTACACTGCCCGAACACCACTGCACCTAAACCCTGAAACACCACCCCCTGCACGACCCCCTACACTGCCCGAACACCACTGCACTGCCCTAAACCCTGAAACATCACCCCCAGCGCAACCCCCTACACTGCCTGAGCACCATTGCTCTGCCCTAAACCCTGAAACACTAGCCCCAGCACGACCCCCTACACTGCCCGAACACCACTGCACTGCCCTAAACCCTGAAACACCACCCTCAGCACGACCCCCTACACTGCCCGAACACCACTGCACTGCCCTAAACCATGAAACACCAGCCCCAGCAAGACCCCCTATACTGCCCGAACACCACTGCATTGCCCTAGAATCTGAAACACCAGCCCCAGCAAGACCCCATACACTGCCCAAACACCACTGCACTGCCCTAAACCCTGAAACACCAGCCTCAGCACGACCCCCTACACTGCCCGAACACCACTGCACTGCCCTAAACCCTGAAACACCAGCCCCAGCATGACCCCCTACACTGCCCAAACACCACTGCACTGCCCTAAACCCTGAAACACCAGACCCAGCACCACCCCCTACAATGCCCGAACACCACTGTACTGCCCTAAACCCTGAAACACCACCCCCTGCACCGCCCCCTACACTGCCCGAACACCACTGCACTGCCCTAAACCCTGAAACACCACCCCCTGCATGACCCCCTACACTGCCCGAACACCACTGCACTGCCCTAAACCCTGAAACACCACCCCTGCACCACCCCTACACTGCCCGAACACCACTGCACTGCCCTAAACCCTAAAACACCACCCCCTGCACCGCCCCCTACACTGCCCGAACACCACTGCACTGCCCTAAACCCTGAAACACCACCCCCAGCATGACCCCTTTACTGCCTCGAACACCACTGCACTGCCCCAAACCCTGAAACACCACCCCCAGCATGACCCCCTACACTGCCCGAACACCACTGCCCTTAACCCTGAAACACCACCCCTGCACGACCCCTACACTGCCCGAACACCACTGCACTGCCCTAAACCCTGAAACACCACCCCCTGCATGACCCCCTACACTGCCCGAACACCACTGCACTGCCCTAAACCCTGAAACACCACCCCCAGCACGACCCCCTACACTGCCCGAACACCACTGTACTGCCCTAAACCCTAGAACATTACCCCAGCATGACCCCCTACACTACCCGAACACCACTGCACTACCCTAAACCCTAAAATACTCCCCCAGCACGACCCCCTACACTACCCGAACACGACTGCACTGCCCTAAACCCTAAAACACTCCCCCCAGCACGACCCCCTACACTACCCGAACACCACTGCACTGCCCTAAACCCTAAAACACTCCCCCAGCACGACCCCCTACACTACCTAAACACCACTGCACTGCCCTAAACCCTAAAACACTACCCCCCGCATGACCCCCTACACTACCCAAATACCAATGCACTACCCTAATCCCTAAAACACTACCCCCGCACAACCCCCTACACTACCCAAAGACCACTGCACTACCCTAAACTCTAAAACAATACCCCTGCACGACTCCCTACACTACCCAAAGACCACTGCACTACCCTAAACCCTAAAACACGACACTCCTACACTAAACAAACACCACTGCACTACCCTAAACCCTAAAAACTACCCCCAGCACGAACCCCTACACTACCCAAACACCACTGCACTACCCTAAACCCTAAAACACTACCCCCAGCACGACCCCCTACACTACACAAACACCACTGCACTACCCTAAACCCTAAAACACTACCCCCAGCACGACCCCCTACACTACCCAAACACCACTGCACTAACCTAAATCCTAAAACACTACCCCCAGCACGACCCCCTACACTACCCAAACACCAATGCACTACCCTAAAACATGACCCCTACACTACACAAACACCACTGCACTACCCTAAACCCTAAAACACTACCCTCAGCACGACCCCCTACACTACACAAGCACCACTGCACTACCCTAAACCCTAAAACACTACCCCCAGCACGACCCCCTACACTGCCCGAACACCACTGCACTGCCCTAAACCCTGAAACACCAGCCCCTGCATGACCCCCTACACTGCCCGAACACCACTGCACTGCCCTAAACCCTGAAACACCACCCCTAGCACGACCCCCTACACTGCCCGAACACCACTGCACTGCCCTAAACCCTGAAACACCACCCCTTCACGACCCCCTACACTGCCCGAACACCACTGCACTGCCCTAAACCCTGAAACACCACCCCCAGCATGACCCCCTACACTGCCCGAACACCACTGCACTGCCCTAAACCCTGAAACACTATCCCCAGCAAGACCCCCTACACTGCCCAAACACCACTGCACTGCCCTAAACCCTGAAACATCACCCCCAGCAAGACCCCCTACACTGCCCGAACACCACTGACATAAACCCTGAAACACCACCCCCAGCACGACCCCCTACACTGCCCGAACACCACTGCACTGCCCTAGACCCTGAAACACTACCCCCAGCATGACCCCCTACACTGCCCGAACACCACTGCTCTGCCCAAAACCCTGAAACACCAGCCCCAGCACGACCCCCTACACTGCCCGAACACCACTGCACTGCCCTAAACCTTGAAACACCAGCCCCTGCACGACCCCCTACCACTGCCCGAACACCACTGCACTGCCCTAAACCCTGAAACACCAGCCCCAGCACGACCCCCTACACTGCCCGAACACCACTGCACTGCCCTAAACCCTGAAACACCAGCCCCAGCACGACCCCCTACACTGCCCGAACACCACTGCACTGCCCTAAACCCTGAAACACCAGCCCCAGCACGACCCCCTACACTGCCCGAACACCACTGCACTGCCCTAAACCGTGAAACACCAGCCTCAGCACGACACCCTACACTGCCCGAACACCACTGCACTGCCCTAAACCCTGAAACACCACCCCGTGCATGACCCCCTACACTGCCCGAACACCACTGCACTTCCCTAATCCCTGAAACACCACCCCCAGCGCGACCCCCTACACTGCCCGAACACCACTGCACTGCCCTAAACCCTGAAACACCACCCCCTGCACAACCCCCTACACTGCTCGAACACTACTGCACTGCCCTAAACCCAGAAACACCATCCCCAGCACGACCCCCTATACTGCCACGAACACCACTGCACTGCCCTAAACCCTGAAACACTACCCCCAGCAAGACCCCCTACACTGCCCGAACACCACTGCACTGCCCTAAACCCTGAAACACCAGCCCCAGCACGACCCCCTACACTGCCCGAACACCACTGCACTGCCCAAAACCCTGAAACACCACCCCCTGCACGACCCCCTACACTGCCCGAACACCACTGTACTGCCCTAAACCCTGAAACCCCACCCCCAGCATGACCCCTTACACTGCCAGAACACCACTGCACTGCCCTAAACCCTGAAACACCACCCCCTGCACGACCCCCTACACTGCCCGAACACTACTGCACTGCCCTAAACCCTGAAACACCACCCCCAGCACGACCCCCTACACTGCACGAACACCACTGCACCACCCTAAACCCTGAAACACTACCCCCAGCAAGACCCCCTTCACTGCCCGAACACCACTGCACTGCCTTAAACCCTGAAACATCACCCCTCGCAAGACCCCCTACACTGCCCGAACACCACTGCCCTAAACCCTGAAACACCACCCCCAGCAAGACCCCCTACACTGCCCGAACACCACTGCACTGCCCTAAACCCTGAAACACCACCCCCAGCACGACCCCCTACACTGCCCAAACACCACTGCACTGCCCTAAACCCTGAAACACCAGCCCCAGCACAACCCCGTACACTGCCCGCACACCACTGCACTGCCCTAAACCCTGAAACACCAGCCCCAGCATGACCGCCTACACTGCCCGAAAACTACTGCACTGCCCTAAACCCTGAAACACCACCCCCAGCAAGACTACCTACACTGGCCGAACACCACTGCACTGCCCTAAACCCTGAAACACCACCCCCTGCACGACCCCCTACACTGCCCAAACACGACTGCACTGCCCTAAACCCTGAAACACCACCCCTCAGCACGACACCCTACACTGCCCGAACACCACTGCACTGCCCTAAACCCTGAAACACCACCCCAGCACGACCCCCTACAATGCCGAACACCACTGCACTAAACCCTGAAACACCACCCCTGCACGACCCCCTACACTGCCGGAACACCACTGCACTGCCCTAAACCCTGAAACATCACCCCCAGCGCAACCCCCTACACTGCCTGAGCACCATTGCTCTGCCCTAAACCCTGAAACACTAGCCCCAGCACGACCCCCTATACTGCCCGAACACCACTGCACTGCCCTAAACCCTGAAACACCACCCCCAGCACGACCCCCTACACTGCCCGAACACCACTGCACTGCCCTAAACCATGAAACACCAGCCCCAGCAAGACCCCCTATACTGCCCGAACACCACTGCATTGCCCTAGACTCTGAAACACCAGCCCCAGCAAGACCCCCTACACTGCCCAAACACCACTGCACTGCCCTAAACCCTGAAACACCAGCCCCAGCATGACCCCCTACACTGCCCAAACACCACTGCACTGCCCTAAACCCTGAAACACCAGCCCCAGCACCACCCCCTACAATGCCCGAACACCACTGTACTGCCCTAAACCCTGAAACACCACCCCCTGCATCGCTCCCTACACTGCCCGAACACCACTGCACTGCCCTAAACCCTGAAACACCACCCCCTGCATGACCCCCTACACTGCCCGAACACCACTGCACTGCCCTAAACCCTGAAACACCACCCCCTGCACCACCCCCTACACTGCCCGAACACCACTGCACTGCCCTAAACCCTGAAACACCACCCCCTGCACCGCCCCCTACACTGCCCGAACACCACTGCACTGCACTGCCCTAAACCCTGAAACACCACCCCCAGCATGACCCCCTTTACTGCTCGAACACCACTGCACTGCCCCAAACCCTGAAACACCACCCCCAGCATGACCCCCTACACTGCCCGAACACCACTGCCCTTAACCCTGAAACACCACCCGTGCACGACCCCCTACACTGCCCGAACACCACTGCACTGCCCTAAACCCTGAAACACCACCCCCTGCATGACCCCCTACACTGCCCGAACACCACTGCACTGCCCTAAACCCTGAAACACCACCCCCAGCACGACCCCCTACACTGCCCGAACACCACTGCACTGCCCTAAACCCTAGAACACTACCCCCAGCATGACCCCCTACACTACCCGAACACCACTGCACTACCCTAAACCCTAAAATACTCCCCCAGCACGACCCCCTACACTACCCGAACACGACTGCACTGCCCTAAACCCTAAAACACTCCCCCAGCACGACCCCCTACACTACCCGAACACCACTGCACTGCCCTAAACCCTAAAACACTCCCCCAGCACGACCCCCTACACTACCTAAACACCACTGCACTGCCCTAAACCCTAAAACACTACCCCCGCATGACCCCCTACACTACCCAAATACCAATGCACTACCCTAATCCCTAAAACACTACCCCCGCACAACCCCCTACACTACCCAAAGACCACTGCACTACCCTAAACTCTAAAACAATACCCCCGCACGACTCCCTACACTACCCAAAGACCACTGCACTACCCTAAACCCTAAAACACGACCTCTTACACTAAACAAACACCACTGCACAACCCTAAACCCTAAAAAACTACCCCCAGCACGAACCCCTACACTACCCAAACACCACTGCACTACCCTAAACCATAAAACACTACCCCCAGCAGTACCCCCTACGCTACCCAAACACCACTGCACTACCCTAAACCCTAAAACACTACCCCCAGCAGTACCCCCTACACTACCCAAACACCATTGCACTACCCTAAACCCTAAAACACTACCCCCAGCAGTATCCCCTACACTACCCAAACACCACTGCACTACCCTAAACCCTAAAACCCTAAAACACTAACCCCAGCACGACCCCCTACACTACCCAAACACCACTGTACTACCCTAAACCCTAAAACACTCCCCCAGCACGACTCCCTACACTACCCAAACACCACTGCACTACCCTAAACCCTAAATCTACCCCCAGCATGACCCCCTACACTGCACAAACACCACTGCACTACCCTAAACCCTAAAACACTACCCCCAGCACGACCCTCTTCACTACCTAAACACAACTGCACAATTTGTTACAGGCGTTGCAACGCAGGCCTGTGGTGCTTACTGGAAGTACCTGGTGGGCTAGTTGGGCCCCAGGGACTCTCAGGATTCAAGGTGACCTAATCCCCCAACTTAAAACGCGCCACGGGGCGCGTTTGCACAGTGGTGAAGGGAGGGGGCGGGGCCTCAGGTGACATGTGCGCAAACACGCCCTGTGGTGCGTTTTAAGTTGGGGAGTTAATTCCCTTTGAATCCTGGGGGCCAACTAGCCCACCAGGTACCTTCAGTAAGCACAACAGAGTTGCGTTGCAGAGAGGTGAAAAAGGTGCGTGGCCTCGGAACGCCTCTCTGCAACTCAGCTCTGTGGTCCTAACTGTAGGTACCTGGGGGCTAGTTGGGCCCCAGGGACCCTCAGGATTCAAGGGGACTTAATCCCGCAACTTAAAACGCGCCACGGGGCGCGTTTGCACACATGTCACCTCAGGCCCCCCTCCCTTCACCACTGTGCAAACGCGCACTGGCTCTGGTTAGTCAGAGTCAGTTACCACTAAGATATACATTCACTCACTAACACACCCATACACACACTCACCCACCCAAGCAGTCCATCACAGATGCACTCTTGAAATCATGCACCCAGTGAATCACCCACTCACACATCTATGTATAGAGTCACACACACCCCGCCCACACAAACACTCAGGCAGCCATACAGATACTCAGAGAACCAATCAATAACCCATATAGACACTCATGTAGCTATTCGCAAATCCATGCATCCACTTACACACCAACAAACAGACGGATACAGACATTCACACAGTTTACTCATGCATTCAGTAAGATACGTTTAATCACTCACTTGTAGAGTCAGTCACTCACGTACTAAATCATCCATTCAGACACTTATACACCCACTCATTCTTCAATACGCCTTTCCCTATATATATTAAACATATTTAAACTTTACAGAAACACACAGTCACTGGATGATGTCATCAGTGATGTCATCAGTGATGTCATTTGAGATGTCATGAGTGATGTCATCAGTGATGTCACTGACCATGTCATGAGTGATGTAATATGTGACGTCATCAGCAGTGCATTGCTGGGCGCGAGTTATAGTTAGCTGAACTAACTATAACAGGGGAATTTCATGGGTTTTGTACGAGTGCAATGTCCAACTAACTATAACTGTCCCTAAAACCTATGGTTTTTTCAGTGAATATATATATATACAATTCGATATTTTGTACAACTTTATTTTTTACATCGATATTTTTTCTGATATATTTGTACTTACCTGTTTAAGTATAGGGAGTCGATATTTTTGTATTCTATATTTTTGCATTGAGATTTTTTGCTTCTAGATTTTTAACATCGATATTTCGTCAGTAAACCATTCACATGATGCCAAAAAATGAGTTTCCCCCAATGAGTGTGGATTGAGAGAGGTAAAATAAGTGGAAAATAGCTTTTATTGACTTCTGTAGGTTATCCTCACTAAAGTATACACCCTAAGTGTGACGGGTATGCCCAGATGAGAGTTCTGTGCTCACTATGCCACTGGTTCAAGATTTACCTGGCTGAAGAGCCCATAATAAGTGTGAAACCGGTCTTAGGTTGCTTGTATTCTGGTTCAGGTAAGACCTGGCTTGGCAGTTTGGACTGACTGGTCCCATTGGAGCAGGACTAAATGATTTATAGATTACGGTCGCACTGCGTCTGGTAAACTAAATTAATCTGTGGTATATCCTTTATTCACTTTTTTTGGGTGCTGGTGAGTATCACCTCCTGATCCTGAGGTGTAAAATGAATTACATTTCTGCAGGGCGTTCTCCACAAGGAATGAACGAACTCAAACAGCACTCCCAACAATGATGCTTCAAAAATTATAATTCACTTCATAGTGGTTTACACGCTGGTTTATTCACCATATATGTAGATTTGTATTTTTCATCAACTCCATATGGTTGGTTAATCACATCTGTACATGACTGTAGCAATAATCATCATGCTTACAGGGACCCCAATGCATTTCGGGCTCTGCCCTTCATCAGGGGGTACTTCCTACAAGGAAGAAATACAACACATTTACTTAATCCAAGAACTGATGGATATCAATGCGTTCAATTAGTGCACCTCCTCAATGCATCCTGCGATGTTTGTTAAAACAAAAATCCTAATGTGTATAGGAAAGCAAGAGTAGATAGAGAAGAAAGTCAAGATAAAACAAAGCCATTTTACAATAGACTAGAAATGTCCTGTATGAAAAAACGGTAAAAAGTCCTAAAAACCATGCAAGTGCCTACTATAAGAACCGTGCAAACCGAAAAAGATTTTTGATCAAAGAGAATCCAAGTACGCCTTATCTATATATGATTCCTAAGATTCAGAAATGTTTGGAAAAACCACCGTTTAGACCAATTGTTAGTACTAGGAGCTCTTTACATGAAGCTATTGGTAAATATATTGATCAACACTTGCAACCCGGTGTTCAAAGTACGTCTACATACTTGCGAGACACCACAGATTTTTTGCTTAAATTAATAACATCAAGATTGAAGAATATACTGAACCTATATTGTGTACCATAGACGTGAAGTCTTTGTATATCTCTATCCCCCACGATTGGGGGTTACAGGCTATGGAATCTTTTCTTATTGACAGTGACATGAAGGAAGATCTTAAAGTTTTTCTCCTAGAGTTAATGCATTTCACGCTGTACCACAGCTACTTTACATGGAATGAAGGTTACTACACCCAATTATCAGGGACTTCTATGGGAAACTGCGCAGCACCTGCGTATGCGAACCTTTTCATGCACCGGTTCGAACTTGATCATATTTTATCTAAGAAGATCTGGCAGGATAATTTGATTACCTTCTACATGTACATTGATGATATTTTTTTAATTTGGAAAGGAGCACAATCTGACCTTCTTCAAGCTATCATTCAGATGAATACCATTGATGAAAGAATTCAATTTACACATAACATCAGCACAGAAAGAATTTCATGTTTGGATGTGGATATCATGGTACTGAACAAAAAATTGATTACTTCAGTGTTTACCTAGCCTACAGATCGTAATAATTTTTTGCATTTCTCCAGTTTCCACCAAATGGCCCTTAAAAAACATCTTCCTTACTCGCAACTGTTACGGGTAAAACGTATTTCTTCCTCAGATGAAATATACAGTGACAACAGTACTAAGGTTGTAAACAAATTCAAACGAAGAGCATATCCAGCATCGATCTTACAAGAAGCGGTGGACAGAGCTAAGCTCAAGGATAGGGCACAGTTGCTAAAACCCAAAGCCAAAAGTACTACATCAGAGGAGAGGATGGTGTTTGTTTCTAAATTCTCTTCGAAGAGCACCAAAGTCAAACAAGTTATCCGGAAATATTGTCCTTTATTACAAGCTGAAACTGAGTTCAGGGGCATATATCAACAATCTCCTATTTTTGCATATCAACGCACTAACAACCTGAAGCAATTACTGAACCAAAGAATCAGTAAATCTGAATCCATTTATAGAGGTACTGTTCATTGTCATAATTGTGGAAATTGCAATAGTATCATGAGAGGGACTACTATAATGCATCCTACCCAAGGCACTCCTATCAAGCTAAGAGTTACAGCTACTTGCGATACTAGTAACGTTATTTACCTGTTAAAGTGTCCGTGCTGATTACCATACGTAGGAAAAACGGAGCGTAAAATAAAGACACGCCTCACAGAACATAAAAGTAATATAAGAACTAAAAACCAGAAATCGACAGTAGCAGTGCACTTTTCCAATATGAACCACAACATCAGCCAGCTTAGATTCATGGTCTTGAACAAATACAACAAATAGAAGGAAGAGACAATAATAAACATCTTTTACAGCGTGGAATTTATTGGATGAACAAATTGAATTCCATTCACCCGAGGGGACTCAATGAACGTATGGCATTTAGTTGCTTTCTATAACACTGTGGACTTATTTTGATATGGGGGTGCATATACGTGATTACAACATGAATGATTACCCTCGTGCACCTTTATTACTAGCTTTGATAACACCTCCTCAGACATCAGGTTCACCATACACTTCTCACTTTTCATCGCTTTTCTAACATGGAGCCACAGGGCATTCATTTTGATCACCTACTGGTTTCCCCTTGAATATTCTTTGAATAATTTTTAAAACTCTATTCTCTTTTTTTATTATGTAGCTTTTGTCTATTTTTTCCGTTTTTTACGTGTAGTGGTTGAGTGACATTTTTTGAACGGGTATGTTCATTTTACTAGGCACAGAGCTTTGTTTATGGTGGCGTCAGGACTGACATTTGTTTTACTATTCCTATCGCTGGTTCGCGTTCCTGTACGCGGAAGTGTAAGTTTCTCGATCTCTATGACTACAGCGTAGTCTTTTGTCACTGTCTCACTGTTCCCATGGTTCACTTCCTGTGACCATGGGTATTTACTTCCGGGATAGCAGTGGTTCAATATGGAAGTTTTTGGACGGGATTACAGCAGTTTCACCGTGCTTTCTCAGGTATGCGATTTATAGCAGTACGATTGATTAACGGGGAGATTACTTTATGGCCTACATTTATTTAACCGGTTCTTCGCTTCGGCTGGGAACCTCTTACCGCTTTGAGCACGTCAACGTTTATTTTGTGATATTTAGTGGCACATCGATTATTGGTACGAGTTCACAGGTGGTTCTTGCACTCGGACTCTAGATTAGTTTAGCACCCTTTAAGCACGGTTCTTATAGTAGGCACTTGCATGGTTTTTAGGACTTTTTTATCGTTTTTTCATACAGGACATTTCTAGTCTATTGTAAAATGGCTTTGTTTCATCTTGACTTTCTTCTCTATCTACTCTTGCTTTCCTATACACATTAGGATTTTTGTTTTAACAAACACCGCAGCATGCATTGAGGAGGTGCACTAATTGAACGCATTGGTATCCATCAGTTCTTGGATTAAGTAAATCTGTTGAATTTCTTCCTTGTAGGAAGTACCCCCTGATGAAGGGCAGAGCCCGAAATGCATTGGGGTCCCTGTAAGCATGATGATTACTGCTACAGTCATGTACAGATGTGATTAACCATCCATATGGAGTTGATGAAAAATACAAATCTACATATATGGTGAATAAACCAGCGTGTAAACCACTATGAAGGGAATTATAATTTTTGAAGCATCATTGTTGGGAGTGCTGTTTGAGTTCGCCCATTGGAGCAGGGTCAAGACTGATTTGCATATAGCTAGGTCAAAACTAAGGTGGCATGGTGGGCAAAAAAATTATGGATTGAGATGCGGCCCGAGCTATTGATAGTGGCTGAGATTAATTCAAGCATTCCATCCATCACCTTACTGTTTCAGTAGGCTATCCTCAGGCCAAAATATTGAAAAATATTGTCTTCATAATTAGCCCTGTTCATAGAAAAATCAGCTTTTTCAACAAGGTGACAAACAGCCTCTTGGAACTGTTCACTATCTGGCATGCTCCACTTTTGTATATAGGGTATCCAGCCCTCTGGACTTACAAGGCACACTTCAAGTGTGACTTTTCTAATATATAACAATAAGAATTTCTACATGACTCAGACACTTGTACTCGCCATGTAAAACTGCAGTGCTTTTAAAGGCAGCCTAGTCAGAGTATAATGGTGCTTTTTGGAGCCATACATTTTTTGTCATATAAGTAAGTGATTTAAACATAGACTACAGCCCACGAATTATATTTACGTTTTGCCTCCCTGGTTCAATGTTTGCGCTCATTTACTAAGGCCTTACGGGAAAGTTAAAAAACCAACCTGTATGAAACTAATTTTCCAGTTCCATTTTCAGGAGAGAGCATATGCACTATGGCATTGAATTGCAGTGTCATGGCACACAGAGTCTTATTACCAATTAAAATGGGCTCCAGAAAGGATTAAAATCTGAGTAGCCCAAAACTGAAAATTTGCATTTCCTACAACACCGCTATACAATCTTCTTGTTATCACACTGGTTGTCTGCTAAAAACATGGTGCACTTCTGCCTAACGCTAATGGTATTCAATACTTTGCTTCACATATGATCAAAGTACTCTCCTACTCCCTAACCAAGTACACTGACACCCATATTCTAAATCCACTTAAGAAGATATCTTAACTCCACCCTAAACTACATGCACTGCATCTAAGTTCAGTTATTCACAAATAAAAATCACCTCCTGTCTGATAGAAATGGAAGATTTAACACCAGCACACAGTGGCATAGCTAGGCACTTTGCCACCTGTGGTGGTCCCTGCCTTTACCGCTCCGCGACGGTTGCGCTGAAGAGCAGGGGTAGGGGGGGTGCTGGCGATGAATCCTGCATTTGCTGCCCCCGCAGCAAACTCATGTAAGAGCAGGGGGGGTGCCACCCCTAAAACTCGTGCCGCCCGGGGCGGACCGCCACCCCTGCCCCCCCCTTTGCTACGCCACTACCAGCACCTACTGCTTTTATTTACTTCAAATAGGTATATTGCTTCCTCTATATTGGGGTAGATTAATATATGTCATATTCATTTTCAATGTTGATAATTATGTGCCTCTCTGCTATTGCTCATCTTAATGTGATCCAGTAGCATTTATCCCACGTCTTAGTAATCCTCTTATGTATGGCAGGTACATCAGAAGTAGGGGTGGGAGTAACTCGCATAATTCTGTGTAGCATAATCATGGGCGGAAATACCTTCAAATTGAATCACTCATCGCAAACACAAAAGTTACAGAACATTGTATCTCTTTGTAAACAGTACAGACATACATGCATGCCTACATACCTGATTCAGTTGGGAGACTCTCGATTTTTTCAGCCAAAAAATTGCTTTATTTTAGCTGTCTCCCACCTAAAATGTCCTCCTCCTCAATAGAAGTGAATGGGGAAAATACATTCCCCCAATTAATTTTGATATAAAAATCTCTCACTTTACGAGTTTAAAATGTTGGCATGCATGTGCACATACTCCTCAGTATATATTAGTCATACAGAACACATATGTTGAATAGGAGCAGGTTTAATGTCTACAGCAGCAAGCAGATGATCTAAGGGCGAACATTAGCCACATTCTGGTGTAGTGATTAACTGGGGTTTAGAGAACGTAATTTGTGAACTCAGATTTCAAATTTCTCTCTCATAATACCCTTAATTGAGCAGTATCAATCCGAGGTATCAGCTACCAAATTGGTAAAAGACGCCTTTTGACTAATTTTTTTAATTATAATTGAGGTAAAAAAAATAAAAAGGAATTCTCATCCGTATGAAAATGATAAAAGAAGACAAGGTAGAGACATTGCCGTGACAAATCCTCGGTGCAGTCCAGTGAAGCTGTTGCTGCTGCGAAGGATGAAAGTGATGGCACATAAATAACCGTGGACGTCTCACATTTATTATGCATGTTTGACATATGGACATGGAAAGACAGATTGCATCTCGCCACCTCCAGAGGCAAGATCTGAACCTTGTAAATAATTACCTCGAAAACTGTGCTACGAATGAAAGGCAATCACGCCAACTAATTTTATGCCGTTTAGCTGGTCTTTGAAGGCCGCATTCTTTGTCACTTCTGATAACCACAACTAACACGGTGCAGTTTAATTGTGGTGTTTTTTTTAAATACCAGTTTGATTCAGGTATTGATGTGAACGTATACACTTGTTTATTGTGATAAAAATGTTGTATGCTCTTACTGCGTCAAGATGGGAGTGGCGTCAGTAATACATTTATCCTTTTCCACTTGCTGTGGTCTCCCGAGGCCATTACGGGGTCGCTCGAAGAGGTATTTGAGGCCGTAGGTAGATGACTGCCAAACTGTCTATAAAAGTTCAAACGATGCACAACGCCCGCAAACATCTCCTCGTTCCAATTTAAATGACGGTAAAAAGAAGTTGAATTTCTTGTCTAGATGCTCATTTAAAACCTGAGTTCACGTTGCGTGTAGTCTTTTTAGTAGCGGACAACCTCAGAGAACCGTTTCATAATATTATGCTTTAATTATTGAAGCTACTTCGCTGGGCATATTGAAAGAATACAGACACAATTAACAAAATGATGGATGGGAAAATGACGACGATTTTGATGGTCTACAAGTTAAGAAGCACTGCAGCGGCCTATTCTTAAGGGTGGAGGGAAATCCCCCCACACACACATTTTTGCAGACATGAACAGTGTCTGCAGGCTGAGCAAAGGTCTGCCTGACAGACACTCTCTATGTTCATAGCAAACATAAGGAGATGATGGACGGAGGATGTAACTTTTCAGACACTCACCCCCAAGCACAGATCTGGGTTGAATCCATCATCGTTCTTTAGCTCACTTCGCCACCCCAGTTCAGACACAGCTATATGCAAATCAGTCTTGACCCTGTGCCTCATGGGAACAGTCCAGCCCGAACTGCCAAGCCATGTTTTCCCTGGACCGGAAACAAGCATCCTGGGACCGGTTTCAGGCTAACAGCCCTCATCAGCCAGGCTAGCTTGAATCCAGTGGCAAAGTGAGCAAGGGACCCACGTCTGGGCATACCCTGCCAACTTAGGGCGAACAAAGCAAACACAAGGAGATGATGGACGGAGCGCTGAAACTTTTCAGACACTCACCCCCAGTCACAGATCTGGGTTGAATCCATCATCGTTCTTTAGCTCACTTCGCCACCCCAGTTCAGACACAGCTATATGCAAATCAGCCTTGACCCTGTGCCTCATGGAAACAGTCTAGCCCGAACTGCCAAGCCATGTCTTCCCTGGACCGGAAACAAGCATCCTGGGACAGGTTTCAGACTAACAGCCCTCATCAGTCAGGCTAGCTTGAATCCAGTGGCAAAGTGAGCAAGGGACCCTTGTCTGGGCATACCCTGCCAACTTAGGGCGAATAAAGCAAACACAAGGAGATGATGGACGGAGCGCTGAAACGTTTCAGACACTCACCCCCAGTCACAGATCTGGGTTGAATCCATCATTGTGCCATGAGGCACAGGGTCAAGACTGATTTGCATATAGCTATGCCCAGATCTCTGTACTGGGGTGAATGTATGACATTGTTCTGCATTCTGTCCATCGATTTTTCTTTTTGCATTTGTCACCCCGAGTGGGATGGGTATGCCCAGACATGGGTCCCATGCTCTCCATGCCACTGGAGTCAAGCTATCCTGGCTGATGAGAGGTGAAACCCCGAAACCGGTCCTAGAATGTTTGTTATAAGTCCAGGGAGGACCAGGCCTTGCAGTGCGGGCTCGACTGTTCTCATTCGGCACAGGGTCAAGACTGATTTGCATATGGCTGAGTTCATACTGGAATGGCATGGAGAGCAAAAAAACAATGGATTTAGGCTCAGATCTCTGTACTGGGGTGAATGTATGTCATTGTTCTGCATTCTGTCTATCAATTCTTCTTTTTGCATTTGTCACCCCGAGTGGGACGGGTATGCCCAGATGTGGGTCCTGTGCTCTCCATGCTGCTGGAGTCAAGCTATTCTGGCTGATGAGAGGTAAAACCCTGAAACCGATCCTTGGATGCTTGTTTCCAGTCCAGGGTGGACTTGGCCTGGCAGTTTGGGCTGGACTGTTCCTATTGGGTGCAGGGTCAAGACTGATTTGCATATGGCTGGGTTCAAACTGGAATGGCATGGAGAGCAAAAAAACAATGGATTTAGGCCCAGATCTCTGTACTGGGGTGAATGTATGACATTTTTCTGCATTCTGTCCATCAATTGTTCTTTTTGCTGCTCCCAGGACTGGCACTCTGCTGGACTGATTCTCTAAAGTAACTTTTGCCTGCTATGCTGACCTACTTCCTGCTGCCCTCTTGCCTGGGTGAGAAGGACTTGATCTGCATCTCTGGAACCCAGATCCTAGAGTGACTCCAAGGGATAGTTGGTTGGCCTCCTGATTCTGAAGGCTCAGAGATATAACAGACTTCCAACCACCATGCGTCCTAACCTGGACTCTGCCATCTGTGAGTCTACACTGACAAGTGGTGCCACCGCATTCCTGGACCCTTGGAAGTGGATTTACTCTGCCAGTCTAGATCCAGTGGAACCGATGCATTTCCTCTGCTGTGTGACTTAACGCCGAGCAGAACCGATGCCTCTCCGCTGCTTTGTGAATTGGATCTGTCGCAAAGACTAGCATTGCTCCTGCAGCCCACACCACCTTCAGAACCACCACTGCGTGGCGCATCCTCAGCACAGGCACCTGCATCCCTAGTCGACAGCAGCTTTGACAATGCACTCCGCATCGCAACCTAATAGCTCTTACAAACTGATGGATCACCCCAACTGCATGCCACATCCTCAATGCTGGACTTCGTATTCTAAGCCCTGTTCACGAGATCCTCGATGATGATGCAGGCCCTCTTATCGCAGCCTCACCGCATCTCAGAACTGATGCATCGCTTCAGCTGCCTGGCACATCTTTGATGCGGATTCTCACAATGCTTTTCAAACCAGGATCGAAGGTACTTTGTTCAGAAAGACTATGTTGGTCCCTGTAGCTGTGCCAAGTTCAATCACGGTCAGCCTGAACTTCTTACTTTGTTCCAGTCCGGCGAGACCAGATATCCACAGTTGGTGCTTTATGCCTTTTGGCGCTATTTTCTCTAAAAACTTTAAAATTCAATATCTCTGGTTCTACTTATTATATTTTTATTGTTTTGTTCTTGTTTTATTTATTAGGAATTGCTCTAATTTTCTAATACTGCTGTAAGCTATTTGTTGTGGTGTGTTTTCACTGTATTACTGTTTGAAGTTTTGCGCAAATACTTTATACATTGCCTCTGAGTTAAGCCTGACTGCTCTGTGCCAGGCTAACAGAGGGTTGAGCACAGCTTAATTTAGTGTTTGCTTCTGACTTCACCCTGAGAAGAATTGTGGTTATTGCCTGAGAAGGGTTTCACTCCCCCCAGCCAGTAACCCGGTTTCTTACACTGGTGAGTAGCAGTGACGATTTGGACTTGTGTTTGTGCAGTGTCGTACAATAATTTTGTGTTACACTACCACCCCACATAAATAATCAAAGACCAATCTGAGTTAAACTCTCCCAAATTGGCCTTTTTTATTTTTCAAACTTATCTCTCTGTCTACTGTGCCTGAATCCATCTCTACAAGCATGGAGTGTTAGCTGGCAAACATGGAGTGCTACACTGTAGACCAGCTCAAGGAGTTCTGTAAAGAAATGGGACTTCCAGCTGAGGGCCTGGGCAGAATTCCTCCATTCACTTCCTACAGCAACTGAGGGAGACTATGAGATGGACAAGCAAGGAGAAGATTTGGATCTCAGGCCTGAGGGCCAGCAACGTGCTGTAGGGGATGACTTGACCCCTGATTTGGAGCTTCATGCCACATCAGGGAGCTATGTATATTTCCACAACCGGACCCCAGAGGAGCTGGTGGAAAGGAGGGAGGAGAGAAAATTCAGGCTGGAGATGGCCAAACTCAGGATGGAAGAGAAGAAGGCTGAGTGGTCTTTGAAAGAGAAAAAGTTATTATTGGCTCACAAGCTGAGTTTTAGAGAGCTGGATGTCAGGCAAGGCAGGTAGAGTCTAGGAGTGATGGTGGCAGCAATTCTACTGTGTCTGTAGGATACAAAAGGGTTTGCATGGCAAAGGATTTGGTGCCCAGTTATGGGGTGGGAGATGATATTGACAAATAGGTTTCTGCTTATGATGTAGCTCAGAGGGTTCACAAGATCCCAGAAGAGCATTGAGGATAGTGGCCTGAGGAAACACATGCCTACAGTGGGGCGATATACACTTCTTACCTTAGAGGTTGGGGACCAAACCTGGTACTCCCCATGAAGGCCATGAATAAAGAGCTCAGAAAAGGCCCCCCAATTAAATCTCAAAGGAAAAATGTTAACCAGTCCCTGTTTGAGCCTAAAAAGAAGGGGTTCTTTGATAAGCAGACAGGGAGGTCTGTATCCCAATACAGAAAGTGCTACAAGTATGGACACTCCAAGGGCAACTCCAAATATCCCAAGAGTTCACAACCCCCCACCAGTGGGCAAACACCTGGGTTGGCATATGTAGCATTTGGGGAGGAGATATTACCAGTTAGCTTTGGGGAACAGACAAAGGTGACTCTAGTTTTCCTGGAGGACAAGGAGATGGTGCCTAAATCTGATATGCCTGCCAATACTTCTAAGTGCAGGTGTTGGGTCACCATCAATGGGAAACGAATGGAGGCTCTGAGAGAAGCAAGAGCCAGCATTACTCGTGTAAGGTGTAAGCTGGTGTCCTCAGAGTAGGTCCTCCCTAACACATTCCACCAAGTCATAGTCACTTACATTCATGAGAGTCATCTGCTGATGGCTCTGGTTCCCTTTGAATGAGAGGGGGGATTTAGGTTCTCTAAAAGCAGCTGTGACCCTGGCCATGGCTGTAGATTGTCTGTTGGGCAAAGACCTGGATCATACTATCTGGAGGGAGATAGAGCTGATGTCACACTTGGAGATGTTGGGATTGCCTGAATGGGTCTGTAGGATCACATGGTCCATGGCTACCCCGGAAGGGAGTCAAGAATGCCTGGAACATCTTCCCAGGAAGCTGCAAAGAAGCACGGGAGCAAGCAGAGCAGGAAACAAGCCCCAAAGTTCCCTCGATCCAGGCTGATGGCACACCAGAGGAGGACACTCCTGAGCTAGCCCAGGAGGACATGGCGGTCCTGAGTGACCTGCTTGAGCTTGCTTGTTGGCAAGTTGAGGGTGGGCCAACCAGGGAGGAATTCTGCAAAGCACAGAAAGAGTGCCCTACTCTAGAGGGGTTGAGGCAGCAAGCTGAGTCCCAGGTCGCAGGTGACACCTCTGGAGATCATCTGATCTAGTGGGAGAATGGCTTCCCATACAGTCTGACTAAGCTTCCTGGACCTGGGACAGCCTGCGTGTTGGTGGTGCCTCAGCGTTACTGGACCTTCCTACTGGGTCTAGATCATCACACACCCCAGGCAGGATATCTGGGGCAAGACAAGACTTTTGAAAGGCTTGTTGCCCACTTCTATTGGCCCTGGATGAAGACAGCCTCAGATGCTTTTTGTAGGTCTTGTCCCACCAGTGAGAAGTCAAGGAAAAAGCTCAAAGGTTTCCTGACCTTATTTCCTATTGTTTGCACTCCCTTTGAGAAGGTAGACATCAACATTGTTGATCCCTTGGACCCCCAGACAGCTTTAGACAGCAGGTTTATCCTGGTCTTGATGGACCACTCAAATCACTACCCAGAGGCCATCCCTCTGACGTCAGTGACTGCACGTGCAGTTTCCAGGGCCCTGATGGGGATTTTTACCCATGTTGGGTATCTCAAAGAGGTAGTGTCTGAGAGAGACATTAATTTCATGTCCCTGTACATGAAGTTCATGTAGGATGAATGTGGAGTAACATATAAGTTCTCCACATCCTATCACCCCCAAACCAACGGTCTTGTGGAGAGATTCAATAAGACTTTGAAGGGCATGAAAATGGACCGTACCTCATCCCATAAGGCATAAGTGGGACATCCTCCTGCCATGCCTTCTCTTTGCCTACAGTGAGGTACCACTGAAAGGGGTTCCGTTTAGCCCCATTGATCTCCTCTATGGCCACCCTGTTAGGGGACCTCTTAGCCTTTTGAGAGAGGGGTGGGAGCAAGCTCCCATGATACCCCCTCAGGATGTAGGCAGCAACATGCTGGTTCTCTGCAACTAAATGCACCACTTCTGGAAGAAGGCAAAAAGCAATCTTGAGGCCAGTCAAGAGGTTATGAAGTTCTGATATGACCAGAAGGCCACTCTGGTAGAGTTTCAACCTGGCCAGAAGGTGTGTGTTAGGGGATATATGGTGCCCAGAGCTCTTGATGATCACTGAAAGGGCCATATGAGGTGAAAGAGTGGAAAGGGTAGTCCACTTACTTGGTGGATACCCAGGCCCTGAAAATCCCCTTAAGGGTGCTCCACGTGAACAGCCTCACACCACACTTTGAGATATCTGAAGTGAGCACGATCCTGGTGACAGATGAAGGGCTGGAAGTGTAGAGAAAACCTCTCCCTAACCACCTGTCTGCCAAAGGAGCACGATGGGTCAGTGGAGGGTGTCAACCCCTCTCTGACACTGACCCCAGAACAGCAGAATGACTGTTGCCAGTTACTGGGATAGTTCTCATCTCTGTTCTCCCTCATCCCTGGACCCACCCACCTGTGCATCCACAACATTGACACTGGAGACAGTCCACCTGTTAAAAATAAGATTTGCAGGTAATCAGACAAGGTGAGGACCAGCATCAAGGAGGAGGTCTCCAAGATGCTAGCGTTTGGGGTGATTGAGCCCTCCAACTTTCCCTGGTCCATCCCTGTAGTGCTGGTACCCAAGGCTGCCCACAGAGTGCCACCCCAATACTTAGATTCTGTTTCGACTACCTTAGTCTCAATTCCATCACGAAGACTGATGCACATTCCATCTCCTGAGCTGACAGGCTGGGCACTGCCAAATTTCTCAGTATGTTTGATTTGACCCCAGGGGACTGGCAGATTGTTCTGACTGAGGGAACAGAAGAGAGGTCTGCATTCTCAAACCTAGAGGGCCATTTCCAGTTTAGGGAAATGTCCTTCGGCTTAAAGAATGCCCCTGCCTCTTTTAAGAGGTTGGTCAACAGGGTCCTAGCTAGGAAGGAGGCATTATATGCTACCTACCTGGATGACATAGCTGTCTACAGCTTCAGCTGAGAGGAACACCTGTACCACCCCCAGGAGGTGCTTCAAACCCTGCATCAGGTGGGCCTGACTATCAAAGCTAGTAAGCGCCAGATAGAGTAGGGTTCCATGGCATATCTGGGCCACATGGTGGATGGGGGCAAGATGCAACCCCTCCAGGCCAAGATTTAAACTATCCTGGCCTGGCAACCCGCTAAAACACAGACAGAGGTGATGGCCTTCCTGGGCCTCACAGGATACTATAAGAGGTTTGGTAAGGGATATGGCACCATTGTTGCCCCTTTAACAGACTGACTTCAAAGAAGCAGCCCAGACAGGTGATCTGGACAGAGACCTGTCAGAGAGTCTTTGATACCCTCAAGGGTGCCTTGTGTACAGCACTTGCACTCAAGACTCCTTACCTCTCTAAGGAGATCATTGGGCAGACATACGCTTCAGCGCATGGCAAAGGGACTGTCATGGTACAGTTAAATGAGGCTGGCCAAGACCAACCGGTAGCCTTCATTAGCAGGAGATTACTTCCACAGGAACAGATTGGGCGCAATTGAAAGGGAGGCATTTGCTGTGGTCTGGGCACTGAAGAAGCTGAGACCATACTTGTTTGGTACTCGCTTCCTTGATGACACAGACCACAGCACCCTCAGATGACTCATGCAAATGAGGTGTGAACACCCCAACCTACTGAGGTTGTCCATCTCCCTACAGGGAAGGGACTTAATGGTGGAACACAGTCCTGGGTCAGTCCACATCAATGCTGATGGTCTATCCATGTTCTTCCGCCTTAGTGATGAGAACTCCCAAGGAGTTTGCTAGTTCTCCCCACTTTCACCTGGCAGAGACACATGTTACAACTGTCAGCCATTTGGGTGGTCTTTCCCCAACCTTATGCCTTCCTCCTCCATTTTTCTGATCTCATTTCTGCTGGCCTTAGGACTCTGCCCACTTTACCACTGCTAACCAGTGCTAAAGTGCATGTGCTAACTCCCTAAAACATGGTAAAATTGACTTATCCCCAATTGTCATATTTAATTTACTTGTAAGACCCAGGGCCTGTAAATTAAATAGTACTAGTGGGTCTGCAGCACTTATTGTGCCACCCACTTAAGTAGTTCTTTAAACATGTGTCAGGCCTGCCATTTTAGAGCCTGTGTGTGCAGTTTTAAACTGCCATTTCTACCTGGCAAAACAAACCTTTTGTCCAAAACCTTAATTTTTAATACATGTAAGTAATCCCTAAGGGTAGGCCCTGGACAGCCCAGAGTGCAGTGTGCATTGTATTTGAAAGTAGGACATGTACTTTTAAATTTTAGATGTACTGGTAGTGAAAAACTCTTGAGTTCGTTTTTCACAACTGCAAGGCCTATCTCTTGCATATGATAACATTGCAGTTGCCTTACTACAATGTATAAGTGTAATTCCCAAATGGGAAGAAATAACCAGCTCATATTTGGTGTCTCTGAAATAGCAATTTAAAATCCTAACATGGTGAAGCAGGTCTTTATTTGCAATTCTTTAAATGCCACTTTTAGAATTTTGGCATTTTCTTGCCGTACCCATTTAATGCCTGTAGCTGACAGTTGAGCTTTGTTCATTCCTCCTAGACAGCCACACACAATAGGGAGCTTAGGTATGCCTGGATGGGGCATCACTGGCAGGATGGAAGAGAGGAGCTGGGCACAGCCCCACTTATACCTGAACAGGCAGTGCCCTGCCTCCACACAAAGGGTTACATACCCTTTGTAATTAGTCTGGAGCCAGGGCAGGGAGAACAGGATGCCTGGGTAATTCAAAGGGAAACCTCTAGAAGCGTCTCCCCTACTTCAAAGGCACAACTAGCTATAAATACTGGACTTCAGTACACCTCTGGACCTGTGGATACTCTTCCAAGAAGACAGACTACTGTGCTGCTACCAGGACTACCACTCTGCTGGACTGCTGCCCTGAAGAAAGTGCTGCCTGCTGTGCTGCCCTGCTTCCTTCTGCCCTCTTGCCTGTGTGAGAAAAACTGGACCTACATCTCTTGAATCCAGAACCCAGAGTGACTTCCAGGGCTAGTTGGCAGGCCTACCGATCTGAAGCATCAGGGACATAACAGGCTACTAACTGCCTTGCATCTGCACCTGGACTCTGCCATCTGTGAATCTGCCATTCCAAGTGGTGCCAACCCAGTCCTGGACCCATGGAAGAGGGTTTAAGGTGCTCTAACAGCTTCTGTAAATCCAGCGGAACTGATGTATGTCCTCTACTGCACAGTGCAACCCCAAGCAGAACCGATGCACCTGCGCTGCTGCTTGGATTAGGCTTAGCGCAAAGACTCACACCACCTCTGCAGCCTGCACCACCTTCGGAACCACCACTGCATGACATATCCACGGTGCAGGCCCCCACATCCCTTCTCAACAGCAGCCTTGACAGGAATGCCAGAAACCACATCGCAGCTTCGCAGCTCTTCGGAACTGATGCATTGCCCGACTGCACACTGCATCCCGATGCTGGACTTTGCATCGCAAGCCCTGTCAATGGGATCCTCCATGACGACGGCACATGCCCTCATCGCACCTCAGAACCACTGCATCTCTTTGACTGCGTGGTACATCTTCGACGCTGATCATCACAAAGCTCCGAAAACCAGGATTGAAGATACTTTGTTCAGCGGGCCTAACTGGGTGCCTGTAGCTGGCCCACGCTCCATCACTGTCCGTTCCGGTTCAGCTTGACCAGATATCCACAGTTGGCACTTTACACCTTTTGGTGCAATTTTCTCTAAAAAACTTTAAAATTCAATGTCTCCAGTTCTACTAATTGGATCTGTGTTGTTTTGGTCTTGTTTTTTCATTAAAATTTGCTCTAAATTTTTAATCCTGTTGTGGGCTCCTTTTGTGGTGTGTTTTCACATTATTACTGTTTGAAGTATTGCAAAAATACTTTACACATTGCCTCTGATTTAAGCCTGACGGCTCTTTGCTAAGCTACCTGAGGGTTGAGCACAGGTTGATTTAGTGTTTGCTTGTGACTTCATCCTGATAAGAATTGTGGTTGCTGCTTGAGAAGGGTTTCACCCCCCTAAACCAGTAACCCAATTTCTTACAGTCCCACTCTGGATGAATAAGGTAATGTCGCCTTGAAAGGATGCAGCATTCCCAACACTCCAGGAACCTCAGAGGGTTCCCTACCACCACCCTAGATCACCGCTGCAGCAAGTAAGTTGTTTTTTTAAGGTTTGGTGTATGAAGGCATGTGTGTAAGTATGAACGTAGGTCTTTTTGTGCATGCACACTCTAAATGGGTGTGCCTGTGTGTATGTGCTTGTGAGTGGGGAGTGTATGTGTGCATGCTTGTAAATGTATTGTCACGAGTTAGTGTGCATGTAGATAGGTGAGTGTATGTGTGTGCTTGTTCGGTCTGCCCACCCCGTCCTGTTCAATTATAGGCCACCACTGACTATACAAATGTTATAGCATGCGCAATGCAACAAAATAAGATGGAAATAATAATGTGTATGTTGTTTATTTTATAGTGAAAGTGGTTTTGGCAAGACCTGGTATGCTACAGGATGATTTTGTAATAAAAACTTGTTATTGCCATTGTCATCTTTTGGCCATATGAAACTGCTGAAAGGAAACACATCAACCTGAGAGGGTGAGCATAAGAGCTGGTAACCTTTTAAAACTGAAAAAGGAAGAGAGGTACACATGGCTGTAGGCATGGCTGCTTAGTGGAGAGTCCTCCATCACCCTGATAGTCTACCAATGGTTGGCCCATGGAAAGACTTGCTTCCTTGCACAAATGTGTGGTAATCTCAATGCATGTACGGAAGCCTCTATTTTATCCCATGAGGGAGAAAGTCTAGCCTGAGGCCTTGAAAGGAGGATGCCACTGGTCGGACTCATGCAACACAGTTCCATTTGCCCTAATCCCATCTTCTTTAGGAAGAGTGTTGCCTTGAACGCAGTGGTGTGTCCCCTTTCCAGGGCTAGCCAATCAACTCCTCTCATTTTATTTCAACTTTGAAATTATTCCGACATTAAGTACCCTGTCAATCATCGGCTTATTTATGCTACATACCACTAACACTACTCATACATAAAGGAAATTAATCTATACTAAGGGGTCGATTCCGATCTCGGCCGGAAGCGCACCTAACACTATTCGTCCGGAAAAAAACCCAGCCGAATGCGTGTTTCCCGACCGATTCGAAAAGTCGCCCCAACGAGCAAGTACGATGCGCATAACAGCCCAGATTCCGAGCGAGCCGTACTTACCCATTTCAGCTCCTGTTCCCCGCCCGAGCCGGATCCGTAAACGCCGAATCGAGTCGCACGGAGCCAAATACACAGCACCTTCCGGCCGGACTAGTAGGATGCGCACTCCATACGCGCCGAACCCGTTGCTACGTCCGGCACGTCAGAACATCCGGGAGAGCTGTACATAAGCTCCGATTCGCGCCACAAGATGATCCACGGTGACGAGACGAACAAGCCAGCGACGACTACGAGTCGAAGCCACGAGAAAGCCGAACGAGATGAACCAACCATGAATCCTATCGTGCAGGTCCTACCAATACTCTACATCTATTACCGGAACAGGTACGGACGCGTACGGCGCAGATGGTAAGTCAAACACCCACCACACAAACAAACGACACGTACCCAACATATGTCACACACACATAGGGATGCAGAAATGACGTACACTAGCAACAGCAGAACCATAGGGGCGGGATGGCTGCCACCAATGCCATACACACCCATAGGGTGCTGGATGCCTAACACTACCACCACCCCTACTCAGGGGGGCCTGGATGCCTACCACTACTACCATCCCCACTCATAAGGTGCTGGATGCCTACCACTACCACCACCCCTACTCAGGGGGGCCTGGATGCCTACCACTACCACCACCCCTACTCAGGGGGGCCTGGATGCCTACCACCCCTACTCATGGGGGCCTGGATGCCTAACACAACCACCACCCCTACTCATGGGGGCCTGGATGCCTGTCACTACTACCACCCCTACTCAGGGGGGCCTGGATGCCTGTCACTACTACCATCCCCACTCATAGGGGGATGGATGCCTACCACTACCACCACCCCATCTCATGGGGGCCTGGATGCCTGTCACTACTACTATCCCCACTCATAGGGGGATGGATGCCTACCACTACCACCACCCCTACTCATGGGGGCCTGGATGCCTGTCACTACTACCATCCCCACTCATAGGGGGATGGATGCCTACCACTACCACCACCCCTACTCAGGGGGGCCTGGATGCCTACCACTACCACCACCCCTACTCATGGGGGCCTGGATGCCTGTCACTACTACCATCCCCACTCATAGGGGGATGGATGCCTACCACTACCACCACCCCTACTCAGGGGGGCCTGGATGCCTACCACCCACACCACCCCTCCACATAGGACGGGTAATGCATGACACAACGAGCATACTCCAACATAAGGAATGTCTGAAAAATACATCCCACCAACACCATGACAAGCGTGTGTAGTCCGTGTCAAATGCCTACAACACTGAACATGACATTGAGCATACAATGTGACCTCCTATCACATGTGTCACACAGAAATGTGTGTCGCCTCCACAATGCAAGCAGACCATGACCACTGTGGCAATGGGGTATAACACCCCATCATCACAGTGACCAAAAGGGAAGTGTGGGGCCCATAGCTGAAGCCCAATTGAACATTGTGGCAATGGGGTCTAAACCCCCATCATCACTGTGACCAAAAGGGAAGTGTGGGTCCATAGCTGTAGCACATTTTGAACATTGTGGCAATGGGGTCTAACCCCCCATCATCACAGTGACCAAAATGTAAGTGTGGGGTCCATAGCTGAAGCACATTTTGAACATTGCGGCAATGGGGTCTAACCCCCCATCATCACAGTGACCAAAATGTAAGTGTGGGGTCCATAGCTGAAGCACATTTTGAACATTGTGGCAATGGGGTCTAACCCCCCATCATCACAGCGACCAAAATGTAAGTGTGGGGTCCATAGCTGAAGCACATTTTGAACATTGTGGCAATGGGGTCTAACCCCCCATCATCACAGTGACCAAAATGTAAGTGTGGGGTCAATAGCTGAAGCACATTTTGAACATTGTGGCAATGGGGTCTAAACCCCCATCATCACAGTGACCAAAATGTAAGTGTTGTCATGGGAAAAGCTGCAAATGCCAAACAGCATGGATGATTCCTGGTCACAGAACAACAAACACATCTGTGACATAGTAGTGCTTGTGTCCCATAGCAACATAGATTGGGTGAGGCAAACAGTGCAGTGCAAATAAGATATACCTTTGGCCATGTGCAGACAAACATCACCCATGGGGGCTGACATTGTCAACATTCGTCAATAACACAATGACAGAAGTGACCATCATAATGCAGCCCCACATATCTGCACCAATGGACACACAAATGTAGATATCCTGTGGAGACTGTAGATGTCAGGTGAACAAATACCATACCATGGCAGCAATGGGACATACAAACCATGATCATTGTGCTGACTGATGACCTAGGAGTCCCAGGGACAGCAGGGGAAACCCACAAAACAACATACAGCCAATGGCACACTAAAGATATGCCAATGCAGTGGTGCAGATGCACAAACACAAACAGGCAGCCTCACACTGCATATCAAACACAACAGGTGATGGGGGTGCCAGTGTCCCCAGGCAACCACACAACACATGAGGAGGCCTGAATCCCAATTACACAGATGTGTATACAGTGCCACACAAAAGTAACTCATGGATCGGATTCCCTATGTGGGCAATCAGGCATTGTTAGATGAGAGGGAGCCCAAATTACACATGTCACACAAGCTTGTAGGAACAGCAAATAACACAGCAAGAGACAGACCCACCACAGCACTACCCCCAGGGACCCCACATTGTGGTGACCCTGGCCTGCATGATAATCCCACTGTGATGACAAAGCTAGATGCCGTTCACATTGTGAACCACAGTCATGTGTCCTGAGCAACAAACTACCGTCACACCTACACAAGCACAAATCAATCAGCACGGCCTGTCAGCCAAGGCCAACATGGAGGTAGGGGTCTAGCCGTGCAACAACTCTCATTTGCACACACTCAACACCACACACCTTGATCTCCACCAATGTGCAGCAGTGAAGCTCACATGGACTGGTGACATTGCACATGCACCCATGACAATCCCAGGGGTGGTGGTGGGAACTAAGGTGCAGAAACCCATCACACATGGCCAGTCAACAAGACACGTGAATGTCTGACACACTGCACAGTACGCCGTACCTGGGCATGACGTGAAATCCACCACAATCAATGGGATCCCGGACACAGTCACACACCAATGAAGAAGTCAAGGTCACCCACAAAGAACACACATAGACAACTTCCAACATTGCAGCTCTGACCCTGAGGAGTGGCAGCAGTCCCACACACAACGTGTCACAATCACTGAAAGCTCACCCAAACTGTAAATTACATGACTTGTGTAACCAACAAGTGCCAAGGGGAATCCTGACTGTGTCTCATCTGCGTTTGCCCACAAACTCAGCCCTGACAGCAAACACACCTATGGATGACACCCTGATTGTAGGAGAGTAGGATCTGCTTCACATGGGTACCCCCACTTTTTGCTGATGCTTCACTGTTTTTCGACTTTAGTCTGGCTGGGGCCCTGCTAATCAGAACCCCAGCCTAGCTGCTTCCTCTCTAAAATGGTTTCCATGTGCCTTAGGCACATCTCTGAGTGGAATCTGGAGTGCCCTTATAAGTCCCTAGTATATGGTATACTATGTACCCAGGGCATAGGTACCTCAGAGGCCTGCCAGGGGCTGAAGCATGTATTGTGCCACCCCTGGAAGGCCAGCCAAAAGGACACCACAGGTCTGCTACTGCAGCCTGGGTAAGGTGGTGCATGCACCCCTTACTGTGATATAGGCTACCTATATCACTACATACATACACACATATAAAACTATAAGTCACTCCTATGGCAGGCCTTATCAATCCTAAAGGCAGAGTGCGTGGTTCCTATGTGAGAGGGTGCCCCTGCATGAGCTGGGCCCCTCTGCAGCATTCGGAGACCCTTCTCTGATGCTGTTTGTAGTGCAGCCCGACCATATACTCTTAAGCGCATTATAACCTCGCGTTAAATGCTAACTTTGGGATGGCTGCACGGAAACATGTTGTGTTTGGTGTCAAACATCTTGGAATACTACCCCCCCGCCAGTTCTGGCGGCGGGGGTAGCATTCCACCCTTCTAGAGGGAGAGACATGTACACACCGGTATACCCGGTACTGACTTTCCAGAGCCCTGGCATCACAAAATGGATGCCGCTGCCACAGACACGAGTCTGGCCTCCTGCTGCTGACCGAAACTCCGGCAGGGGAGGCCTGGACAATAGGTTTCCTGTCCCAGGGAGGTGTAACCACCTCCCCAGACAGGATAGTGTGTATTGGGGCTGGGCGGGAGCACTCTCTGGTGCTTTGAAGTCCTGCACTGGGGGCACATTTGGTGTCCCTGTGCATACCCCAGTTCAAACCGGCTCAGGGGCTTCCAGCCCCTGCTCTGGCGTGAAACTGGACAAAGGGAAAGGGGTGTAACCACCCCTCTTCCCTGACCCTCCCATAGGTGGGTCCCCAGAGTATGTCCAACCCCCTATCTTAGTATAAGTATGGGATCCCAGTCCTTAGGACTTTAGATTTACCTGGACGAAACTCTGACACAGAATCCTGGACCTTTGACGCTCTACTTCAAGATTAGAGGACTGAAGAATCTCCCTTGGGGTCAAGGAGTGACTCCCCTGCTTGGCAGGCACCAAAGAAGCAATTGTCCAGTCTGCATCGCTGAAGCTCCCGCCGGACGCCGAAGTCTTTGCATCACCAGAGGTGGATTTCCAGACTTCCCCGAGGCTGCCCTGAGTCCCCAGCAAAGCTGATGCCCGTAGCTGTCGTGGGTAACGTGGAACCATGACCCCTGGACACCGATCCCATTTGCAAGTGCATCCTCTTCTGGGTCTTCCACAAAGTTGTGCTTTGGGCTCCGAGTAGCCCCAGTCTCCAGCACCGACTGCACCGAAGATCACTGGCCTCCACTCCACGAGTGTCCTGTGAGCCAGCTCCAAGTGCATCCACTCAAGGCTCCTTTGCGGTCGCTAGTCCGTTGGCTAGTAGGCCCTCCCAAAGGCCAATCTTCTTCTGCTTGGGCTCCCTGGTTGCTCCAGGCGTGCCCTGACTTACCTTTGCTGGGTGAGTCCCACAGACCTTGCTGGTCTGCACCATCATCCTTCTTCCATTTCCACGAGACTTGCCATTGTCAAGGCTTGTTGGGCCCAATCCGGTCGCCGACACCCCTGCAATCGACAAACGTCATGGGACAGCTCGAATCCAGCTCCTGGTTGTCGTCGACGCCTCCTGGACCTCGTGGCTGAAGAGTCAAGATGACTGTCAACCTACCTGAAGCACTCGACATCGGTGGGCATCTGCTCATCACCTTCCTGGTCACTGGCTAGTGACCCAGACTCTGTCCCCTCTGCTTTCAGGTTCTTCAGATCTTCGATACACCTTTGGATCCACCCGAACACTTTCGACTTGGCGGCCAGCAGCACTTTGCAGCAGATCGCCATTGAAAACGACGACGAAACCCGACCCCGAAAGACACCTATGCACCCGGCTCCCCTGGGTGAGGTAACTCGATTACTCCGGTGCTCCCGAGGGTATTGACACTAGAACAGCCTAGTTCTAAAAGGGTTTGCTCCAAGTCCTCCTCTAAGTGTCCCTTTTCTTTAAAATTCCAACCGCGACTTTCCCCCTAGAAGTCAACGGCGATTTGCGGCTGTGTTCTCACACTGCACGCGTCCCCCGTGGGTCCCCTGTGTCACTACCTTGGGTGGTTCCTTGTGGTCCAAGCACTTCTACAGGCTCTAGGCCCTGTGTCTAGCTCAGTCGTGGTTCTTATACCACTTTATTGGTATATGGTTTGGTACGCCCCTAGGGCTCAAACGTGTATTTGTGCTATTACTGTAGATAACTAACTTATAACTTATGTATTTCGAACTCTAGCCTCATAAAGAGACTAGAGGGGTGTGTTTAGCAATAAATACATATATTTTGAATATATACCTGGTGTGGTCCTCTTTCATTTGGTCACTCAAGAGATTATAGACTGGTAAAACAAGCTGCTTTACATTCCTTCAAGACTTAGCCTGAAGGCTGCTCTCCATAGCTACCACTAGGATAGCTTTCAATAAAGGTTGTCTTTAACCTATCTCCAATAAGGGGTTGTTTGGACTGGTGCAAGGTGCCCACTATAATTAGTGGACAGCATATACCAGGCCAACTTCTCACACTGATGACCAGTAATGGGCCATGCACCCACATCCCAGAGAACACAGTGCGAAGATTTGGGGGGAACATAGGTCAACTCAGCAAGCATCACAAACAGGAACATCACTAGGGATCCCAGCCTGCGTATCAAAATGGAAGTGAACACACACAGACATGCTCACACAACACACACCTTGGGCTCAGGCAATGTCACGGAATTACACACTGCCATGAGGGGACTCCACTCTTGTGTAAGGAAAGCTGTGCCATACGTTGTCTCTGCAGGGCTCTATCATGTCAGCAGAACACTTGGTCACTCAGTCAACAATTAGCACAAAATGAAGGCTCTCGTCACATCAGCCTGGTCATGGGAGTGTCACCGAAATCATCTGCACAGATCCAACACACATGTATAGCAAGTTGCACTGATAACACAGATGAGTCCTTCCCCATTGATGCCCAAACTTGCATGTCCAGTGGAGATGGTCACACGGTCAGGGAAATAGACAAATTGAACAATGGCAAGCACAACTGATGTGCAGGGGTGTAAGCCACAGATGTGATATTTCAAATAAATGTAGGTAATCCCATTGGCAAATATTGAAAACATGACACCCTCATATTGCTGCAAAGGATGACATGGCTACACACCAGGATAGGACAAATTCCCCCTGGACCACATGGGGTCCTGCACAGTAACACTTCATGTTCATGATATCAAAAATCACCATCACTGCAGCAAGGGCATGGTTAGCATCATCAACATCATGTACATCTGAAGCAAAACCACCAGAGAACAGAAAGGAGCTTTATTAAGCATATGTGTGTTAAATAGAAAGTCCAGAAGAAAAACAAAGGCCAATGGCCAGTCCAACAGTAAAGTCCGAACAGGGTGACAGTGGCAGATGTCACCCTTTGCTTGCCTGCACTGCTACGGTCCAGGGACATTCCCCTCGGAGGGGCATACGGGGGGGCAGGCCAGGCACCGCAGGGACAGGATCAGGGCTCACCAGAAGGAGGCAGGGAAGGGGTGGCTGGTCCTGGAGAGTCACTGACAACTGCAGTGGAGGTGTCTGACATGGTGTGTGCCGGCACAACTGGGGGGCATGAGTCAGATGGTGTGGGTGCCGGCACGACTGCAGTGGGCTGGCCAGATGGAGTGGACAGGTTCACCACTGCAGTGCCAAGTCAGACGGGGTGGTAGTGGACTCCACTGCAGTGCCTTTCTCCAGGGGAGTAGAATGGGGTTCAGGTAAGGTGGGCAGGACAGAGGGGGAGGACACGGTCTCCACACCAGTGGCACAAACATGTGCAGCGGGGGTGTGAGGCTGGAAGAGCAAGTGGTAGGGGGAGAAGGCCGGATCATTTTGGGGATGGTGTATCTGTGGGTGGGGGAACCTGGGGCAGGGTGTGGTGGGGGAACCTGTGTTGTGGGGGCCTGAGGGATGGAGGAAGGAAACTGTGTGGTTGAGCTGCAGGGCGGTGGCGGGGTCTTGCTCTTCCGGGACCGGGGGGACTTGCGTGTGGGGGCCTTAGTTTGTCTGTGCCTGGGGGAGGGTGTCCGGGGGTGAGGGTCACTCCCCTCTGTGTGGGTGGACTTCCTCTTCCCCCTGTATGTTGGATCAGCTGGATCGGAGGGGAAGAGGCCGAGGTCACAGAGGAAGAGCTGCTGTTTAGGTGGGGTTGCAGGTGAGGCAAGGGAAGGGGTCTTGGAGGGAGAGGATTTGGAGGACTGCAGAGTGACTGTGGATGCCTGTGTGTGTGTCTGTTCCCCATCCCCTGTGGGTGTGGTATCAGTCCCCTGAGGATGCTTGTGTGCATGTTTTGCCTTTATTTTGGGTGTTTCTGTGCTGCTCGTGTCTGTGTGTTTGGGTGATTGTGCAGGTGTGCATGTGCTTGGGACAGGTAGGGTGCCAGGAAGTGTGGATGGGGCAGAGGTAGGAGGGGTGAGGGACTGATGGAGGAGGGACACTGCTGCCGTCAGGGAGGAGTCCATGGTCTTATTGCTCCTCTGTAGGGCAGACATGCCAGATGAGATGCCCTCCATGAACGACACCAGCTGTGTCAACAGAGTGGTGTGTGCATGGAGGACACTCAGCATTGCTGTCTGCCCTACATGGAGCTGGCGAAGTAAGTACACAGACTCCTCACTCAGGACAGCAGGGGACACAGGGGCAGGGGGTGCGGTGCCTGGCACGATTCAGACACGCTCCCGAACACGGGAGCCTCCACGGACCTCTGGAATGGGAACCGATGGGAGGGCAGTGGTGGTGGTGGTGGCGGGGACAGCCATACTAGCTGGGGTGTGGTGGCTGCTGACACCCGCCTCCACAAGGGAGTCATCCTCTGAACTGCTGTGGTCCTCAGCTGAGGTGGATGGTGCTGAGGACTCCTCGGTGTGGCTCCCCTCGCCCTCCGTGCCACTGGGTCCCTCCGACCACTCATCGGCTGCTGACCCAGTCTGGCTCTGCAGCTCCTCCTGGTCCGTGGAGCTGTCCCCTCCTGTGGCCGAGGATGTATCTGCAAACAATTAGGGAAACAGACAAACATCAGTCACCTGCACTGACCGCACCCACCACAGTAAGTACAGCACATTACAGAGCAAGCCCTGGCATCCTTAGTTGAACATTGCCAAAAGTGCTCACACAGATTAGGAGAAGCCAATTGTCAGTCTGATGGTCAACCATGGCACTCACACCCCTCCTGGCCTTTGAAGTAGGGTTCTGTTCTGCCATATAACACAGACCTATGTACCTTTCTGCTCTGCCCATGAAACATGGCACTCGCATATAGGCCCCACCAGTCAGGCCCTGATAGATGACCTAAGTTGTCCATTTTTCTTTTAGCCTTTTAGTACCTGTCACAGTGGTCCACACCCCCTTAGATACATACACTTAGGCCCAAGCCCTCACAGTGGTCCACACCCCCTTAGATACATACACTTAGGCCCAAACCCACCTCCTTAGATGCACACACACATGTAGGCCCAAGATGCCACTGCCTCTTGCTATCATTTTTTAATACAACAAATCTTGTAGGCCTTTCTGACCTGACAGCAGGGACCTGTGCCATCCACCGCGGCACCAGCCCCCCCTTGTAAATTTCCACAGTCACAAGAATAAGGTTAGCCCACACGTACGTGACACTCTGCTGGTACATCTTGCTCTTTCACAAGCAATGTTTGCAATATTTTAACTTATGAAACTTTCCACGCTTGCTCAACTGTAACTGAAAAGGCGGCTACGTGACAGAGAAATAATATGTGAAATCTTAATTTCTGAACATCTTACGGTAAAAATTATCTTTTTCTTATGTTTGCGGTCAAGAGCACCGACCACCTGCTAAAAGCCCCTGTTTTCACCATGATACCACTTCTCTGTTCTTCAAAAAACTTTCCACAGTTACTGTAAGCGTGCGGTCAAGGACCCACGTCAGGGCCCATGTCAACTGTGGGTAGGAGTTCTGCATTAAGCCATATAAAAGGTTTGCACCCATGTCCACGCCCTGAACTCTTCATACCAGTGCATTGCATGGGGAGGGTTCCCGGTCGGCCGTTCTCCTGATCTTGGGCCTAGAACTTCTACTCTCAAGGTGGTAATGCTCTTTTCTGATTGCTAGCCTATTGGCTTTGTCAGCCTCTCTAATTTAGCTCATCCATACCCAAATCATTGCATTTATCCTAGCTTAAACTGTGTAGCCTTGGATGGTTCTTGCTCTCTTATTTAAGATTTGCCTTCTAGGCGCTTGCCTATTCATGATCCCTCTTTTAAGACTTGCCCCATAGGCTGTAGCTCACTGATAGATAGTTACATCGATCTTTGTGCTTCACTTAAAATATGATTTGTAATATTGTTGATGCTTTCATTTTCATCCTGCTCATGTGTTGACGAGCAGCATTAAATGAACAGTTCTCGGTGTTACTGAATTGCTTAACAAAGTACCACTGTATTTCACACCGTTGTTCCTTCTTTTCAAGTGAACTAGCAGAGTGCGGGTCGTGCTCTCATGAGCCGGTAAGCAGAAGGGTGTGACCACCCATTTACCCTCAAACAGCTTGCACCCATCTGTCTGGTGCCTGTCGGATGGTAATACCCCAGTGTGGACACATGCACCACGTACACAGTTGTTGGACATTGCAGAGAACACGGTGAAGTATGTGAACATGCACACATCACATCTCTTGCCACTGAGTCAGTACAGGTGTCCGGATAAAGGGATGGCCAGAGTCTAATTTGAAATGCATGTGATGCATACCAGCACCAGACACCATGATGCACCCATGTCCTCATAGTCAATGCCACAATGGGGTGCATGTTGCACATGTCACTCCCCTGCAGGATCACTCCTAGGAAGTTTAATGCCATGGCACAGGCATGCCTGCACAGTCATACTTCATTGTCTCCAGTCACATGGGCAGGGCAGCCAGCCAACAACAGTCTGCAATGTGTCACAATCCTTGGTCATTGGGAATGCAAGTTCTGTAGCTGACAAGTGCACATGTCCATCCCCCACACACCACATCATCTGAACTCTTATTTGTCCACGTCATACCAATTGGACATATGGGAGACATGAAACACAACTCTCTGAACCTGAGCACCTCACAGTCTGCTGTGAATGATAAACAGCTGCCTGAACTTCACAGTTGCATGCACCAGTCTGCACAGTCAAGTGATCAAACACCTATATGTCACACAAGTATCGTCTCTCATGGTCACATCTCAGATGGCATGCTGAGCCCTAACCAACAAACACCCCAGTAGTCCTGACAACGAAGCCACAGCACAATGACACAGAGGCAGACACCTGAGGGAACATTTCACTGAGCACAACGTGTCAGTTGATACACGGGAGTGGGAGTACAGAGTGTATTGTATGCCCTGGAGTAGGCATGACTGTCCTGCTCCACATGAAAGAGGGATGAGCCCTGGACAGTAGGCATGTGGCTAAGCATGTGTGACACACTTGATATACATACTCCTGAGGCCCAAACATTGTTCCCACCCGCAGCATGGGGGTGTGCCAAATACCCCAGGCACATGTGGTGAGTCAGATCAGCAATTGGAACACATATCAAAGTTACACGCAGATTACATGTCAGAACTCAGGCATTGTGTAAGCAATTGACCCACCCATGAAGCCCACCACAAAGGTACGGTAACAAATGCTGTCCCCCACCCTCAGCTAGGCAAAATGCCAGGACACAGTACCCAAGTGACACAATTACCAGACTGTAAGGGCCACACATGGGTATCAGATGAGGAGTGGGCATGTCACAATTGAGGGAACTGGGTCCTGGACCACAAGACTGATGTACTGTGGAGGTTTAACCAGGCCAGAGGAGGGCACATAGCATGTCAGACAAAGTTCACAGTGCAGTCATGGACTCACCCCCTCCTTGCTGCTGTCTGGCCTTCAGCTGCCCATCCAGGTCAGGGAAGACCACCGCCAGGATCCGGTGCATGTGGGGGGTCAGGGTCCGGTGTCCGCCCCTCCTGCGAGGGGGCGACAGCTTCAGCTGGACCCTTGCGATCCTCCGGGTCCAGCCCCGAAGGTCGATCCACCTCTTCTGGCAGTTGCGGATCCGGCGCTTGTAGTCCCCCACGGATCGTACTGCCCGGACGATGGTCAGCCAGATCTCCTGCTTCTGGTGGGCATCAACCTGTGAGGATGACAAAGTGAAAATGGCCATTACTACACATGCAACATATCTGTGCGTCACACAGTTGGATATACATGTCTCAATCACAGGGGCATATGATGTACACAGGCAGTGCAACTATGGCTATGAACAGTTTACCAGCAGTTACTAAATGGTATCATTGCCTGGGAAGTAAAACCTTGTTGGAATGCACTGTTACTGCACTATACCTGTTCAGTGCATGTAACTACACACTTTGGGGGTGAGAACTACTCAGTGAGCATGCTAGCCAGTGGTGTGCACACTGGAAGTCTTGCTAGTCAGACAACATGCACATTTAGTGAGGCAGTGGACAGCATACTCACCTGCTCCCCTGGTTTCCCATACAGCTTGCTGTACTGTGGAAGGAGGCTGTCCAGCAGGGCCTGGTTCTCCTCAGCACTGAAGGCTGGGGCTCTCTCCACAGTACGTGCCATTGCAGTAGCCAGAGGATGCAGAGACAGCAGCAGTGTTGGTGGCAGATGTCGTCCTGGCGCATGTGGTGCAGGCAAGTGAGCTCTCAGGGGAACAGCCAGCATTATATGTGTGCTGCAGAGGCAGATACTGTCCCATGTGTCCAAAGTGATAGGTCCAAGTTGTTTGCATCTTCTGAATCAGGCCAATCCATGGAATTGCACCACTTATACACGCCCACAGCATCCTTCAAAAGTTCAACTTCATGACACCCATGAATTTGCAACATTGTTGTGGCTGGCCAACTAAATTCACTGCATCAGACTCGTTAAAGCTTCGAAAACGCGTCCGTTGCCATGCCAGGCCCTAGCCAATGCGTGCGCACCGATCGGACCATTGCTGTACAACGCGTATTTCAAGGAACAACGCGTTCCCGCTCACATCTAATGCAATGTCCAATGCGTGCGCACCGATCGGACCATTGCTGTACAACGCGTATTTCAAGGAACAACGCGTACCCGCTCACATCTAATGCAATGTCCAATGCGTGGCACCGATCGGACCATTGCTGTACAACGCGTACCCGCTCACATGTAATGCAATGTCCAATGCGTGTGCACCGATCGGACCATTGCTGTACAACGCGTACCCGCTCACATGTAATGCAATGTCCAATGCGTGCGCACTGATCGGACCATTGCTGTACAACGCGTATTTCAAGGAACAACGCATTCCCGCTCACATCATATGCAATGGCCAATGCGTGCGCACCGATCGGACCATTGCTGTACAACGCGTATTTCAAGGAACAACGCGTTCCCGCTCACATCTAATGCAATGTCCAATGCGTGCGCACCGATCGGACCATTGCTGTACAACACGTATTTCAAGGAACAACGCTGCACTCGCTCACATCTAATGCAATGTCCAATGCGTGCGCACCGATCGGACCATTGCTGTACAACGCGTACCCGCTCACATGTAATGCAATGTCCAATGCGTGCGCACCGATCGGACCATTGCTGTACAACGCGTACCCGCTCACATGTAATGCAATGTCCAATGCGTGCGCACCGATCGGACCATTGCTGTACAACGCGTATTTCAAGGAACAACGCGTTCCCGCTCACATCATATGCAATGGCCAATGCGTGCGCACCGATCGGACCATTGCTGTACAACGCGTCCCTGTACAAGTCACTCGCATATGTCCCCATGCCTGTCACAGGTGAACGTATGCCAGCCACATTTACTTTCCAGGGACTCAGGGGCACACCTACAACACCACAGCCTGTCCACACGGTATCCTAAGGCATGTAAGGCTGCATTACCTTTTCTGTGTATGGGGGTCAACATGTGGTTTTTTGGGTGGCACTTGGGGGCAGCCACTCCCAGGCTGTGCACGTGTTCATGGGGACAGAATCCTTTGTGTGTTGTGCACATGACCACTGTGATGTGCAACTGTTCATTTCAGAGCATGTGGCATGGTCACATTTCCAGGTTGTGTATGTGTATGTCATGTCACATACCCCCTGAGTCCCATGTGGGATGGTATGTACGTCACAGGGTGACCCATTGCCACAATAGTGATGGCCCTCCACAGTCTGTGTGCATGTTGTGTTTACAATGTCTCTGATTCCATGTGCACAATGGGAGACAGTCTCCACATCCACGTTGTTTGTGCATGGACTTTGATGTTGTGCATGTGTGTGTCACAGGCGTCCATGTCTGTCCTGCAGAGGCAACAGGGACCACTACCTGTGGGGGTCATGGTTGTTTTGCTGTGGTGTATTCATGATACGCCATGTCATGCCAGTGTCCATGTGGCAATACAGGGTCCCTGGGAATCTACCTGTCAATGAGCTGTGATGCCTGGGGCACATCTGTCCTCACATGTCACTGTGGTGTGTGTTTGGAACGTGACAGCAGTACATGGGTACTGTGACACAGCCTAATGATATCCCATAGCACAACCTGGAACTTGTTGCCAACACATGTTGAACTGTGATGTTAGATGTTGGCCATGTAGGTGCCATACATGTCCTTACAGAACGGCACACACATCAGGTACTTGTGTCTCGTAATGATGTATCATGTGATATTGAGTATGGTCTATGCCACATATGTGGGGTGACTGACAGTCTTTCTTTGTTCACCTATGCACTGCAGGGCACCAGCTGTCCATAGACTATTCCCTGACCTTGCAACCATGGTTGAACGGGACTGCATCCGACGGTACCGCTTCAACAGGCCGCTGATTGAGGAATTGGCTGTGCGGTTGGCCCCACATTTGGAACCTGGCCGGCCATACCCTACAGCGCTGACCCCCAAGGTGAAGGTGATGGCAGCCCTACACTTCTTTGCCACCGGTACCTTTCAACACACTGTGGCGTCTGCTGGTGGGATGTCACAGACCATGTTCAGCCGTGTGCTACGCGATGTTTTGGAGGCAATGTTGAGATACCTGAACCAGTACATCTATTTCCCTAAACGTCAACAACTCACTGACGTCAAGAGTGACTTCTATGCCCTGGGGAGGATGCCGCATGTCATTGGCTCCATTGATGGGACACATGTGGCTTTGGTACCACCACCGGCGCATGAGCAGGCATACAGGAACAGGAAACATTACCATTTGGTCAATGCTCTGGTGGTATGTCTTGCAGATATGTGCATCTCACACGTGTGTGCCCGTTTCCCTGGTTCTGCACACGATGCCTACGTGATGAGGAGTAGTCGCATCCCGAGGATGATGTCACAGATGCAGAACCAGCGTGCCTGGCTTGTGGGTGTGTACTGACTTTGTACCATTGTGTGTGTTCTGCAATGTTGTATTCCACCCTCTTTTCCAACTCAGCTAATGTGCAATTGTCTGTATGTAGGTGACTCGGGATACCCCAACATGCCGTGGTTTCTGACACCGCTCAGGAACCCTCTGACACCAGCCCAGAAGCGCTACAATGAGGCACATGGTCGGACCAGGAGAGTGATCGAGCGGACATTTGGTCTCATGAAGAGCCGCTTTCGCTGCCTGGACAAGACAGGAGGGGCCCTCCCTTATGCCCCAGCAAAGGTGTGCAAGATTGTCATCGTCTGCTGCATGCTACACAACCTGGCAGTGCGGAAGGAGTTGCCTCTCATCATGGATGACGATGACCAACATCCGCCACCTGTGGAGGATCCTGGCCTGGGCCACGATGCCAGTGATGATGATGATGATGAGGGTGATGTCCGCACACAGCTCATCACCAACTTCTTCAGCTGAATGTGAGTATCCATAGATGTCATGTCAATGATGTGAGTTTGCGTGATATGTGTTGGTGGTGCTCTGGTGCTGTTTGAGTGTGGCCATGTGCTACTTGACTGGAAGCGTGCAGCGATGTGTCCTTACAGGTAGTCTGTACTCCCCAACAGTGTTGACATGCTAACTTGGTTTTGTGTAGGTATCTTGTGACATGTATTGGGCATGAGTATTGCAGTTCTGTCCTGTTCTTCAGTGCTTTTGACTGTGTGTCATGTCTGTCCTTCACAGGGTACATTCAGAGTTGTTTGGTCAACTGTGATCCCCCGACACCATGATTCAACTTCCAGGGTGGAAGCAGTGGTTTCCCTACAGGTGATGTGCCACACACCCCTGGACTTTCTTTCTTCTACACTTGTTGACTGTGTGGCCACTGCCACGTGGGATTACCTTGCATCTGTAGTGCAAACAACATGTTGCAAATGTGTAATAAACCTGTGCTTCACTTTGGGATGTGCGTTGTCTGTGGTCACACATCTGACTGACATTTGCTTACTGCACCTGTGGGATAGTTAACACAGACTCTGAATAGGTGTGTTGTCTGTGCATTCCACTGTATTTCCTGGCAACATCAGTGTAGGCGATGAGTCCGATGGCCCTGGTGTGTATGTGTTGTGTAGCCCTAGTGGTGTGTCTCCCTCATATGTGTCACGTCGCCATGACTCACATGACGGTGTTGTACTTGCTGTAGCAGTTAGCATGCACAGTGTCATTTAGCAGATCATCATCTCCATGACAGAAACCACGTTGGAATCACAACAGAGGCAAGTATGGTATATTAGTGAGTTTATTTACATACATGTGTGAGTATAGTGCACAGGATGGTGGGTGCTGTACATTGGGATTGTAATCCAAAGTTCCCAGATGAGTTGGAAGTCTTGGTAGCAGAAATATGCTGAATAAAGTCCACAGTCATCTGATACATTGGGACAACTTAAACTCCCCATGTCATGTGGGGGAGTCGGGTTGCATTCGACAGGGTGAACAGTTTGCACACAAAGGAGAATTTCCAGAACAGGTGTTGGGTTCCTGGGGGATGTACATGGCCATCGGCCTCTCAGTTTTCCTTCCTCGGACGACCCCTCTTCTTTGGAGGGGGGACCCTCACGTTCAGGCTGCTGCGGTGCAGTGGACTCTCCGCCAGAGTCCTCCTCCCTCCCTGTGGCAGTTGCAGTTGTTGCAGCACCAGATGTTGTGAGCACACAGGGAGGTGTGGCCATGTTGGTGCTAATCTGGCGGAGGCATGTCTATATGTCCTTATGCACCGCTGTCAGTTCTTGCAATGTGTCCCACTTGGACTCCATGCGAGACATGTGTGTCTCCACACGGGACATGTGGGAGTCCACACGGGACATGTGGGAGTCCAAGCGGGCATGATGGGCAGCCTGCTGTTGTTGAATGTCCTCGAGGATCCCCACTACCTGGCTGACCTCTCCGGTGCTATTCTGGTACGCATCAGCAATGCGTACCAGTTGTGGGTCATCATGCAGTCCAGACCCCTCTGCAAACAGCGACCTATGTCTACCACCTCTCCCACCACCCCTGGCGACAAGTGCGGGACCTGCGGTGGCACGCACAGGTGACCCTAGGCCCCCTTGGGGGTTGTTACTGGGGTCGTTGTCCATTGCTCAACGTTGGGCCGGGGTCCCTGTGCTGTTGTCATCGGTGGTCCTTGGTCTGTCCGTGCCGGCGGGGGTGGTCTGTGTGTTGGCAGTTGTTGGAGGGGTGGGTGCAGGGGGTGCAGATGTTGGTCCTGCTGGTGCTGCATGATGACTCACACCAGAGGTGCCAGGTAGGTCTTCGCTATCCGAGGAGGGCAGAGGCTGTTCCACACCACTGAGCTCAGTGTCCCCCGGAGCCTGGGACAGGGACTCCTCATCGTCTGCTGCTGTGTCCCCATAGTGTGCGTATACCGCCATGGGGTGTCTGGTCCTGAAGAATGCTTAGCTAAAAGTGCATCCATAAGCAGAAACATGTTGACCAACTTTCACTTTTTAAATCGGACTCCCCTGGTTTACCTAACTAGCCAGCTTGCGTCCGTCTCACTGGTTTTAAACGATCACTGGTTCTCCACCATTAAAAATTATCTTGGGAAATAACCAGTGATCTTTTAATCTGCACTACCCGTACACTTACACTACCCCCCAAAAACCCGCTCCGCTGTAATTCCAGGCGTCGTAGCACACCAGGGGGACACTCGGTCCCTCTGGTGGGAACCCAATGATGAAGCATGTCACCAACTAGGTTGGTGAGTGAGGGTTCTTTTAAATAAAGAGGTTTCTCCTCGTGCTGCCCCAGCGATTTCCCTCTTTTCTCGCTCTTTTGTTGTTAGTTAGTGTCCCCATCATCACCTGTTTTTGGAAGAGACACACAATGTATGTTATGTTTCTACAGGCATCAATGGTTCACACACCTGACAGTTGTGACTGTACCTCTGGATGCGGGCCTGTACATTGCATTGTCCTAAGTTGTCACAGTCAGACGTTGATATTGGTGTAGCACATTGTCCTGCAAACCTGAGGCATTTCAATGTGAATGTTGAGGTGTGTGCATGACCAGCATTGGTTGTATTTGGTGGACATCCGGCCTTCCTTCTCCCCCCAGCCCAGTTATCCCACCATGAAGCATGCCACCCTTGCAGTGGGTTCAGGTTGACTCTCAGGATGTCAGTCAGTGGTGTCCTGCTGTTGGTTGGTGCCCAGTTCCCAGCAGGGCCTGGTACTCCCCACGACAGAGGACATCTTAGACTAAGACATCTTAGAAGTGGCTTTTCACTCCCTGTGAGGTGTGCATGCTTCACTGTGAGCTTGCTGGGCCATGTGGGTGGGGGATGTTGAGCTGTGACTACCACTCCCATCATGCTATTGTCTACAGCCCCCTTCCCAGCATGCCCATACTTCCTTCCTTTTGACTCAGCTTCCCTGTGGGGTAGTGTGCCTGTGCTGAAAGGATTGCTGACAGTGTTGTCCTGGCGTTTGTTTGGCTACAAGTCCCAAGAGTGTCCCTGTGCTTCACACAGCATAACCCAGGGTGGTGGTTCTTTGTGGGATATTTAATTAGAGTGTGAGGCATTGCATTTTCCCAGGTGAGTTGTGTGGAGTTTGTGTTAAGGGGGTGTGTGAGAAAAGCTGCTTGTAAATATGGTCAGAGCTGTCAGTCCTCCTTCCCACCCAGCCAGATATCCCACCATGGAACGTGCTTCCATTGCAGGGAGTGCAAGTTGTCTTTCAGGATGTCAGTCAGTGGTGTCCTGCTGTTGGTTGTTGCACAGTTCCCAGCAGGGCCTTGTGCTCCCCACAGCAGTACCCAGTGTCAGGCATCTTGTCATTTCTTTTCCACTCCCTGTGATGTGAGCATGGTTCAGGGTGGTGTTGATGGGCCAATTATGAGGTTGACCAATATCTGTGACTACAACTCCCATCATGCTATTGGCTACACTGACTTCACCAGCATACACAGAATTCCTTCCTTTCAGTGAGCTTCCCTGTGAGGTGGTGTTCTAGTGGTGGCAAAATATCTGACTGTGTTTGTTGGTTAGATTTGTGCCACTGCCTAGCTCTATTTGTTGTTGGGTTTGTACATGTCATGACACAGTTACATATCACTATGAAATGGCATGTATTGTGTTTATCTGACTAACATACACATCTTGGGATGATTATCTTTTGGTTGCTGTGGATTTGCTAGGGGTGCATGGTTTGACTATCCCCTTGACAGTGATGTGTGTGTATTGTCACACAATATTGTGTATATTTGTTGTGTACTCACCAGGCTCTGGGATGTTTGAAGGTCCATATACGCTCTCTGGTGGTAGGATGGCCCGCACCTTCTCCTCCCAGGGCCTGAGGTATAGTGGTTTGGCAGGAGGGCCACTGCCGGTGCGCTGACTCACGATGTAGTCCTTCTTTAGTAGGTCCTTGACCCTCCTGCACACATCATACCACCTGTTCTGGATGTCTTCCTTTGTGCGCAAACATGGTGATTGTGCGTTCACCCTGTCGACGATCCTCTCCCACATCTTTGTTTTCTGCGACATGGGGGTCTGTTGGACCAATCTACCAAACAACTGGGGCTCTACCCTGAGGATCTCATCTACCAGGACTTCCAATTCACTGTCTAGGAACTTTGGATCCTTCTTTGGGGGCATGGTGATGGGTGGTGGTGGTGATTGATGTGTGTGTGGGTGTGCAAGTGAGGGTGTGTGAGTGTTGGTTTTGCTGGGTGTATGTGAGGGTGCTATTTGTTGAGGTGCTAATGGTGTGTGGTTTGTGTGATGGATGAGCTGTGAGTGTGTCTGTGGTTGCTGTCTGATGGTGTTCTCTGCTGGCAGGTCAGTTGAATTTGCAAAGGATCATGGTAGGGATTTGTGGCCTTTATATGGGTGGAGTTGTGGGTGTGTCTTTGTTCCATGTTTTCACCCCCCAGTATTTATTGGCTTTGTAATTGCTTGTTTTTCGCTTTTTTTTTGTATTTTTCCCTTTGTACTTTTTGTGCATGTAGGAGACGTTCTTCTGACCGAGTAGGACGCTGCAGTTGTCTTGTGCGGGCTTCTCCGAGTCGTTCACGCTGTGTTTCTGCTGTGTTTCATATGCGGCGTACGCGTCGGTCGCGGAGTATTGGGTTGCTTCGGCTGGGTTTTGTATGCGTGTCGGTCGTACGGCTTGGGCTCCGTGCGACTCGGTCTGGTTTTCCACGCATTGCATCGTACTGCGCGGGTCGGATTTCGCGGGTACGTTTCGGTCGGGTTCATTCCTGGTGCGTGTCGGTCGGTTCGATTCGCGTGGTTTCCCGGCCGGATAGCTGGTTTCCGTGTGGTTCGGTCGTTCGGCTTGTGTTCCGTACGAGTCGGTCGTGATTCACATGCATTTCATCGTACTTCGCAGGTCGGGCGGCGCCGGTACGTGTCGGTCGGACTAAATTCCCGTACTGAGTCGGTCGGTATGTTTTCCGGCCCGAATCGGAATCGGCCCCTAAGTCTTTGTGCAGGGGGAGATGATCACAGTAGGGTTGACTGGAATGCTACTTAACCAAATAGTTTATTCTGGATGTACAGTAGTAACACGGATTAATGGCACCTTTTGTATGCCTTTACAAAGAAGGTATATGAAAAGGAAAACATATGCATATTGATCTCTCTGTAGTATGTGCTACACATTCCTTGAAATTTGAGGGAGACAAAATGTAGCACGTCTCTACAATGTAGCATGTTGGGCAACTTTAGCTGAAAAACAGAAATAAGCAGAGAATGAAAGCTATCATGCAGATAGTTTAGATGAATATTAGATAAAGTTTAATCACCTAATGACCGAGAGCTACAGTACAGTATAGTGGCTCAACACTGTTTTCTACAAGACAATCTCATATGCTAGGGGCACTATGGTGGCTGAGGAGAGGTAAGTAGAAGGAGCTCTGCATTAGCTCTGGGGACCCACTACTTTTAGAGAGACCCACACCTGCACATTCCCTCCATATATCGAGAGAAAGAGAGAAGAATGTACCAGGAATAGCACAGAATTGGGGAAATAGGTAAACAACGTACTGACCAAGGACTAAAGTATTAAAAGCAGCCCCTAAAAAGAAGAAGCAACCGCTGCCTCATCATTGCCTATACGAGTGGACTCATCTAAGCTCAGACACGGCAAGCTTGCTGTATCTCTGCTCCTGCTGAAGATTTCAGCTCTCCCCTAGCCTTAACAGCTGCATTTTTTAGTAAGAGGTGGGTGTCTTGCTCTTTCAGGGGAACCTGAAGTTTCATCAATCAGAGCCAACACCCAATGTAAAAAAGGCAGAGATCTCTAAAGAGACCCAACTAAGCTTAGTCTTGGCGGTAGAATTCTAGAGACGGAGTTGGCTCTACTGGTCCAGCAGGGAGAACAGTATCTTCATACTTTGCTCCATTCCTGCTCTCCACCCAAATAAATTTACTGTGAAAAGTCAGTACAAGTCAGTGGCTGCACTACTTGAGGACTTAAAGCTAAACAAAAGAGGAACCCTGTAGACTAATATTTGGAGAAGACACACCAGGGGGAAAAGACAATTAAAAAACCATAAGAAACGGTGCTCCTCCACTTACTTTTATATAGGTATAACTCTGCATTGATGTATGAGTATGATTTTTAGGTTTTGAAGTAGGAATAAGGAGTCCAAGATACGTAAGAATTTAAATTGATGTGTCTTACTGAACATATTCTTAAGTGGATATTTTTATTTGTCTTTGAATCTTGTTTGATATTTATAAAATGAAGATTATAACAGTATATTAATCTTTATCATTTAATAAAATATCTTCCAAATATGTCTGATTCATGATATTGGTAATTTCAGAGTTATACCCATATAAAAGTAAGTGGAGGAGCACTGTTTCTTATGTATTTTAATTGCACTTCTTGTGGAGCCGGGCATCTATCCATGTCAGGCTTGTATAAACCTCCTGTGCTTGTGACTAGCAATGAGCTAAGTCCAACATTTCAAAGGGTAGTTAATGAATTACCTTTGTGAAACACAGCACTATGAGATTCCCTTGCGGTGGATCAGTAGACGTATGTAGGATGCTGCTTTGACTCGTGGAGTAGAAATCTGCTTGGGGAAGCAGCTGAGTGTGCTCATGCCCGCACCCCTCCCCCAGCTCACCAACAGAACCATGTGCCACTCGAGTACTGCATTATGTTACAGTAGCTGTACTGTGCCAAAACTGACCGAAATTGACATTAGTTCATATTGAGGAGGGTGCAGAGACTTAGGGCCTGATTCTGATACGGTTAGGAAAGCATTCCCACCTAGGGCCTGATTCTGATGCGATTAGGAAGGCCTCCTAATGGCATTTGCTCCTTCCAAATCGGATCGGGAACGTGTCTTCTTCCCGACCCAGGGCCCAATTATGATGCGGTTAGAAACATATGCTCCCATTGAAGTCAATGGGAGTCCAACCAAATCGTATCTGGAAGCATCCGGATGCATCGTACTCCGTCGGTCGGACTCTCCCGATCCGAGTGGGTCGGAAACCATTTCCAAACCGATTCGGTCGGGAAGCTTTCCAACCCGCATCAGAATCAAGCCCAGAATATCGAGTTGGAAATGTCGACTTATACAAATATCGATGTTGGAAATATCGTGACACAGAAATATTGACAGCAAGAATAACAAGGTCAAGAATTTCGACTTTAAGGTAAGAAATATCGTTTTTAAAAATATTGAAGTCATTAATATTGTTTGCAAGAATATAGTTGTTTAAAATATCGATTTTTTAATTAATTAGTGTTATGTATTTTAGTTTGTATTTTAAATGTATGTGATCTATTTTTTTGTATAAGTATTGATTTTGTTTTGTAATATATGTGTTACATTTTTTGTAGTTATTAATTTTATTTTAATTAAATTTTGCGTTTTTTAGTTCTATAGCGGGTTGTGGGTTTATAGGGGAATAGGGTGGGAAGTAATTTAATTATAATAAGTTAGGGGGTCATTACGATGGCGGGCGGAAGCACAACCGCCGTGCTGGCGGATGCAAAAACCACCAGTTACCGCCGGCACGCAGCAGTCCACACGCCCGCCCAATTATGATGCGAAAAGTAGGCCAAACACCGCCGGCAAGCCAGCAACACCGTCCGCCATCAAAGTGCGCCCGTACACGTAGCGGCGCAGCCCAACTGACACACACCGTCCGACGAAAACACGTCCCGCCCGGCGTATAAATTACGATGCCGCAAACAAACGGCTCCCACGGCCAAGAGATACCGCACGACAAACCGAAGCGGTAACACGGACGCCGAGCACGGACAACGAAGAAGCGGCTCCCCGAGCATGAATCCAGCACTGCAGGCCCTCCCCATGCTCTTGCTGATGCACCACCAAGGACGCAACGTACCGCGGAGACGCAGGTAGGCACACACACAACAAGTGCACGCAAACAGCGCACACAGTGCAAGGGCAGAAAAAGCGGACAACCCCCCAGCGCGTGTACACTACACATCCACCATTGCATCCACATATGACACACAGGCCAAATCGTAACATCGCGTAACACATGTGTACACACCACCTGGGACTAGGAACCAACGACCCCGTCACGGCCCCAAAGCGGCGATGACGCCGCCACACATGCGCACAACGCAGAGGCCAACCGCAGCGCCATGCATGCGTCGCACACAGACACAGGGACACAACCAAGCAGCACACACATCAGCCCCACCCCGAACGCACATGACACGTGACAGGCCTGCCACAGACATGTCCCCAACGCCCAATTCACGGACAACACCCAACGCCACACAACCGACGCACACATGTCAGTGAAGTCACGCAACAGCAGGACACACCCCAGTGTAACAAACATGGCGAAGCACACAGCGGCGGCAACACCAACTAGGAAAAGCAGGGCCCCTTCGGGAAGAGGAACGCCAGTACCACACTGAAACACCCATACCACCCTGCACATATGAACAAGACATATAAAACGGAACACCAAAGAGCCCGGGACCGACAACAGGTGGCCCAAGAATAACATTCACACACAAGGCCCAACGCAGAGCGGAAAGGCAGCCTGCCGCCCACACAAGGGAGAGCAGACAGCACTGAATGACCTTCCATTCCAACTCCGAAACCACAGCCCTACGAAAGAAGCCGGTGAATACAGCCATTGTCCAAGAAAAGACCAACACAGGCATGCCGAGGAGACCGACCACAGGGCAGATAGCGCATATCACAGAAGCACACAACGGACGGGGAAGAAAGAAGAAAACACTCCCCCATGTCGGCCACATGCAAGTTAATTGGAAGGAGTCACACATCACTGACCTTGAACTGTCTGAGAAGCATGTGGGATGAGGGCCCGTGTCCTCCAAACAAGCCAACAGAACACAAGTCCTGTCTCCCTACGACTACACAGAGCTCACAGCAACCTCGGAGCGTGCACATTGCAGACTGCACACACAGCCGGAGCACGCCACCACAACGCACCGCTGCGAAATGGCAACCGCAACACACCTACCCAACTACGCCGGACAGCTCAAGCTGTACAAAACCAACCTGATACATATATTGGGATGCGATCTCCTGTCCCTGCTGAACGTAAGTTACCGACTGACTTACCGCATCACATTGTTCAGCTGCGTCATGCCCGTCTTCTACTGTCGGAGGTGTCCCTACCAGCATCCCGTGGAGATATGCCTCTCCAACCCGGCATGTCTAAAGGCGGACCTGCTACCACTACTCCTCCCTCTGGACGCACACGACAGGGCCTGCTCTGCCTATGGGGGCATGGCGTATGTGGCCAACATCGCACCCGCACTGAAATGGGACCACTGTGCCTCCACACGACGGATCATCGAGAACAGCTACATCGAATGTCACCCAGCATGCCCCATCATGGTCCTCCAAGGGACAACTTACGAACAACACCTTGACAGCCACCATCCGCTACATTGGCTGGCAAACATGTACACCACCAATGACATGGAAGCCCTGCTGGACGGCATCGCATACCTGACAACCTGTAAATTCGTCGGACCACAACGCAGGTTCCCCGATTGACCTATGATGTCCAACCCCGCACCCATGCTTAGCTTCCGCACGGACTGGCCAGTCACCACCACAACAGCCATACCAAACGACCGGCAACAATTACCACACCATCAACGACATCGCCATGACATCGGATATGACCAGGACATGCACACTGTTCCCCATCACATCCAGGAACACCGCATGCATCGTGGGAGGCAGTGGCATGGGGTCTGTGTATCGCACCCACATGGACGGAACTGCACGAACAACCAGGACACGACATGGATCCAGCGCCCATGGACACACACACCGCTCAGTGGACATGAATAGGTCGCCTGGAGTCTGTGGGTGCTGCACCCTCCCACCCCCGCCCCGGGAATCCCATACCAGGACCTTTGCATGGACGACAAGTGCATACAACAACAACACGACCCCAGTGACTGTGACATGTCCAGTAACCACCACATTGCAACAACAAGTGGCACGCCGCTGCATGCACGCAAGCACATGCCCTGATGTCATCTCACATGCACGCGTGCATGAGGAACAACTGCAGCAAACCTGTCACATGGAACTGAGATGGACTGTGCCCATGATGCCAAGCGGTCTGGTAGGCTACATGTATACCGTCTGTGTCAAAGTCCGCAGCTCCGCAGCTATACGTAAATGTACATTAGCACAGCCTTGGCCAAGCAGATGTAACTCTGAAGCCCACATCCCACATGCAACAGCCAATCACATGTAACCCCACACCCTATCCCATTTGCAATCATGCTCAGTATATCCTCAACATGTATTCCGCTGCCAGTAGTGTCCACTATACTGCATCACAGAGGACAGAAGACTCAATATAATGTTTGAAACCAAAACTGTCTCCTCTGACTCATTTCACAAGTACGAATGAGAGAGGATGAGAGTATGTGAAGTACACGGCAGTCGTGACATGACCATGTAGTCCACTGGTATTGGATGTCAACGCAAATGAGTAGCACAACTGTGGAAGACACACATGTGTCGTGTGAAGTCGTATGGACGCAGTGCTCAGGTGGGTGGGTGTGACGGGTAGATGCGCACATGCCAAGTTGGAGCACGCCGTGTCGGGAGGGGTCATGAACAGTACACCACCGCTTCCCTGGGCATTGTGAGAGGACACCTGTCGGGGGGAGTGAACACGTGTGTGCACAGCAGCCGGGCACACGTACAAAGCGGTACCAGGCGCACCTCAGCCCACCCTCTGTGGACAAGCTGGATCCTGTTGTGCGCCCGCCATGCCCCTTAACAAGGCACACACAGCCCCAGTCGACCAGGTGTAACCCCAACATAGTCAATCCGCACAGGCAATACAGGGCACGGGATGGCAGTGGAGCATGGTGTGTGAGAGGTCTCCTCGCGCTCCTCCTGGTCATATCACGCAGGCAATAGAACCTCAACGTCTAGCATGGCACAAGTCAAATGGAAGTGTAGGGGGACGCACCACAGCACGAGCAGCACTGACGTCACGGGAGGTGGCTCGCACCATCCCATCCATTGCCCATTATACCAACCACGCCACATGCCATTGCGACTAAGTGCAAGCGCGTGTGCCACCACCCCGAGCCCTCCCCAGAGAGGCCAAAGAGTGAATGTGTGGGCCATCAGTCACAGACGGACACGGCATGGCCGCAAGGGCAGCCACAGCCACTGGGTGTCGCAGGTGGCGGATCCGGAAGGCGAAGACTGTGATGCATAGTCCATGCAGGCCGGGTCTCCATTTGGGGCACCACGCAGGTGGACGGCGTCCCGCAACACATCATACCCTGAGACAGCCCACTCGTGCAACTGGACCCACACATACACTCCTTGCCCTCTCTGGTGCGAGCTTGGGGCTGCCTGTGCAAGCGCTAGCCTCGCAGGTGCACATGCATATTGGGGGAGCGAGGGGAGGACATGAGGGCTGGGGCGAAGATGACTGTATCACTGTCAGTGAGTACAAGGGATGACCCAGATGTGGAAAGGAAGAGACGTGTCCCGTGTGTACTGCAACTAGTCGCCAATCCAACTACCCCCCATGTCCGGAATGTAAGCCCGCACCTAGGCCCGCCCATCCGCCACATCGAATATACCACCAGCACGACAACCTTCCCATTCGAAACACTGACTGGGGGTGGCGACCAGTGAACAATCATGTGTAGCCTACCCACGCGTACATGTGGGCCCTCCATGATCCATGTCACCTGCGGCAAAGTCATGACATGCGCAATGAGGGAAGTGAGGAGAGCTGTCCGCCCCACGCACAGAAGGTGCATCAGCTCCACAGACCCAGCAGCGAGTCCAGCAGGGGTCACATGTGCAGGGGCAGCTGTGCCTGGTGTGAAGGCACATGCATATAGACAGCACATCGACCAATGTGTAGTCTGCCCACATCTACAGTCCATCATCATGCGGACATAGGAATTGAACACAGGGCAACACATCTGAGTGGGTGCACCCACCGTGACCAACAATGCGCAATCATCGACGTACCCGCCCTGTGCATGGCCCCCCACCCAACGGAGGCACATCCAGTGCCACCATCCCACACACACAAGCCTTCCACGGAACATGCTGTGTCCAATGCTCAGTACAGAGTCAGCGCCCATCTGGTGGATCCTGAACAGGAGACACATGCACACACATGCCAGCTCCCACTATGTACGTCTGCCACCTGGCACGTGCAATGTAACCTCTCACCTGTGACGTGTGACTGCAAGCACACAGCCGTCTTGGCATGGGGCTGTCAATGTGGACACCTGTCAATGTTTCGGGAGGTGTGATCCGTACAGTGCTGTACATAGGGTGCAGTGCTGACACCTACTACTGTCTCATATCCCCTCGTGCCACAGGTCCCACTTGTTTTGGCCGCTCAGCCTGTGCCCACATCGTCGTCGCCGTGTGCCATACTCATCCAGCCTCGGAAGCAGTTCCATGCTCAGCAGACATTCATGTTGCCGTGGCGTTGCCGCTTGACGAATATGCAGTCAGTCCCCATCAGCACGCCCGCAAGTCATTGGGGCCTAGATCCCCATGTGCATGCACATGGCAGTGGTTTGTATCACTAGCCATTGCCATTGTTGGGAGACCTGTGTAAGTGTATTGTGGCCGTGCCGTCCCAGCTTGACAGCTGGGCTGTGGCTCATGTGCTTGCTCAGTCATGTCAGTGATGTGTATGCGAAATTGCTATGTGTTGTGTTGCTTTGACATGTGTCCACTGCCATTTTCCCTAGGCGGAGACCGAACATTGACCGCCCATACCAATTGCTGGCAGACATGGACGATACAGAGGTCATTAGGAAGTTTCGGCTGGACAGGCCAACCCTGCATCGACTGTGTGCCATGTTGGAACCCCATCTCCGTCCCCGCAGGGTGTATCCGACAGCTGTCACCCCCACGGCTAAGGTGATGGCCGCCATGCATTTCTTCGCCACTGGGTCATTCCAGCACACAGTGGGCAGTGGAGGAGGGATGTCCCAGCCCATGTTCAGCAAGGTGCTGAGGGATGTACTGGCAGCCATGATGCTGTACCGAAACAGGTACATCCGCTTCCCCAGGGCTCGTGAATTGGCGGCAGTGAAGGGTGCATTCTATGCCCTTGGCAGAATCCCACACGTCGTTGGAGCCATTGACTGCACACATGTTGGCCTTGTTCCACCACAGGCCACTGAGCACCTGTACCGCAACAGGAAGCACACGCACTCCCTGAATGTGCAAGTGGTGTGCCTTGCGGACATGGTGATCACCCACGTGTGTGCAAAGTTCCCAGGCTCGGCCCATGACGCACACATAATGCGCAACAGCATCTTGCCACGACTGATGTCCAATCTGCAACAGGATCGTGGCTGTATTGTCGGTGAGTATGTGGAGTGGTGTAGCGTGCTGGTTGTGCGATGCTGTCCCCTGTCCAGTTGGAATAGCAACGGTTCTCTGTGTCCCTCACACCCAGGTGACTCTGCGCACCCGAATGGGGCATGGCTGCTCAGTCCATTGAGGAATCCTCGCACCCCAGCAGACGATCGCTACAATGAGGCACATGGGAGGACCAGACGTGTGGTCGAGCGTACCTTTGGCCTCCTCAAGTCCAGGTTCAGGTGCCTGGACCGCACCGGGGGTGCGCTGGCGTACTCCCCACAGAAGGTGTGCCAGATAGTGGTGGCGTGCTGCATGCTGCACAATCTGGCCATTCGGAAGCAGATCCCCCTCATCGTGGATGACGGAGATCAACCAGGGCCCCAGCCCGCAGACCAGGACAGCTCGAGTGAGGAGGACAGCGGAGAGGAGGAAGCTGGTAATGTGCGGCAGCAGCTCATCGCCCACTACTTCACTTGATGGTGAGTGTCCATGTACGACGGCTGATGTGGCTGTGTCTGTGCAGGTGTGTGTGTGCTGTGTCAGGGTGGCCGTTTGTTCACTGCGTGCTGTGTGTCAACGCTCCATGGCCAGGGTAGTATGCCACTGTTGGTGGCTGTGGCATTGTGCCCTATTGCTCTGTGCGATGTGTGTACATTGCTTGTAGTTGTTGACATGTACTGTGTGATGGGTGTGTGACACACTCATTGAATGTGCTCCTGTTCTGTCTCCCACCCCTAGGTCCCTACAGGCCCTCCGGTTCCATTGCCATGCCACGCATCAGGTGCCTTTCCGCCCAAGGTGGCCGTTGTATTCCGTACAAATAAAACACAGGGCACAAACAGCAGTTTGTGTAAGAGGTGCATTTATTTCAAACTGTGACATGTGATTGTGTGTAAGGTGATGACATAAGTGGTGCGTGCAGTGACAATGAGCTGTCGGTCATGGCTGCGTGATGCTCAGGGTGTACCCACTGGTTCTATGTCCATAGTCCAACACACACATGCCATCCAGATGGCTGTGTGGAGTGGGATCGTAGTCCAAGTCAATGCAGTGGGTGGTCAAGGAAGGCTGGCTGGCTGCCTCACTTGCGTCTGGAGCGTGCGAAGTCCTCCCGGGAGATCTGTTTCCACTTCGGACGGCCCCTTCCACGTTTGCGAGGGGGTGCCTGCTTGCGACATGCTGGTGGTTGAGGTGTGCTCACTGGCTGTGGACGCAGGGGAACTGGACACTGCTGCTCGACCCTGCGCCCCGGCAGGTGGTGGCGGAGGGGGAGCTGCTGTCCCTGGCTGTGACCTCACCGCCACCACCAGCTGGCCCATGAGGTCCACGAGTTGGCCCATACGGGCGTCCATGGACCTCAGCACCCCCAGCACCTCCCGCGTGTCTGAAGCAGACCTGACCCATTGTTCTTGGGCCTCTTCATAGGCCCCAAGGACTCATGGCCATTTGAGGCAGGGCATGGCTCCCAGGGGAGACTTGCGTTTCCCTGACCCTGCTCCTCCTACCAGTACTGCTGCCACCGGCCTGCCCACTAGCCACATTGCTCACCACGGTCCTCGCTGTGGCTCCCAGGGTGGATCCAGTCGGCCGGGCCACCACCTGCGCTGGGGCTGGTGCCAGCGAAGACGTGGTGGTGGTGGCGGCGGTGGTGGTCGGTGCGGCGATGGTGGCGGTTGCGGCAATGGTAGTGGCCGCAATGACCGTGGGTGTGGCCGCAATGACCGTGGGTGTGGCCGCAATGACCGTGGGTGTGGCCGCAACGACAGTGGCAGCAGGGGGCTGGGAATGTTCAGCAGCCCTGGATGATGGGTTGGTGGGTAGGAGGGGTCCTGGGGAGCGGCTGGGCCCTGCCACACCAGATGGGCCTGCTTGGTGGTCCGTGTCCGAAGAGGAGGACAGATCCTCCACATCCGTGTGTCCTCGTTGGGGGCTTGTAGGCTGGCTGTGCTGGCTGCTGTCTCCATCCCCAGCATCCAGCAGTTCGTCACCTGTGGAGAGAATGAGATTTGTTATTGTGTTGCACCTGGCGAAGTATGTATTTGTCGTCTGACATTAACAGTTCGTGCAATCTCGTACATGGGTTTCCCGGAGGCGTGTGTGTGGCTGTAGCATTTGTAGTTGTGTGTGCTTGACAATGGGACTGTGTGCTGTGCACATGTGGCATGGGACGTATTGGCCATGCCGATGGGTGTGTTGCTGTGCCCCTACTTATTGTGACTCTGGTGTATGCGGGCTCCTGGCCCATCCTGGGTCTGGTTTGTACTTTGCTTTTGGTGTTCAGATGGGACGCTTAGGAACACATATGGCAACATGGGGGCCATGCCCCAGATTCACATTTGGGATGGAATATGCTTTTGGGGTACATGCTGTGAGCCATGGGTGCCGAACGTGACATGTGTTGTGGCAGCATGACAGTGCATGGTTTGAGGTGTGTGCATGCTTGACATGGCCTGCATATTTGCTGTCTGTTGTGATTACTGGACATGGCATTGGACGCATCGTTATGAGTGAGTGATGGTTGTGTGCCAGCCAACGTATTGCAGTTGTCCCATCTCCTTGGTGTGCGTGCTGCCCTGTGCCATGTGCATCACTGCAGTGCTCGGGGGGTGTGGCCCATGTTGTGTGTTGTTGCTCACAGTGTGTCGTGCGCTTCATTGACTTCTGGCACATGGTTGGTCATGGGCATGTATCTTAGCGTGACTGCTGTATGTGTGGCAGCTGTGCGGATGACATGCCTTTCATGAGACTGGGGCTGACGGATGGGATGGATGGTATGTTGTATGTGCATGGTGTGTCTGTGTGTTTGATGGGTTCAGTGGTGTTCGTTTGCATTTATGTTGTTCCGCTCTGTTGCGTCTAGTGTTGTTTGTCTTACATAGGCGTAGTTGTGGGGTGTGTGGTTGACAGGCAGTAGGGGCTACATGGAGTGTTTCGGTTGTGTGTGATGGGTTGCACAGTGGCTGCCGTGTGGTACTATATTCAGTGTGGCTTGTGCATGCAGACGTGGCTCCTTGGGTGTTGCTGTGTTTGTGATGGGTCATGTGGGGTGTGAGTCTGTGGTTCATGTCCGTGTGCACATTGTTCACTTGTTCGTGACGGTGGGCGGTGCTGCGTGTTCGTCTGCTACGTGACATGTCCCATGTGTTGGTCGTGTTACGGTCCTCATGCCTCCAGTAATCCAGCCCTGTCCAGTTTCCCACCTGCAGGTTGTTCGTGCGTGCACTGTACTGGATGCCTCATGGTTCTAAGCGGGGGGTGCTCCATGTTGCAGGTCTGTGGGGGTGGGGGGTGTTGTGGGTCGTGGTGGTGGCTGGACACCCACTGACACCGATTGCTGTGGACCGTGATGTCTACCTTTCGGCTGTCGTTGTGCACTGCGGTGGCTGACACGTGGCTGTGGGGTGTGGGGATGCTCCTCCTTGCTGTGCTGTGGGACTAGGGGCCTGGTGTGTTTTGTACTTGGGCTGTCCACCCTCCCACCCACTGCACTTTGTGTTCCTGCCACTTACCTGTTACTTGTCGGTTAGTGCAGCTATGGCGGACACATGGGTGTGGTGGGTGCTCGTTGTGGCGCTTCTGGCATATTTGGGGACCTGTTGGTGGTTACGTGGCTGGCTGAGTGTACACATGTCCCCACGCATCTTACAGTTGTTCGGTTTGGGCTGTGTGTGGTGGTGTCTGTTGCATGTGTGTGTGATGTGTTGTGTATTGTGTGCTGGACATGGGGGTGTTTGTCCCTGGGAGCTGTGGCATGGTGGTAGTGCATGTGAGTACATAGCGGTGTGCTGGTATACATTAGTTTGTACTTACCAGCCTCCACTCCCCTGCTAATCCGGCGAGGATCTCGGGATGTATGATGACTCGCACCTTCTCCTCCCACGCTTTGAAGGTCTTGAAGAGCGCGGGATTCCCTCCGCCAGTGACGGCAGCCAGCTCTCTGTTCTTGCTCTCCTTCTTCTTGACCAGGCTCTTGACGTCATTCCACCGTTTGTTTATTTCGACTCTGTTCCTGGGCAAGGTCCCGACTGCATTGACCTGGTCTATGATCCGGTTCCACATTCTCTTTCTGGTGGCTAGTGGTGTGTGCTGGACCAGGTTCCCATAGATTTGTGGGTGCACCTTGATGATCTCGTCGACCATGACCGTCAGCTCCATGGGCGTGAACTTGGGCATTCTTTGTGGTGCCATGGTGTTTGTGGTGCTGGTGCGGTGTGTGTTGTGTAATGTGCAGGGGGTTTGTGGTGCCGGTGTTTGGTGGTGGTGGTGGTGGTTGTGATGTGTGCGTTTCTGTGGTGTGCTGCTGTCCTTGCTGTGTCACTGTGTCCTCTCCTCTCCTCTCTAGTTTGCAATGTTGCAAGGGGTTGTGGTCTGTGGGAGTGCTGCTTTTGTACTTACCTATGTGGGTGTGTCCTCATGGTCTGTTGTTTTCAGGTGTGTTGTGTCTGGGGTTCTGGCCTTTGTAGTTTTTGTTTGTCCAGGGGGTGTTTTCGGGATGTGTACTGTGCTTGTGTATTTGTGCGTGCCTTGCTGTGTGGACTTGTTGGCCATGTTGTGTGCGATTGTTTTTGTCAGCGGATGGTTTCTGTGCAGGGACGTGGGCGCCATGGCTTCTGCCGTGTCGATTCTCATCGGCGTTGTTTGCGCTGGCGGGCGGTATATTTGTAGTTTTCCCGCGCTCATGGCGGTGCGATCGTAATCTCACGTGCGGTGTGTCGGCCGTGAGGGCGGGCGGTTTTGTGTTGTCGTGCGTGTTTCCGTCCGTGGCGGGCGGTTTGACTCCGACTCGGACGATGGCGGGCGGTATCTTGTGTGATTTTTCGCCGATGGCGGTTTTCGGTTTGTGTAATCGTAATGGCGTGGTCGGTGTTCAGACGGTGTGTGCGGGCGGATTTTTGCCGCTTCCATGCCTGGCGGATATTTTTACGCCGGGTATCGTAATGGGCCCCTTAATTATTATTTTTTATTTATTAGTATTTATTTAATTTAGATGTTATAGTGTTAATTGTGGAATTAATTAATTATTATTTGGTTGTTAATTATTATTAATTCATTAATTGGTAATTATGTTAATTGTGTAATTTTTTAGGATCAGGTTGTAGGTTTATAGGGGAATAGGGTGGGAAGTAATTTGATTATAATACATTTATTAATATTTATTTAATTTATATTTTATAGTGTTCATTGTGGGAATTAATGTATTATTAATTATTTATTTATTGGTTGATAATTATTATTAATTAATTATTTGGTAATTATGCTAATTGTGTCATCTTTTAGGAGCGGGTTGTGGGTTTATAGGGGACTAGGGTGGGAAGTAATTTAATTATAATAAATGTATTAATATTTTTTATTTATTAATATTTATTAAATTTATATTTTATAGTGTTAATTGTAGGAATTAATTTATTATTGATTATTATTTCATTGGTTGGTAATTATTATTAATTAATAAATTGGTAATTATGTTAATTGTGTCATTTTTGTAGGAGCTGGTGGTGGTGTTTATAGGGGAATAGGGTGGAAAGTAATTTAATTATTATAAATTCATTATTATTTTGTATTTATTAATATTTTTTCAATTTAAATTTCATTGTGTTAATTTAGGGAAGTAATGTATTAATAATTAATTATTAATTGTTTGTTAATTATTATTAATTAATTAAGTGGTAATTAATTATGTTAATTGTGTCATTTTTTTAGGAGCGGGTGGTGGGGCTTATAGGGGTAAAGGGTCAGAAGTAATTTATTTTTAATTAATTAATAATTATTTGTTAATTAATGCTAATTAATTACATTTTAAATATGGCAATTTTGTAATTAATTTTAGATGTGAGTTGTGGGGTTTATAGTGGTAAAGGGTGGAAAGTAATTTCTTTTAAATTAATTAATAAGTTGTTAATTGATATACATTTATTAATTTAAAATTAATTATGGAAATTGTGTAATGATTTTTAGGTGTGGGTTGTGATGTTTATTGGGGTAGAGGGTGGAAAGTAATTTATGTTTAATTATTAATTAGTTGGTCATTAATATTAATTCATCAATTGCTAATTAATTACGGTAATTGTTTATTTTTATTTTGTGTGTGGGGTTTGATATTATAGGGGTAACGTTTGGGGAATAAATTAATTTTTATCTGTTTTAATTTGTTTTTTAATTAATAATATTTCTTTAATTGATAATTAATTATGTTAATTATGTAGGTGCTTTTTTTACATTTAGATTTGTGTTGTGAATTGTGTGGTGTTATAGGGTAGGAAATAAAAAAGATTACATTTATGTAATAAATAATGTTTTTGTTTATAAATAATTTCTATTTAAAAATAGTTATTTGTTTGTAAATTATTTTTACATTTTTTAATATAATCTTTCTAGGTATTTGTTATATCTATTTAACATTATAATATGTTTCTATCCTTTGTAATATTTTTTATATTTTTATAATTTTTTTTAATCTTTTGTGTTGTTGTTGATATTTTGTTTGTTTTTAATTTTGAACTGACTCCAGTGGGAATAGTCATTTTTACCCCTCCGCTATCCAACTTTTTCCCTAATGTTGCACTCATTGGAGTGGGAATAGTTATTTTTACGCCTCCGCTATCCAACACTTTCCCTACTGTTGCACTCTCTGGAGTGGGAATAGTATTTCTTACCCCTCCGCTATCCAACACTTTCCCTACTGTTGCACTCACTGGAGTGGGAATAGTAAGTTTTAGCCCTACGCTACCCAACACTTTCCCTACTATTGCACTCACTGGAATGGAAATTGTAATTTTTAGCCCTCCGCTATCCAACACTTTCTCTACTGTTGCACTCACTGGAATGGGAATAGTAATTTTTACCCCTCCGCTATCCAACACTTTCCCTACTGTTGCACTCACTGGAGTGGGAATAGTATTTTTTACCCCTCTGCTATCCAACACTTTCCCTACTGTTGCACTAACTGGAGTGGGAATAGTAAGTTTTAGCCCTCCGCTATCCAACAGTTTCCCTACTGTTGCACTCACTGGAGTGGGAATAGTCATTTTTATTTCACCGCTATCCAACATTTTACCTACTGTTGCACTGACTGGAGTGGGAATAGTAATTTTTACCCCTCCACTATCCAACACTTTCCCTACTGTTGCACTCACTGGAGTGGAAATAGTAATTTTTAACCCTCCACTATCCAACACTTTCCCTATTGTTGCACTGACTGGAGTGCCAATAGTAATTTTTTTTCCCCTCCGCTATCTAACACTTTCCCTACTGTTGCACTCACTGGAGTGGAAAATTTAAGTTTAAAGAATTTTAAATAGTTTATAGTTTTAATTTATAATATAATGTTTTTTATTAGATTTTATGTTATAGGTATATGTATATATATATATATTTATTTGTAAATGTTTATATATTTATAAAATTATAAAATAAATTAAAATTAATAGTTTATTAATTGTTTTAAAGTAAATATATATATATATATATATATATATTACATTTTATATATGTATGTTTACATTTTTAAACTACATTTATTTGTTATATTTGTTAAAATGTATATTGAATCTAAATTATTTTTTAAGTTAATTTTATTATTTAATATATTTAATATTTTTTTATATATATATTAATATCGATATTTTAGACAACTATATTTTTTACATGGATATTTTTTTTCTCGATCTATACCATTTTAAATATAGGATGTCGATATTTTTGACATCGATATTTGTAACTCGATATTTGTGTATGGGGATATTTTGGGGGTCAATATTCTATCAGTGAACCCCCATAGCCTTGATGGAGGACCCTTACAGCCACAGCTTTTCATCGAAATGACCCCAATGGCTGCCCAAAGAAAACCAAAAGATGCCAGCGATGGTGAGAATTACAATGACCCTTAGCTGAATTTAACTGCAAATCAAGCAGTCAGGTTGCGGTTGAACTCTACCTGGTTTGTATGTAGGGGTTTGCTCAGAGACGTTTTAAGGCAAGGGCAAAGTGGGCTCTGGCCCAGGGCCCCAGCCTTTCAAGGGGCCCCTTATAAATCAGGCCTTGCTCTCCACACAGCCCTGCCCTCATGATCTTGAATGATTTTTAAACAAAGGTCGTTTTAAATACCATTTTCCTTTAATTTATTTTTAATACGGGTAATGATTGGGAGCCTAGTATAGGCATTCTGTATAGAGAAGCTGTGTTCATGTTTTTCAGCACCATGCAACATCCATAAAAAAGTTTCTTTTGATTAAAACAGGATCTCACATATGAGAAATGGCAGTGGGTCATAGAGAATATTTGTAGTAGTAGTGAGCTGCTGCTGTGTTAAAGTATAAAAATAATCCCTATCCCTGAATTGGACCAGTCAGCCTGAGCAGTGTTAGTGACCAGGCCACAGAGGGCATAAAAAAGCTGAAATTTGATAATAAATTCAAAGATGTTCTGAACAGGGGCCCCCAGAATTTGTTTTGCCCAGGGCCCCCAAAATCCATAAGATTTCCCTGACTGTGCTGGAGGGGTGAGGGAAAAGAGAGAGTGGCAATCAAGAATTAAGGAGTAAGGAAAATATGTAGTTTTACAGGTACAGTGGAGGTTGGAGCATGTTGAGGTGGAGGTGGCAGCTCTCAGTGCTGCTAGTAGCAAACTTAAAATAAGCGCGAAAGGGCATACACTAAGAATAAATAGTGAATCAATGGAAAATTAAGGTTTAGGCCTAGTGGAAGAAATAGATTGTCCAAAGAAATTCTTAAGTATATCACATAGTCGAAGAAGACTTCGACTATCTTCATCTCCTTACTTAAGTACAACAGACCAATGAATGATACGGATATGCTAAATAACTTATTAGGACAAAGCTTATGTATGAATTGGAGGAATATGGTCATGAAAAGGTCATTTTTAGATAATCTCACTGAATATTTGAAGGATATTGAGCAACATATGTTGTCAGACATAAAGATAAGTCCGTCCTCTGCATCTTCCTTGCTCTGTATTATTCTCCTCATGCAGGAAACCCTGCAGAGTAATTTGAAGGCATTGATTATGCAAAATAAAAATCAGCAGATTAATTAAGTCACCTTAAACAGAACCGCTGAATTACAAAAAGTAAGTAGTTGCCTACCATCGTTGATATGAGTTAACGAGGGAGACCAACTCTAGAACAAGGATACAGTAAAGGAGGATAAACCTTAAGTATTATCCAGAGAGTAAAAAATAGATGAGGCTACAGGAAGGATGACAAATCATGTGCGAGTTGGAAACATTGAAATGGGACAAGAGATAGCCTCTGACTCAGCATATAATTTCACAGGCCTATTAAAGTAAGAAAGAGAATTATATAGTTATAGATACACAAAATTATCAGCAACCCAAATTCTCTTGGCATAGAGAGCATATAGACAAGGGAAATACGGAACCTTTTCAAAAAGTATAAGCAAAACATTTCAGATCAGTAAAACCAAAGCCTCAAAATCAGGAGAATCTATCAATGATAGCAAGGATGGATATGCCGATTATGTTTAGGGCAATAAGAACATTAATAGGATGGGTGGAAAAGTGAAAGAGAAAGAAACTCCCCATTTGTAAGGAATGTAAATATGGGAGAAATATAGAGGACAAAATCAATTATCTCACTTCAAACTTTGACAAAAAGGAAGGTAAATAGAATTAAATAAAGCATAGATATTAAAAAAGTGACTAGCCTAAATGAAATTAGCCAAGATAAGAACATTTATCTTGCTAAATCCTGAAAAGGAAAGAAAGCAAGAAAGCAACATCCATTGAATAGCGCAAAGGTTCTGAGGGTCATATTCACAAGGACTTATCTCCGAGTTATCGCCACCTTAACGCATCAAAAGTGGAGATAGATTTAACGCCCCATTCACAAGTGGGTGCAAACTGCAGACATTGCCAGTATTCCCGCGATAACTGCCTCAAAATTTATCGCCACGGCTGACACCTCCAACTAACCCTAATGAGATGCAGAGTAGGCGTTCCCGTGCAAAAACTCACGAAAACACCACTACACCACTTTCACAACGAACTGCCAGATCTGCGATGCGAACCAAAAACAGGCGATAAGCCGCGGTAGCAGCAGGGAATTAACACCTGCCTTTTGCTGGTGTTAAGCAGGACGACTACCTGCAGCATGAAAGGGAGCCCAGCCAAGAGCCACATCTGAAGACCCACAGATGCCATGGAGACAATGATCATGCAGCTCCGAGACCCATGAGGGCCACAACACCCACCGCCACCACCCCCGCCACCCCCCCCCAGGACCCGCCCCGCCCCCCCGCCGGACCACCACAGAGGCAACGTACACAAAGACAGCGGACCCACCGTAAACGCACCAGCCGCACAGACCTAACGCCAGAGGAGGACATTGCCCACTACAGGCCCAAAAGGACAACCATCCCCCGCATCCTGACCCACAGCGCCCACCTGCTGACGGCACCAACACAGCGGACAACCAACATCCCTTCACCCACACTGCGCAAGAGCAGCTGGAGACCAAGCAAGGCTTCTACGCCATAGCTGGATTCCCTCACGTGTTGGGGGCAAGCGACTGCACACATGTACCCCTCGTGCCCCCTGCCGACACTGCACACAACTACCGCAACAGAAAGCACATGCATTCCATCAATGTGCAGGCAATAGTGGACCACCGGGGACTCCTCAACAATGTTGTGGCCAACTCCCCAGGCAGTGTGCATGAGTCATACATCTCCGGACAGTCCATCATCAACCAGCGCTCACAGGATGGCACCTTTGGAAATGCATTGCTCGTTGGTAAGTACCAAATGAACACACCACACACCTCCACTCCACAGTCATGCAACTCACGACACTGGCAATGGACACGCAGCAAAACTACATGCAACATGCCACACAACATGGCCAACCGACCCGACACGACAACACGACTCCATTGGGAACCTGGGCTTGCCATGCACACAACCCAGCCATGGCATGGCACCACAGCCACACAATAGCAGAATGTGAGGAGAGGCCTGGAGCAGGCATGTGCGAGAGCGGCAAGTGACCAACGAATGAGAACCTACCCAATGCCAGGTGTAACGTGGATGTGCCGGACAGACTTCAGTGTGCAAACCACGGAAATGAAATAAGAAAATCAAGGACCCCCTGGAAATTCTAGAAGTTCCTAGGACAGGGAAACAATTTTTACAGAAATAACATTCCTAAGCAACTTGGGACTATATGGAAATCAAGTCCTATACATAATCAATAATATCAACACAGGCTCAGTGTACTACCGGAATCAGTTAAAATATTTCATTTTATTCATACAAATTTAAAATTCTGACATAAACACAAATGATAAAACATGAATAGCATCTCACGCGATACAATAACATATACACTAAATTAATCAGTTTAAATACAACCATATAACAAATCACAAAACATGATTCAAAACAAAATCAATATTCATGTGGTATAAACCACAAGTGGCTTAACTTTGTAGGTGTATGTTATTTGTTCTACGCGCGTTTCGGCATATGGGACGCCTTCTTCAGGAAGAGCCACATAAAAATCTGTAAAAACAGAAAAGAAAAACCACACATAACATATAAAAGACAGTACACTGAGTCTGTGTAAAGATATGGGCTGTACAATGAACATACACAAAGGTGAACTCCATACAATTATGAAGACAGATATAATGTTACCAAGAAAAAGATATTAAGATGTAGAGACCGAACCGTGCAAGGAATATAAAAGTGAGAGAATATCCATATTTTTACATCCAAACCAGTGATAAAGCATGCAGAAACCGACATAATGATAGATCATAAAGTGTAATTAATAGCATCCAGTGACCCATATAACTTACCAAGATGAAGAAGGAAGACTGAACACTGGATGTAAATCATAAATAATAAGTGATTCTGCAATGGTTGTATTTAAACTGATTAATTTAGTGTATATGTTGTTGTATTGTGTGAGATGCTATTCATGTTTTATCATGTGTGTTTATGTCAGAATTTTAAATTTGTATGAATAAAATGAAATATTTTAACTGATTCCGGTAGTACACTGAGTTGCTTAGGAATGTTATTTCTGTAACAAACCACGGAAATGGCCATGTGGACATTAACTGCTGGTGCATGGAGTGTAGTGGCCAGTGGACGCTACCATGTCCCCACAGGCTGTGGGGCAGAACGCAGATATGTCGCCCGTTACGTCCCCCCCTGTATGCGCGTGCGGAGTGGGTTGGCCCTGCGTACGCCAGGCCTGCGTAGGGGTGTGAATAAAAAGCCCGTCGCACTGGGCATGGTTCTCATTCAGAATGGCCAATGTGTCTGCCAGGGCGGCACCTCTCCACTCGCTACGAGGCCGGCGCCGTGCGCGGCGGGGCCTGCGTCTCTGTGCGCCTGCTGCACCCCAGGCCGCTGGTCCCCAGACCCGTCATGCCTGCCCCAGCGCACCAAGGAGGCTCCGCTCACCTGCCGACACCGGCCTGTGTCAAAGAGGGCCCACCACGTTCCGGTGCAAGCTCCAAGCCCCAGTCCCGTGACCTTAGCAGCCTACGCAGACCATCGCTGGCCTCCATGACGCTGGCCCACAGCACTCCCTTTTGTTTGACATACCCCACCTGCGTTCTCTTCGGCCCAGTTGTTGGCACATGTTGTACTGAGTCTTGAGTATTGAATGGCAGTGACCCCAAGTCTGTGGCCGCGTCCACATCACTATACTCCCTCCGATCAGTGAAGCCAAAGTCTGCATCGCAAGCCTGTGACACGTGGTGCCACTAACCCTGTTCAACGCAAGCCGGCGACACGTGGTGCCACTAACCCTGTTCAACACAAGCCGGCGACACGTGGTGCCACTAACCCTGTTCAACGCAAGCCGGCGACATGTGGATGAGGGCTCAGGCCTACACTGCGGCCCAGTAGGTCCCACATGTGGAACTCTGTCCTGAGTCTTGAATGGCAGTGACCCCAAGTCCGTGGCAGCGTCCATATCACTGAACTCCCTCCGATCAGTGAGGCCAAAGAATGCATCGCAAGCACACGACACACGTCTGTGGGCCCATGCTGACCGCTGCCCCAGGCCTACACTGCGGTCCAGTAGGTCCCACATCCAGCACTTAGTCGTGATTCATGAATGGCAGAGTCCATACCAGTGAACGCACGGAGAGGAGTAAGAGGAAGATGCGGCTCAGTCTGGATGAAAGCCGGATCCTCGTCACGGAGGTGACCGAACACTAGCAACAACTGACCTGGTGCCACCAACCCTGTTCACCGCAAGTCCGCGTCCCGTGGTGCCACTGAACCTGAACTACGCAGGCCGGTGGGACCATCCAACATGAGCCGGCGACACTCAGTGAATGGCCCCTGCTGATCGCTGCCTCAGGCCTACACTGCGGTCCAGTAGGTCACACATGTGGAACTGTGTCTTGGGTAAGATATGGAGGAGTCCACACCATTGGACACACCTCATCGCAGGCCGCCTCCCCAATCAGCACTGGTGCCACTAACTCTGTGCGCAATGAGTCATGGGCACTTTCTGGTTGGACTTTGGTGGCGTCTGAGTCCATGGCCTGGGGGTTGTCTGCATCATCATCTTGCTGGGCCGGACTTGGTGTTCGACATGTGTCTGTTCCATTCATCTCCACCATAGTGACTGTTTCTGCGTGGTTCTGCCCTCTGCATCATGCCCTGGGGGTACACCTTCCACTGTCCACTGAGACACTCCGCGACAACCCCCTTTGTCATCTACGAGAACCTGCTCTGCTCTCGTGACCCTGCCCCAGTGCACCGCAAGTCAGCGGCCCGTGGCGGTAGGCCCGTGCAGGATGCTGTGCATCCGGGGCCACTAACTCTGTGCAGCTCAAGTCATGGGGCCTTTATGGTTGAATGGTTGTGTCCTTAACGATGTACACTGTTGTCGTTTTCTGACTGCACCAGGCACTCTATGATGGCTGGTGTACACACACCCCACACACATCCAACACAGTTGTCACTCGACATGTGAGCCTGCTAATAAAAGTGGCCGGGCGCACATGCCCGTAGCCATTCACACCATCTAAGCAAGTGTGTCCGTGTGGTCATTATGTCAGCATGATGGGCCCGAGCCCTGCAACATCACAGTGTGCTGTCTTCAGCGGACGATACCATGTCACCTCAGCAGTGGCTGAGACCTTGGACATGTAGCTTCGCCTGCCCCCCCCCTGGATGCACAAGCGGCGTGTGCTGGTCCGGCGTACGTCAGATCAGCGCAGGGGTGTGCTGATTCGGCAGGGGGTTCATGGCGTGGCTCTGGTCTGGCCTTGAGCAGGAAATGCGGTAAGCGTGTCTCTGTGTTGGAGTGTTGTTGCCACCGGGGCCACAGTAGTCGATGTTGCAATGTAGCATGCACCCGGAGGGCGGACCCGCACGTATGGGGAAATGTAGGAGTGCAAGACCGCTCAGGGTCTTGGCTCATACATGCCAAGTGTTATGTGTATCAGTCCTGCGGCTGCATTAGTCAGATGCCTAGCCTCATTCGCAGCGTGATCACAGCCAGCCATGGACTGTACACCTGTGTCCACCCTGTCCAGACCATTGGCCTACACTCACATGGCCGCACGGCCTCAACGGCCAGCTTCACAGTGTTGTTGGCATGCCGCTGGACATGCGCAGACAGGCATGACAATTGGGTGCCATAGGGGTGCACGTGATACAACCGCGCAGCGCACACAAGTGTGGGGGCTCGTGGGAGGGAGGAGCAGCTGTGAGGCAATGTGACACCCAGTGTGGCCGCTCATGTGCCACGTGCTCGGTATATCATCCATGATTCCCTGGGTCGCAGACATCCCACCCCACCCACGACAGGCCTCTGTACATCTCCTGTATGCAAGCAGATGGTGAAGTTACTGTAGGGATGTAAGGTCCTTTATCTGAACTATCAGGCTGGAGCACATCTGCAGCTCCGAGCTGGGACTTGCATGTGCCCAGCACCCCCTGACAGATACAATAGCATTTGCTGGTGACTCCCACACTACGCACTGCCCGACGTGAGACCAACTTGTACACATCCCACATGCAGAAGTCCTTGGTCGTAGTTAGCGTGCGTGAAATGGCCTTCACACGTACTCCCACCCCACCCCAGGCCTGCAACCGTTGCACACAGACACTGCTCATTGCTCCAAGCTGTGGCATTTCATTCACAGGACTGGCGCGGGTCAGTACAGTGCCGCTTCAAGCAGAGCCACTGACGCAATGGCAGACCATCCCGGACACATGCACAACTCCAGTCACGTGGGCCTGTACCGTGCACGTCTGCTGCATGTATTGGGGGCACTGCCATTGGCAGTGCTGCGGATCAGTTACCGGCTAAGCTTCCGCCTTGCCAACGTCACCTGCATTCAGCCTGTGTCGCATTGTCGCTCATGCATATTCGAGTGGACCATGGATGTCTGCCTCTCCAATGTAACGGTAGCTGACCTGGATTTTGACGTGTGTGTGCGCCTCCTGTTGGCCCACGACCAGGAGTGTCACCGTGATGCCTGTTTATGGCATGCCTGGATGATTGGCATGCATGCTGGCAACTGGACCTGGGAGATTGCACGAGTCGTCGTGTGCAGTGACCACATTGAGCCGCTCCCCTATTGGGCTTTAGTGCCAATTGGGGCCAGGGGTTTGAGTCAGCACATCTGTCCGGGACAGCTGATGGGTTACGTCGCCGACATGTTAGATTTGGTGGACAACGAGCTCTCATTGGAAATGTTGGCCTACGCTGCTGCACTCGCGTTCATGGATGAGTGACAACGTACCTGCAGCCACAACTGAATGTGAACCATTGCACGTGTCCCGACGCCTGGTTGAATGTTGGGGATCTGATCACATGTCCCAAGATGACAGAGGACATGGCTGCATTGGCCTGGACTCCGGATCCATGCGCGGATAACCAACACGGGTTGGCACTGACTTGTGTGGGTGATGGACTCCCCCTGGGTGGACATGGGCGCTTTCCAACGTTCCTTATTCAGACATGCTGCTGCATTGGTCTGCATGTCGTGGCACTTCTCTTGGCTGTACTGACACGCAATTGTTGATAAAGTTTCCGCACCTTCACTTGTCTCCAACTGTGATGAGTGTTGATTTGTATGCCAATGTGTGTGTCACGGCCTATCTGGGTCCCTGCCATACATGCATTGCTACCCCATCAGGGATGTGGGTTTGTACATGTGCATTATCATGTCCCTGTTTCGTGCTTTGCCAGATGCGTATGGCCATTTACCGGCCACAAGCCGGTGCACTTGTGTCCTGTGTTCGGTTGTGCAAATGTTGCTGTTTGTGCCACATTGTGTTCGATGTTGGGGTGCTCTGCTTCCTATGTGTGTGTGCTGCATTGTGTGTGAGATGTCCCTTCAGCTCAGATTTGGCTCACCCTTCTCCCTTTCAGGCAGTGTGGTTTTCACTTCTGTGCTTGTTCAGTGGTGTGATATTGCCGAGTTGTGTGACTTGTGCTCTTGGTTGGTGTTGTTACTCTTGGGCATGGTTTGTCTGCAGTTGTGCTTAATTGTGCATGTGTGCCATTGTGCCCATCTCCCCCCATCCCCCCAGTCCCTGGTCGTTCCTCTCCCTGTTGCTGTTGTGTCTGTTTATTTTGAGCAGTTTCCGGTCCCCGACTCCTGCCACCATCTCCAGACTGATGTGGTGGACACCATTTCCTCCATGTCATCCAGCTCCTGGTGTGGCGCTGGACTCCCACCTACGGTGTGCATTGCTGCCTTCTGGTTGTTGGCGTGTTTCTGCTTTGTGCGTTTCGCTTCATTCCAGCTGTTCTGGTTTTCTTCCATTGTCCTCCTCCGAACTCTGGCTGCATTCACCTTGTCCATGATGGACTGCCATGTACAATGTTTTGTTGCCAATGGGGCTTGTGGGGTTGTGTACTAGCTCCGGCTGCCTCCATTGGGCTTCGCTGTTGTTTTCTGTTTAGTTTGTCTTCCTTTTTCCTGCTTTTGTTGTGCTTATTCCCGCATGCCGTGTGTGTGTCGTGGGCCTGGCGCTGCTTATCGCTGCTTTCCTCATCGCGAATGGGCTCATCGCACGTTTTTTGGTGTTGGGGTTTGTGGTTTTATCTCCATCGAGGTGGTTGTATCGCGGACATTGCCCGCGTTTTCGGCAGACTATCGCATGGTACCACCGTGTTGTGAATTCCACGTTAACATGGGGTTATTTTCCCGCAATAGACTGCGATGTGTAAAGTTGCGTTAACATTTTTTGGAGATGTTTAGCGCACGTTCTTGTGAATATACCCCAGAATCTTTTCAGTCAACTCCCGGATATTGCGGAAATTCACCTCAAGAGATCTAAATTTTGATGGATTTGTTACAAGTGTAGATGGCACAGAGCTTCCAAAACTTTCTTTGTTCTCTAATTTTGTCAAGGAGAAGATTTTGAAAGTATTCCATGACATGAATAAAGTTGGCTCAGAGATAAAACATTACTCGCAAGTGGCACTTCAACAAAGAAGCATTCCAAGTGACACACCTGTTACAAATTCATGCAGCATTAACGGCAGGCCAAGTAGCCTTTAAAGGAAGAAACTCTTTCCTTAAAAATAATGAACAGCCACCAGAAAATTAAACCAACTATTCTGACTACCTTAATCTGTATAGTGTAATACACAATGAATTAAAAAATAATTGATTTAAGTCACCTTACACTTTTCCAATCTCCAATCGCTATGATATATGAAACCAATATGTATGTGATGAATCACCAACATTCAATGATGTAGAATAGTATGAGGGATGTTCCCCAACATAAACTTAATGAGTGGGAACATTCATGGATTTGAAAGAATAACTGTGGAAAAAACTATGTTAGAAATGTTAAACAATAACAGATTATAATGTTCCAGGAAACATGCTTGTGGGAGACAGCATTTTTTGTGAATGGTTGTCAAATTGGTGTTGGAAGACAGTCAGGTGGCTTATTGATGCTGATTTCTACAAAATCTTCTGGAGGTGTGAAAGTGCTGGAGTTATATTTGCAATGTGACCAATTAATAATAATTTATGGTAATAAAGAGCTAAGTTGAATCTTGTTTTTGGTCAATAGCTATTTACATAAATATCTGATCCCTACAGCTCCTAAAATAAATGAAGAAGTGGGACTGGAAATTGGACAGAGTTAATTATTATTATTGCTGAGAATTTTAACATGAAATTGGCTCCAAGAACAACAGATGAAAGTATAGCAAAGCATGGAGGGCATATTAGAGTTATATAAGATCTCTAAAGCAACGTTCCCGTCTTATAAGTATTCAAAAACAGAACAGAAGATAGGTAGACTGTTAGGAGAAAAGGAGGGCATTTGCCTTAACAGGCACACAACACTAAGGGGCTGATTACGTTGGCGGTGGTAGGCACATCCGCGGTGCTGGCAGTGGTGGAAAACGTCCTTTTCCGCGCTCCAGCGGCAGTCCTCGCGTCCGCCATATTACAATGGGCAAAGATAGCCCATTTCCCGTCTGCTGCGGAGTTTCGGGATCCGCCAGGAATTTTCTTCTGCAACGGTGGCGGAGGGAGCCAATAGAGAAAGACCGCCGTGCGGAATGCCGTCCCGACTGCCGGACAAATCACGATGCCTCAAACAGCCCATCACAACGCAGTGGAGAAACCAGCCACCCGTAGACGGCGGAAGCACTACTGCGGAGATCGAAACCCGAATCCCGGTCACCTCCACGCGTTCCTGACCACTATGGATCCAGCTCTTCAAGCCCTTCCGCTGCTGTACCTCATCCACTACCAGCAAATAAGATGTTGCCGCGGTCAACACCGCTGGTACGTAAAAACACATCTCCGCACACAACCACAACACACAACACCTGTGCTGAAATACGGTTCCTGTCCACATCAGACACTCTGGTGGAGACAGGAACATATCCCCCAGTGTACTCACACATGTCCTGCCTGCTCGAAATCCACACCTCCGCATGCGGGTCACCCATCAACCGCTAAATCACTGAAATGTCCTGGGCAAGTCACCGCAGCGGTGAAGACGCGGGAAAACCTGCGCACAATGTAGTAGGCAGGGCCGGCGCCAGGCATGGGCAGTCTGGGCAGCTTCCCAGGGCTCCACCTTCACCTTACCCACATGGTGGGCTGCATCAGTTGGCCACAGCCCACAGCATGCTTCCCACACCCATTTCTGCACATGCTGTGTGCCCCTCTTGTCCCCCCCAATGCACAATTTATCAGCCAGGTGTGGCTCGACCTCGCACCTCACACATCAAAGGGCAAGGTAGATTGACTGGGAAGGTGGGGGTGAAGATGAACACCCTGCACAGAAGGTCAGGGGCTGGACAACCCTCCTCCTCACACCTGAATCCACTCATGTGAATCAAACTGAGTATAATTAAGAAATGAAGACTCACATTGCATATTAACAACCACTGAACTGTTCACACTGCATGTCAAGTCCCTCAGAAAGATCCCACACTGACACCCTGCCACATACACATACCATAGGTCAGCAGCAATGTAGGACAATATATGGGCTAGGTCACAGTGGAGTGCACAGTGCTGGAAAACCATGGAGCAAGCCACATAGCATTTGGACATCACATGCAAGAGGAGGAACATATCACACTACCCTTAGGCCCTCAAATCAGACATGGGTGGCACAGTGATAGCAATGAAACCAAAGTGACAACTGTGCAATATCTCTGGCATACAGCAATGCAAGCTATGCATAGGCACAGGAATGAAGGAAGTGTCAGAAGCCATACAGTGACCAGCCACACATCTGTGTCAACTTACTTGACATGTGTATGCCACCAGCACAACACACATGGCTCATTGTCACACTCCCTGACTGGCAAACCCAAGTAGGACCTTCACACATACCCCTCATCTACCCATCTCACACCTGCAATACTCAACACCTGTGAGAAACACACATAGAGGTGCAAATAATGTCCTGTGAGTTTCCTGACAACCAATCACACACCCTGGTGTGCATCAACAAATGCCAACCTCACACTCAGGGATGCCTGAACCAATGCTGACCCAAAACCAATAGCCAAACACAAATCTCACAAAAAACATCCACAGAAGTCCAACAAGCCCATCCATGTGCAGGCAAACAATGGATAGGCAATGTGACCCTAGACAGAACAGGAATACACAACATTTTCACTCTGGACAAATGCACAGACACCATACCCCAACACAAACAAGAATTGCATCTTCAAATGCCAAGCATGAACACTAACTGGGATCAATGGGACAAATCAGCTAACACAGACATAGACATCACACCAGTCATCAAGTGAGCATGCTGTCACAGTGTACCACAAGCTTGCACATGCACAATCCTGGCAAGTGACAGGTCAAATATAGGAGGACATACCACTATTGTGCACTCAAAACAAGCTCGTGAACAAGAATCCACATTGCTGCATGTGACATACACACAAGAAATGCACACTACACATGCTACACACATCTGAATGTATCACAATGCACAAACTACTCACGCATAATGTCATGCAAATAGAACATCACACACACATTGCACCTGTCAGAAGAAAGAGCCAACACAGGCCAAACACAGCATCCATCCACAACAAAAACACAACAGATGCACATACCAATCCATCACATAGCAATCTCAGCTGGACATCAGGGGGATGCACACCAGGCAAGTACAAGGCAACATACACTGACAGCACTGCATGCACATTAAGCAGTGTGTGCACACCAACCAAACCAGTAGCACACATATCTGAGTGCCCCACCATGAACTCCCACAACACAAATCATCACAGCACACAGATAACATCACACTCAGGAAGGGTAGTAGTGCCTCATCAAACAGACATACAGCTTAGCCATCACCCACAGATGCACAACTCAGGGAAACCCAGATGCAAACAACATGACTAGAGGACTGTGCTGCTCAAACATATGCACTGCACATGAGCAACCATGACTGCAAACAAGTAGAAGAAGATAACACATAACTAATTGTGAAACTGTCCTGAGTGGCACATTGGTCCTGTACACAAATCATCCTCACACAGTATAGTGTCACACTATGAAGTGGTGGGGAGGGTCACACACTGGCAAGGCATGGGGTGGAAGACATGAGATTGAAGTGGTGTGTACATCAGTATTGGACAGGTGAGGAGTGCACAGTCCACAAACACATAGAGGAGTAACTCACAATGTGTAGGCATCAGAAGCACCTATAGGGGATGATAATACTCCTCATACCACATACTATACTCGACCCAAAAATGTGTCAAGTGACAGCAATGCATGAGAAAACTGACATATAATGTCAATGTGGCTGAGCAGGTCAGCACAGTGAGCACAAACTTAAACAAGACCCATGGCTGGTCAACAAAACCCAACACAGACTTGGCAGTGACACACTCTGGATACTCACAACTGACAGCGACAACAAGTAGGTGTCCCCCAGGAGTGCAAGCACACACCGACACATTGCACAGTGCTCAACCTACAACTCCTACATGTGCCCACAATCTGAAGCACATGTCTGACAATGTAATCTAACGGGCACACATTACCTGGGTCATACATGTGTGTAGTTGGCATGTGCAGGGGCACATACACATCAACACTACTGACAATGACAGGCCAATCACACTGTATGACTACTCAAGTGCACACATTCAAATGTATCCATGTGACTATGAAGACAGGCCCAGACAAGATGACTACACATCAACACTGCTGTGCGCACAACAAGAAAGAGCCCACAGATATGACGGACCCTGGCCACCCCGCAAGTAATCCTGTGGATAGCATTCACCTCTGTTCTGGTATTGCATCCTAACATGACATGTGTGCAATTTAGCAAACCTGAGCACAGAATGATTAGGAGAAGAGTAGATCATCACAAACAACCATCATTGCACCCTCAAACCTCAGACTGAAGAAGAACAAAAGTGTCTGTTACCTCTGGAAACCTATGAAAAAGTAAAACAAGTAATTGCCAATGTGAAAGTGGCATACAGAGCATGTGTCACATGAACCGATACCCATACATAAAACCTTTTATTTAGCAAGGGCATCGACAAAGCAGACAACAGGAGTAACAGTCTTTATTACATAATACCCAGATAGGCATCAAAAGTACAAAACAGCAAGGCCATTGGCCAGTACAAATTAAAAGTATGCACATGTGTGCATGAGAAACTGCACAGGGAATGGGCATCAAAAGTAACAAACAGCAAGGCCATTGGCCAGTCCATAGTTCCGGTCCGCACATGTGTGCATGAGAAACTGCACAGGGAATGGGCATCAAAAGTAACAAACAGCAAGGCCATTGGCCAGTCCATAGTTCCGGTTTGCACATGTATGCATGATAAACTGCACAGGGAATGGGCATTAAAAGTAACAAACAGCAAGGCCATTGGCCAGTCCATAGTTCAGGTCCACACATGTGTGCATGAGAAACTGCACAGGGAATGGGCATCAAAAGTAACAAACAGCAAGGCCATTGGCCAGTCCATAGTTCCGGGCTGCACATGTGTGCATGATAAACTTCACAGGGAAAGGGCATCAAAAGTAACAAACAGCAAGGCCATTGGCCAGTCCATAGTTCCGGTCCGCACATGTGTGCATGAGAAACTGCACAGGGAATAGGCATCAAAAGTAACAAACAGCAAGGCCATTGGCCAGTCCATAGAACCAGGCCGCACATGTGTGCATGATAAACTGCACAGGGAATGGGCATCAAAAGTAACAAACAGCAAGGCCATTGGCCAGTCCATAGTTCCGGTCCGCACATGTGTGCATGATAAACTGCACAGGGAATGGGCATCAAAAGTAACAAGCAGCAAGGCCATTGGCCAGTCCATAGTTCCGGTCCGCACATGTGTGCATGAGAAACTGCACAGGGAATGGGCATCAAAAGTAACAAACAGCAAGGCCATTGGCCAGTCCATAGTTCCGGTCCGCACATGTGTGCATGAGAAACTGCACAGGAAATAGGCATCAAAAGTAACAAACAGCAAGGCCATTGGCCAGTCCATAATACCGGGCCGCACATGTGTGCATGAGAAACTGCACAGGGAATCGGCATCAAAAGTAACAAACAGCAAGGCCATTGGCCAGTCCATAGTTCCGGTCCGCACATGTGTGCATGAGAAACTGCACAGGGAATGGGCATCAAAAGTAACAAACAGCAAGGTCATTGGCCAGTCTATACTTCTGGTCCACACATGTGTGCATGAGAAACTGCACAGGGAATGGGTGACACCGTCCACTGCCATGGAAATCACCACAGCTCAGGGGCTACAGATGGGCAGTCTAGGCACCACTGTGTGATAAATGGTGTGGGGAGGGGCAATTGGCTTCAACTTTGGCTTGAAGTTGAACTTGGAGGTGGCTGATTGTCGGGGCCAGTTGGAGGACTGGACCTGGGAGAGAGAGAACCGACTGAGGTAGAGGCATCAGTGGCTGTGGGAGCCTGAGGGCTGCTTGGACCGGTCGGAGTGGTTGCACGGGAGGGTGGAGACATGCTTCCAGGAGACACAGTGTGTGAGGGTGAATGTTGAGGGCTGGGTCTCAACTTCTTTTGGATTCGATAGCCCACAAGTGTCTTGGCTGGAGTGGGAAGTGGGGTGGGCACAACAGCCTCACTCTCCACCAAAGGTGTATCAGGTGCAGGTGGCTCTCCCTGTGGGGATTTGCTGGATCTGAGTGTACACTTGGGGTGGCCTTGCCTCTTCCCCTGCATCCCCTGTTGTCCAGGTGAACCCCCCACTTTGCTCTCCTGTCCCAGCTTCACAGGGGTGTGGGTGGGAGTTGTTAATGTGGGTGAATCTGCCTTAGAAATGTGTTTGTGCTTAGTAGTTGCAGGCACCAGGTTCACAGCAGACAGGGCAAGTGTTTGTTTGTCTTTGGGAGCAGGTGTGGGGATGGGAGTGCCCTTGGATGGTGGTGTGTTTGATGAATGTGATGTTGTGCCTGCTTCTTGGCCTGATGCCCATGAGTGTCACGTGATGGGCTTTTGGTTTTGCGCTCCTGTGTGCCTGTTTTGTGTGTTGGGGATGGTGTCTGTGGTCTGGTCCGCTTGGAGTGCTGCTATTGTGTGCTGCGTGTGGAGGACTTGGTGCCTGAGGGCTCTGGCGTGTGAGCACTCTCGTCAGGTGGTGCCACTGGCAGGGTGGTTGCTGAAGGGACAGGAGCCGGACTTGGAGCCTGTGACTGCTGAATGGCTGCCGTCACTGTGGAGGACAAAGACTGGACAGTTCGGTGTAGGCCACCCACGTCAGAATGAATCCCCTCCATGAAGGCAACAACCTGTGCCAACTTCTTGTCATGATCCTGGAAGGCATTCAGGAGAGCAGTCTGACCCACACACAGCTGGCACAAAAGGTCCACCGCCTCCACACTGAGGGCAGCAGGGGAGACAGGGGCAGGGGAAGCCGTGCCTGGGGTGAAGGAGACTCTACCCTTCCTAGGGCTGCGGGCACGGACAGCAGTTGTGGGAGCAACCGGGAGGGTAGGCACTGGACGATGTGTGGTGGAAGAAGAGGCAGATTTGGAACTTCCTGTGCCCGCCAACATTGATGAGTCACCGCTGGAGTCGGAAGATGTGGAGGTTGGTGTTTCCGGGTGGGAATCATCCAGGCCACTCCTGTCCCCCTCCGAGGCGCTGGTCACATCAGTGACAGTGAGTTCATGTGTAGCTGTCATGCCAGAAGCTTCCCCACTGGTGTCGGTCCCCCGTCCTTCCGTGCCCTTGGTAGATGCTGCAAGAGACAGAGACATAGGTTCAGTATAGTGCCATACTCACAAACATCATATGCAAGCAAAGCACAAAACTACTTGAAAATGATACTCCCATGTTGGCCTCCTCCATGTACAGTCAGCATGTGCAACATTTATGCATCATCAGAAGATGCATGGAAACATGCATAGTTGATAGTAATGCCCCATGTGGTGTTGACACCGCCACATAGCTGGCCTGTGCCTCCTTGCACCCTAACATACTATTCTCTGTAAGCATACCTACGTGCCTGTAGGTGAGATAGGTATACATCTAAACATGTTGTCTCTGTCACATATGGAGTCACTTTAAGGGAACACAACAGATACAAACTCCCAAATGTCCTTTTGCAATGGCCACAAGCTCCTGCTATCCACCATGTTGTGCTTTGAAGCACAACTACAGTTGCACCTTGGTGTCAGCTGTGTAGGTGTCACAAATCATATGTTGTGCACAGCACACATCTATAAATGCACACTAACATGATGCTCACTGCTGTTCACTGCCAGGTGATGTCTATGACACTCATACTGCAGCATATGTCACAAGGCCACATCTCATCTGTCAATGACAAGGGTCATGGTTTCAAACACATGAGAAACCACATGTCGTACAAATGCATAACAGCTGCACTCAACACAGAGGCCACTTAGAAGCCATTGCATCACACTAGAGACATCACAGAGCTTCCCACTGGCTCACGTTTGGGATTCATGCAGTCACTCACACCCAAAGTCACACTTAGCTGAATACTCACCCCCAACTTGCTGCTGATGGGCCCTCAAGCGTGGATCCAGCTCTGGCTGTGTCACTGCCAAGATGCGGGCACTTAGTGGTGTCATGCTCCTGCGCTCCAACCTGCCACTCCGAGGGAGCACCCCCAGCATCATCTCTGCCACGTTTTTGTTCAGCCGGCAGATGTCATCCCACCTCTTGTGACAGTGTGCCGTCGGTTGGAGACACCCAGAGCCCGCACCTTGCGTGCAATGGCCCTCCATATTACCTTACGCTGGTGGACCTTAAGCTGCAGGCATGGGAGACAAGAAGAGGAAGTTTCAGGGACACTGTTGTATGTACCACTTTGTGTCAGTACAGGAGCATGGAAATACATAGCACACTAATACATAAATGTTGAGCAGAGGCCATACAGCATGACACGTAGTACACTTGCATCGGATAATCCCATAGAAATGTATACATGTATGATGATGGACATAGAACATGGCCATCTCATACACATGCAGAAGTATAAGCACAGCAACCAATGTGAAAATTACCCTCATCTGTGATGCAGTATGTGAGTGAGCATGACATACAATACATTGGGAATGATGTGTTGGGGCTGACTCACTGTGTCATAACACCACACACCCCTCAATGTCCTTGACCAGTGAATGGCTACATGTGTCATGGTGGTCACATTTAGGGCCATGATCTGACATTCTCAGACTCTTCTCGCAAGCTGGAGGCCTGTCTTGTGCAATCCTCAGGCATAAAATAGCTCATTGAGAAATAGGGTGGTGGACCACACATATGTTTCACTCATTCCATTTAGTGATGGATCCTTGTAACATTGGGCAGTTTCTGTGCAGGCCAGAGGGACTCACACTGAGGTTAAACGTGGGCCATCAGAGAAATCACATGCATGTACAATATGAGAGGGGAAACAGTGCCTACACATGCGAGACTGAACACAATGTAATCAATAGAAGGATGACATCTCCAAATTACATTTATCTGATGTGTCCTAGGTGAACTACCACCAAGAGTGTTACACACAGGCATTGTACTCTTGTGCATAATGCACACATCACCATAGTGGCAATTTGAGAACTGCACACACATCATTCAGTACCCTCTGGACAAAATACATTTGTAATGTCACAAATGAGCATGTGAAGCCTTAATGGACTATGACATCACATAGCACAGGCAATGTTTGTTCAGACTTCGACTGACTCAAACCAGCAGTGTAACTGTATGGCTGCAAAATACACTGCATGTCACTCCCATCCTTCAATGCAGTCTTGGATCTGTGGAAATAAGGCTACACACCCTGTTGACATGAAGTCAGCATGCTAGGCAGTGTATCACACATTTACATTAACCAGTCTCAGACCAACATTTTTTTTTTTGCAGAAGAAGGGCTGTAGAAGTGTCCATGTTGCCATCCTCCCCACATACTCAAATGCAATTCTCAATAGGCCATGTATGGAGCAAGCTATAGGAAGAAAATGGATGCATGCACATTGACTTGCACTCACAGGCACATACTACTGCAGAGCAACATCATGTGAGCATTCTGAGCACTCTCAAACGTTCATTCAGTAACACTTACCAGTACATCTGGCGCACCATACAGCCTCCCATACTGTGCAAGGACCTCGTCCACCAGGACCTCCAGCTCCTCTGTGGTGAAGGGACAGACCCTGATGTTCTCAGTTCTCGCCATCACTGGGTCCAGAATACAGGAACAGCAGCAGTTGGTGGTGAAGAATGGCAGGCAGCAGTGTCTGAATGCAAGTGAAATGTGTGGCTCTCTCGCAGAGATTTATAGGCGCCTGGGGTTGTTTCAGTGGTACTCAGCTGCTGTAATTGGTCTGCCTGGTTAGCATTTTTCAATTGTATCCAATAACCGGGACCGCGGAAGCGGAGCACGCCTACCGCGAGATTCAAAATTGTATTTCACTACCACGATCGCGGTTCTCATTGGCTGCATTGTCATTGGCATAGGTGGTGTCACACCGCGGGGGCCAGGCAGTCGCTACCGCAATCCTGCATCTTTCTATTGCGGCCAATGCCTGGCCCCGCGGTAGCAGAGCACGCCTACCGTGAGTTTCAAAATTGTATTTCACTACAGCGATCGCGGTTCCCATCGGCTGCATTGTCATCGGCATTGGCGGTGTCACACCGCGGGGTCCAGGCGGTCGCTACCGCATTCTTGCATCTTTCTATTGCGGCCATTGCCCGGCCCCGCGGTAGCGGAGCACGCCTACCGTGAGATTCAAAATTGTATTTTACTACCGCGATCGCGGTTCCCATTAGCTGCTTTGTCATTGGCGGTGTCACACTGCGGGGTCCAGGCGGTCGCTACCGCAATCCTGCATCTTTCAATTGCGGCCAATGACCGTGATCGTGGTGGCGGAGCACGCATACCGCACCTATGGACACAATATGCTCTAGCAATGGCAATAGCCAATTTTAATCATTGAACACTATACATTCACAATGTATTACAGCACCTGTTTGCAAAATGTAATGCTAGTGTGACATTCAACTCACTGATGCTTATACATGCCATGTCAGTGCACATGATTACATGCATTGGCATGTACTTCCTCACATGTCACCTATGATATTTGTGTGCCAGTACACAGATTTGGTGTGTAATGGAGACTCATATTTATGAACATCTCAATGTGTGAGATGGCTAATCAACCCACAGTAATGATGGACTGACCACATAATGTGCCTGTTTCACTGTGCACATTGCTGTATTGATTTTGGTAGTTGATCAGCTTACACACACTGTGCTCATTGTGTAGGAAAGTTGTGCTTTGTGCAACTTAAGCAAGAAGGTGTGACAGGTACAGCAGCTACGTAGAAGTCAGCAGTGTTGCTGTTTCCAACATGTGCTGTGTCACCTACACCCAGGGCTGGTGACACAAGATGTAGGAGTGTACCATTTACCATTCACATAGTCAGAATCTGTTTTGGAGGTAGTCAGTATGTACATACTGACCACACGTATGACTACATGAGATCAAGGTGTCTCTGAATGTGACTTGTGCATTAAGCTGTTGTTACAGTCCAGTCATTGTTGGCGCTGCGTCAGTCAAGATGTAAGATGTTTGACACATCTCATAGGGGAATTAAATTGACATGTGTCCCCTTTCATTGTATGTAGGAGACAACCAAATGTGCATCGTCCATTCCCAGTGCTGGCGAACATGGAGGATGAGGACATCATAAGAAAATTCCGTCTGGATTGCCTCACCCTTCAAGACCTATGTGGTCAGTTGGAGCCCCATCTGAGGCCTCGCAGAACCTATCCGACTACTTTGACACCAACAGTTAACAGATTGATTGATTGATTGATTGAACTAATGTGGTTGGCGCCATTGACTGCACACATGTTGGCCTGGTTCCACCACAGGCACGTGAGCACATATACAGGAACAGGAAGCATTTCCATTCCATTAATATGCAAGTGGTATGCCAAGCGGATATGATTATCTCCCATGTCTATGCCAGATTTCCCGGATCAGCCCATGACTCCTACATACTGCGTAACAGCATCATCCCACAACTGATGGCAAATCTGCATCCGGAGCGTGCTTGGCTTGGTGGTGAGTATGCCGTGTCAAGTAGTGTGCTGTATGTGTGACATGCTGTTCTCAGCTACCGTTTTTATCAGTAAATTGCTCTCTGTATGTCACACCTAGGTGACTCTGCGTATCCCAACCGGCCGCCTTGGTTGCTGAGCCCACTGAGGAATCCAAGGACCCCGGGTGAAGGTTGCTACAATGATGCACATGGGAGGACACGTCGTGTGTTGGAGCGTACTTTTGGGCTTCTAAAGTCTAGATTCCTGTGTCTGGACAAGAGCGGAGGTGCACTACTCTACTCTCCCCAAAAGGTGTGTCAGATCGTAGTTGCATGCTGCATGCTCCACAACCTGGCCTTGCGCAAGGAGATTTCCCTGCTCCTGGACGATGATGAGCAGCAGATGCCACCCCCCTGCAATCCCACACATGCCCAGTGATGATGATAGTGGAGATTAGTAAGGTGTTGACCTGCGTCAACAGCTCATCGACAACTACTTCCCTTGAGTGTGAGTGACATTGTACAACAGTGACATTGTCTGTTGTCTTGATGATAGTGACAAGGCATAGTAGAGCTTTTTGACTGCTGGCTATTGTTGGCTCTGTGCTAATGGCTGATGTGTGTGGCACAGGGTATTTTTATCCAGGTACCTCATGTCTATGTTGATGTTGTTGCTCATTGTTATGTGTGTTGGTTTTTGTACGTTGATGAATAGTGGTGTGTTTTAGCTGTAATGGCATCACCTAACAAGTAAATGTCATTCTCTTGTGTCTTTCTAGGTCCCTTCACCCTCTCAATGCCTCGTCACAATCAGGGCTTGTGGTACATTGGACTCTGAGTTGACATTGTACATACTGTGATAAACATGGAGCTGACACAAAGACATAGGTGTTTAAAGAGTGTTTATTTACAATAAGTATTTGTGACAGAGAAGTGATTATGTACAAAATTGGGCCAAGTGAATTTATGAGTTGTCAGTGATGGTAAATGAGACACATAGAGTAGTCACCACATTGATGTAGTCACACAGTCCAACAGACTCCTGCCATCAATATGGCAATGTGGGTAAGGATAGTTAACAAAGTCAATGTCAAGGGGAACACAGGTACCATCATGGCTGGCTCAGCGAATTGCGTTTAGATGGTGCATGGCCATGTGATCCTCCCCTGAGTGTTTCTCGGATGGCCCCTTATGCGCTTGGCAGGGGGCCCTCTGCTGCAGGCTCAGCGGTGTCTGAGGAGTCATTTTGTTGCAGCTCACCCCTCTCTGTGGCCGCAGCTGAGGTGGTGGGAGTATCAGTATGCGGGCCACTGGAGGGGGTTGAGCTGTCATTTGGGCCGCATGTCTGTCCCTCAGAACACCCACAAGCTGGCCCATGAGGTCCACAGTTGGCCCATACGTGTTTCCATGGACCTCAGCAGCAGGCGGAGCTCACGCACTTCTTCCACAACCTGGCCCATCTGTCCCTGGTTCTGTTCATATGCCCCAAGGACTCTTGCGATGGTGGCCAGGGCTTTGGTCTCAGTGTCCTCCTGTATTTGTCCCCCAGTTGCCCTCCCACCTGCCCTGCTGACATGGACCTGTGGCGTTGACACTGGACGTACCCGCACAATCCCCCTGGCATCCTCTGATTGTGCTGTGGTGTTTTTAACCACTGAGGCAGGGAGAGTGTTGCAGGTAGCAGTGGTGATGGTGGTGGTGGAGGCCACACAGGTCGTTGTAGCAGGGGTCAGCGCTGTTGTTGTTGCTGTGGTGGTAGTGGTGGTGGGGACAATGATGGCCTGAGATGTGGTGCGCCCTGGCAGTCTGGAGGGGCCATGTTGTTGCTCCTCATCCGAGAAACGTAGGGAGTCTGCATCCGAGAGTTCATGTTCCGGGGGGAAGACAGGCTCTGCAGGTTGGTGGGGTTTTCTGCTGCAGTTGCTTGTGGATCTCCTGTTGAACAGAGGTTAAATGGTCATTGAAGTGCAGTCCACAAGCTTGGTGTTAGACTTTTGGATGTTACATTTGATACACAAAACACTTTACATTGCAATCACTTGGTATGGCAGCAAGATACTGAGCATCATGACATGATGTTGAGATACATACATTACTTGTCCATGGTGTGACCTGTAAATTGAAACCATGTGCCACGTACAGATTGTGTGATTACAAGGACATGTCATCATCTAACAACTTGCGGCACATCAACTTTATGTAATGCGTCTTTTTGGTTTGCTCTTCATGGAATCAATTTCAGCTAAGCAAGAACTAGGCATTGGAATGTTATACATACCTTTTTCATATAATGTACTTTACTTTGTTTGTCAGATTGACCATGCATGTTTCGTGTTCATATGGGCCTTCATGCTCTGACACCATGGTACTTACACATCGCATTCTGTGCTGTGCATGATTGTGCCAAAAATTACTTTCACATGTGACTTGGTGAGTCAAAGTTTAATTTCTGTGACAGTTGCGTGCGCTTAGCTGTCTGCACACTGGATGTGGCTTTTGGATCTATGCCAAGTTGGCTGACATGTGAGTGCTGGTGTGGTCATCTGGTTCCATGTTTTTTTAGAAGGATGGCAGGGTGCATGCACTGACTACCTACCTGTTCAGTGACACAGTGGAGTGAAATGGCTGCCACATGTTTCGGAGTGGGGGGAGTGCTCCATCCTGCTCAGGGGTGAGACAAGAGAGCATGAGAAGGCTGACTACCTGTAAGTTTGAGGAGAGCAATGAGATGGCTGCCACATGGTTCTGGCTGTGGGGAGTGTACCATCCTGCTCAGCTGTGGGACAAGGGGGCTTAGTGGGAGTTGTAGTGCTGGCTTCCCACCCACACACACCCCTCCCTGTTAAGATGGCTACCTACCTGTTAGTTGAAGGTGAGCAATGCAATGGCTGCCACATGGTTATGAGTGGGAGGAGTGTACCATCCTGCTCAGCGGTGGGACAAGGGGGCCTGGTGGGAGTTGTAGTGCTGGCTTGCCACCCACAAACACCCCTCCCTGTTAAGATGGCTACCTACCTGTTAGGTGAAGGTGAGCAATGCAATGGCTGCCACATGTTTATGAGTGGGAGGAGTGTTCCATCCTGCGCAGAGGTGAGACAAGGGGGCCTGGTGGGAGTTGTAGTGCTGGCTTCCCACCCACAAACACACCTCCCTGTTAAGATGGCTACCTACCTGTGAGTTTGATGAGTGCAATGAAATGGCTGCCACATGGTTGGGGGGGAGTGTACCATCCTGCTCAGCTGGGGGGCAAGGGGGCCTGGTGGGAGTTGTAGTGCAGGCTTCCCACCCATAAACACCCCTCCCTGTTAAGATGTCTACCTACCTGTTAGGTGAAGGTGAGCAATGCAATGGCTGCCACATGTTTCTGGGTGGGGGGAGTGTTCCATCCTGCTCAGGGGTGAGACAAGAGAGCATGAGAAGGCTGACTACCTGTAAGTTTGAGGAGAGCAATGAGATGGCTGCCACATGGTTCTGGGTGTGGGGAGTGTACCATCCTGCTCAGCTGTGGGAAAAGGGGGCCTGGTGAGAGTTGTAGTGCTGGCTTCCCACCCACACACACCCCTCCTTGTTAAGATGGCTACCTACCTGTTAGGTGAAGGTGAGCAATGCAATGGCTGCCACATGTTTCTGGGTGGAGGGAGTGTTCCATCCTGCTCAGGAGTGAGACAAGAGAGCATGAGAAGGCTGACTACCTGTACATTTGAGGAGAGCAATGAGATGGCTGCCACATGGTTCTGGGTGTGGAGAGTGTACCATCCTGCTCAGCTGTGGGACAAGGGGGCCTGGTGGGAGTTGTAGTGCTGGCTTCCCACCCACAAACACCCTTCCCTGTTAAGATGTCTACCTACCTGTTAGGTGAAGGTGAGCAATGCAATGGCTGCCACATGGTTATGAGTGGGAGGAGTGTACCATCCTGCTCAGCTGTGGGACAAGGGGGCCTGTGGTGAGTTGTAGTGCTGGCTTCCCACCCACAAACACCCCTCCCTGTTAAGATGGCTACCTACCTGTGAGTTTGATGAGTGCAATGAAATGGCTGCCACATGGTTGAGGGAGAGTGTACCATCCTGCTCAGCTGGGGGGCAAGGGGGCCTGGTGGGAGTTGTAGTACAGGCTTCCCACCCACAAACACCCTCCCTGTTAAGATGTCTACCTACCTGTTAGGTGAAGGTGAGCAATGCAATGGCTGCCACATGTTTCTGGGTGGGGGAGTGTTCCATCCGGCTCAGGGGTGAGACAGGAGAGCATGAGAAGGCTGACTACCTGTAAGTTTGAGGAGAGCAATGATATGGCTGCCACATGGTTCTGCGTGTGGAGAGTGTACCATCCTGCTCAGCTGTGGGACAAGGGGGCCTGTTGGGAGTTGTAGTGCTGCCTTCCCACCCACAAACACCCCTCCCTGTTCAGAAGGCTACCTACCTGTTAGGTGAAGGTGAGCAATGCAATGGCTGCCACATGGTTATGAGTGGGAGGAGTGTACCATCCTGCTCAGCTATGGGACAAGGGGGCCTGGTGGGAGTAGTAGTGCTGGCTGCCTGTACACATGCCCCCATGGAAATATTGCTAGCTACCTTTGGGGTGATTCAGAGCAAGGAAATGTTAGATGTGTGAGATATGTGTTGGGAAGAGTGTGTTGTACGTAAGTGCATTTGTGTTTAGGAGGTGTGGCTTTCTAGTTGTGCAAGACAGTACAAAGCAGTGTAATGGGAGACATTTGTTGGTACTTGCCAGCCTAAACTCCCCCGGGTATTCCTGTGAGACTCTCTGGATGCAGTATGGCAAGCACTTTCTCCTCCCATTCGTTGAATGTTAGTGGTGGAATGGGAGGGCCACCGCCAGTCCTCTGAGCCAGCTCATGGTTCTTGTTGGAACGCTCTTTCACCTTGGTCTTGAGGTCATGCCACCTCCTGATGTCCTTCAGGGTGCGCGGGGTGGTCCCTACTGCATTGACTTTGTTGACTATCCTATCCCACATCTTATTTTTTCTGGCTACTGGTGTCTGTTGGACCATGCTTCCAAACAAATGTGGTACTACTCTGATTTTCTCATCTACCATCACTGACAACTCATTGTCAGTGAATTTGGGCATCTTCTTCTGCGACATGGTGTGTGATGTGCAAATGGGTGGCAAGTGCAGGTGTGAAGGTGGTGGTGGTGGTGTGTGCTGTGTGTGTGGTTGTGATGGTGTGATGTGTGCTGATTTGCCTCTCCTTTGTGCTGTGGGGTTGGGCCCTTCAGTGCTGGAGTTGTGCAAAGGATTCTGGGCAGGGAAGGGGCTGGTTTTATACTCAGCTATGTGGGTGGGTCAAAATGGAGTATTCATGTCAGGTGTGTTGTCTGGGTTGACCTGGGATTTGTATTTTTTACTTGCCATGGGGATGTGTCATTGGGGTGTGTTAGGTGTTTATTGAGGCTGAGCCAGATATACAGCCACACTTGGTAGCCTTGTTGTGTGGTTGCTTTCGACCGCCATTACTCTTCCGGCGCGACCGCGGCGGTCAGAATGCAACAGCTCTTCCGCCGACTCTCCCATTAAGCATTAGTTGCGATCGCGGCAGTCGGAAACAACTGATCGTTCTGCTGGCACCGCCATCGTATCGTAATTTCACTTGCGGTCATTCCGCTGATCGATCGGCGGTTTTGGGTCTTTCCGCAGCAAATCCGACCACCTCGGACAGATTTTCAGCTGTTCCGGACATTCCCGGCGGAGTTCTGTGGAATCTGTCCGCGGCGATCGGATTTCTCTGGCGGTGCATCCTAATCCGACCGCCGGTTTTGCCACGGTACATGCGGACGGTTATTTTCCGCTACCACGGCGGTTAGAATGCTTTTCCGACCGCCATCGTAATCGACCCCTAAATTCCTAGTCAAACAAATTTGTCCTGATATGGAAACAAAGCCTGACCCATAAATTACTTTTATGTATCAATCTGGTAGTTTTATCAGTTTATAGATCGTAAGATATTATGTATTGAGGGGAGTAAGAACTGGGCAGTGAAGGTGTCCCCCTTCCTGAGCGCATGCGGCAGAGTGCACAGTTTTAAAAGAGTGCTTCCAATAGAAATTGTGTACCTCAAGAGATGGAGTACACTTTGAGTACACATTTAGAATTCAGATTCAAACACACCTTGCGTGCAATGGCCCTCCATATTACCTTACGCTGGTGGACCTTAAGCTGCAGGCATGGGAGACAAGAAGAGGAAGTTTCAGGGACACTGTTGTATGTACCACTTTGTGTCAGTACAGGAGCATGGAAATACATAGCACACTAATACATAAATGTTGAGCAGAGGCCATACAGCATGACACGTAGTACACTTGCATCGGATAATCCCATAGAAATGTATACATGTATGATGATGGACATAGTACATGGCCATCTCATACACATGCAGAGTATAAGCACAGCAACCAATGTGAAAATTACCCTCATCTGTGATGCAGTATGTGAGTGAGCATGACATACAATACATTGGGAATGATGTGTTGGGGCTGACTCACTGTGTCATAACACCACACACCCCTCAATGTCCTTGACCAGTGAATGGCTACATGTGTCATGGTGGTCACATTTAGGGCCATGATCTGACATTCTCAGACTCTTCTCGCAAGCTGGAGGCCTGTCTTGTGCAATCCTCAGGCATAAAATAGCTCATTGAGAAATAGGGTGGTGGACCACACATATGTTTCACTCATTCCATTTAGTGATGGATCCTTGTAACATTGGGCAGTTTCTGTGCAGGCCAGAGGGACTCACACTGAGGTTAAACGTGGGCCATCAGAGAAATCACATGCATGTACAATATGAGAGGGGAAACAGTGCCTACACATGCGAGACTGAACACATAATGTAATCAATAGAAGGATGACATCTCCAAATTATATTTATCTGATGTTTCATAGGTGAACTACCACCAAGAGTGTTACACACAGGCATTGTACTCTTGTGCATAATGCACACATCACCATAGTGGCAATTTGAGAACTGCACACACATCATTCAGTACCCTCTGGACAAAATACATTTGTAATGTCACAAATGAGCATGTGAAGCCTTAATGGACTATGACATCACATAGCACAGGCAATGTTTGTTCAGACTTCGACTGACTCAAACCAGCAGTGTAACTGTATGGCTGCAAAATACACTGCATGTCACTACCATCCTTCAATGCAGTCTTGGATCTGTGGAAATAAGGCTACACACCCTGTTGACATGAAGTCAGCATGCTAGGCAGTGTATCACACATTTACATTAACCAGTCTCAGACCAACATTTTTTTTTTTGTTGCAGAAGAAGGGCTGTAGAAGTGTCCATGTTGCCATCCTCCCCACATACTCAAATGCAATTCTCAATAGGCCATGTATGGAGCAAGCTATAGGAAGAAAATGGATGCATGCACATTGACTTGCACTCACAGGCACATACTACTGCAGAGCAACATCATGTGAGCATTCTGAGCACTCTCAAACTTTCATTCAGTAACACTTACCAGTACATCTGGCGCACCATACAGCCTCCCATACTGTGCAAGGACCTCGTCCACCAGGACCTCCAGCTTCTCTGTGGTGAAGGGACAGACCCTGATGTTCTCAGTTCTCGCCATCACTGGGTCCAGAATACAGGAACAGCAGCAGTTGGTGGTGAAGAATGGCAGGCAGCAGTGTCTGAATGCAAGTGAAATGTGTGGCTCTCTCGCAGAAATTTATAGGCGCCTGGGGTTGTTTCAGTGGTACTCAGCTGCTGTAATTGGTCTGCCTGGTTAGCATTTTTCAATTGTATCCAATAACCGGGACCGCGGAAGCGGAGCACGCCTACCGCGAGATTCAAAATTGTATTTCACTACCACGATCGCGGTTCCCATTGGCTGCATTGTCATTGGCATAGGTGGTGTCACACCGCGGGGACCAGGCAGTCGCTACCGCAATCCTGCATCTTTCTATTGCGGCCAATGCCCGGCCCCGCGGTAGCAGAGCACGCCTACCACGAGTTTCAAAATTGTATTTCACTACAGCGATCACGGTTCCCATCAGCTGCATTGTCATCGGCATTGGCGGTGTCACACCGCGGGGTCCAGGCGGTCGCTACCGCAATCTTGCATCTTTCTATTGCGGCCATTGCCCGGCCCCGCGGTAGCGGAGCACGCCTACCGTGAGATTCAAAATTGTATTTTACTACCGCGATCGCGGTTCCCATTAGCTGCATTGTCATTGGCGGTGTCACACTGCGGGGTCCAGGCGGTCGCTACCGCAATCCTGCATCTTTCAATTGCGGCCAATGACCATGATCGCGGTGGCGGAGCACGCATACCGCACCTATGGACACAATATGCTCTAGCAATGGCAATAGCCAATTTTAATCATTGAACACTATACATTCACAATGTATTACAGCACCTGTTTGCAAAATGTAATGCTAGTGTGACATTCAACTCACTGATGCTTACACATGCCATGTCAGTGCACATGATTACATGCATTGGCATGTACTTCCTCACATGTCACCTATGATATTTGTGTGCCAGTACACAGATTTGGTGTGTAATGGAGACTCATATTTATGAACATCTCAATGTGTGAGATGGCTAATCAACCCACAGTAATGATGGACTGACCACATAATGTGCCTGTTTCACTGTGCACATTGCTGTATTGATTTTGGTAGTTGATCAGCTTACACACACTGTGCTCATTGTGTAGGAAAGTTGTGCTTTGTGCAACTTAAGCAAGAAGGTGTGACAGGTACAGCAGCTACGTAGAAGTCAGCAGTGTTGCTGTTTCCAACATGTGCTGTGTCACCTACACCCAGGGCTGGTGACACAAGATGTAGGAGTGTACCATTTACCATTCACATAGTCAGAATCTGTTTTGGAGGTAGTCAGTATGTACATACTGACCACACGTATGACTACATGAGATCAAGGTGTCTCTGCATGTGACTTGTGCATTAAGCTGTTGTTACAGTCCAGTCATTGTTGGCGCTGCGTCAGTCAAGATGTAAGATGTTTGACACATCTCATAGGGGAATTAAATTGACATGTGTCCCCTTTCATTGTATGTAGGAGACAACCAAATGTGCATCGTCCATTCCCAGTGCTGGCGAACATGGAGGATGAGGACATCATAAGAAAATTCCGTCTGGATTGCCTCACCCTTCAAGACCTATGTGGTCAGTTGGAGCCCCATCTGAGGCCTCGCAGAACCTATCCGACTACTTTGACACCAACAGTTAAGGTGATGGCACCCCTGCATTTCTTTGCAACTGGTTTGTTCCAGTACACGGTGGCCCTCGCCGGTGGGATGTCTCAAGCGATGTTCAGCATTGTGCTACGTGATGTCCTGTCCGCAATGATGACATACAAGGACCGCTACATCCATTTTCCAAGGAGAAATGAATTGGCAGCTGTGAAGGGTGATTTTTATGTCCTTGGCCACATAACTAATGTGGTTGGCGCCATTGACTGCACACATGTTGGCCTGGTTCCACCACAGGCACGTGAGCACATATACAGGAACAGGAAGCATTTCCATTCCATTAATGTGCAAGTGGTATGCCAAGCGGATATGATTATCTCCCATGTCTATGCCAGGTTTCCCGGATCAGCCCATGACTCCTACATACTGCGTAACAGCATCATCCCACAACTGATGGCAAATCTGCATCCGGAGCGTGCTTGGCTTGGTGGTGAGTATGCCGTGTCAAGTAGTGTGCTGTATGTGTGACATGCTGTTCTCAGCTACCGTTTTTATCAGTAAATTGCTCTCTGTATGTCACACCTAGGTGACTCTGCGTATCCCAACCGGCCGCCTTGGTTGCTGAGCCCATTGAGGAATCCAAGGACCCCGGGTGAAGGTTGCTACAATGATGCACATGGGAGGACACGTCGTGTGTTGGAGCGTACTTTTGGGCTTCTAAAGTCTAGATTCCTGTGTCTGGACAAGAGCGGAGGTGCACTACTCTACTCTCCCCAAAAGGTGTGTCAGATCGTAGTTGCATGCTGCATGCTCCACAACCTGGCCTTGCGCAAGGAGATTTCCCTGCTCCTGGACGATGATGAGCAGCAGATGCCGCCCCCTTGCAATCCCACACATGCCCAGTGATGATGATAGTGGAGATTAGTAAGGTGTTGACCTGCGTCAACAGCTCATCGACAACTACTTCCCTTGAGTGTGAGTGACATTGTACAACAGTGACATTGTCTGTTGTCTTGATGATAGTGACAAGGCATAGTAGAGCTTTTTGACTGCTGGCTATTGTTGGCTCTGTGCTAATGGCTGATGTGTGTGGCACAGGGTATTTTTATCCAGGTACCTCATGTCTATGTTGATGTTGTTGCTCATTGTTATGTGTGTTGGTTTTTGTACGTTGATGAATAGTGGTGTGTTTTAGCTGTAATGGCATCACCTGACAAGTAAATGTCATTCTCTTGTGTCTTTCTAGGTCCCTTCACCCTCTCAATGCCTCGTCACAATCAGGGCTTGTGGTACATTGGACTCTGAGTTGACATTGTACATACTGTGATAAACATGGAGCTGACACAAAGACATAGGTGTTTAAAGAGTGTTTATTTACAATAAGTATTTGTGACAGAGAAGTGATTATGTACAAAATTGGGCCAAGTGAATTTATGAGTTGTCAGTGATGGTAAATGAGACACATAGAGTAGTCACCACATTGATGTAGTCACACAGTCCAACAGACTCCTGCCATCAACATGGCAATGTGGGTAAGGATAGTTAACAAAGTCAATGTCAAGGGGAACACAGGTACCATCATGGCTGGCTCAGCGAATTGCGTTTGGATGGTGCATGGCCATGTGATCCTCCCCTGGTGTTTCTCGGATGGCCCCTTATGCGTTTGGCAGGGGGGCCCTCTGCTGCAGGCTCAGCGGTGTCTGAGGAGTCATTTTGTTGCAGCTCACCCCTCTCTGTGGCCGCAGCTGAGGTGGTGGGAGTATCAGTATGCGGGCCACTGGAGGGGGTTGAGCTGTCATTTGGGCCGCATGTCTGTCCCTCAGAACACCCACAAGCTGGCCCATGAGGTCCACAGTTGGCCCATACGTGTTTCCATGGACCTCAGCAGCAGGCGGAGCTCACGCACTTCTTCCACAACCTGGCCCATCTGTCCCTGGTTCTGTTCATATGCCCCAAGGACTCTTGCGATGGTGGCCAGGGCTTTGGTCTCAGTGTCCTCCTGTATTTGTCCCCCAGTTGCCCTCCCACCTGCCCTGCTGACATGGACCTGTGGCGTTGGCACTGGACGTACCCGCACACTCCCCCTGGCATCCTCTGATTGCGCTGTGGTGTTTTTAACCACTGAGGCAGGGAGAGTGTTGCAGGTAGCAGTGGTGATGGTGGTGGTGGAGGCCACACAGGTCGTTGTAGCAGGGGTCAGCGCTGTTGTTGTTGCTGTGGTGGTAGTGGTGGTGGGGACAATGATGGCCTGAGATGTGGTGCGCCCTGGCAGTCTGGAGGGGCCATGTTGTTGCTCCTCATCCGAGAAACTTAGGGAGTCTGCATCCGAGAGTTCATGTTCCGGGGGGAAGACAGGCTCTGCAGGTTGGTGGGGTTTTCTGCTGCAGTTGCTTGTGGATCTCCTGTTGAACAGAGGTTAAATGGTCATTGAAGTGCAGTCCACAAGCTTGGTGTTAGACTTTTGGATGTTACATTTGATACACAAAACACTTTACATTGCAATCACTTGGTATGGCAGCAAGATACTGAGCATCATGACATGATGTTGAGATACATACATTACTTGTCCATGGTGTGACCTGTAAATTGAAACCATGTGCCACGTACAGATTGTGTGATTACAAGGACATGTCATCATCTAACAACTTGCGGCACATCAACTTTATGTAATGCGTCTTTTGGTTTGCTCTTCATGGAATCAATTTCAGCTAAGCAAGAACTAGCCATTGGAATGTTATACATACCTTTTTCATATAATGTACTTTACTTTGTTTGTCAGATTGACCATGCATGTTTCGTGTTCATATGGGCCTTCATGCTCTGACACCATGGTACTTACACATCGCATTCTGTGCTGTGCATGATTGTGCCAAAAATTACTTTCACATGTGACTTGGTGAGTCAAAGTTTAATTTCTGTGACAGTTGCGTGCGCTTAGCTGTCTGCACACTGGATGTGGCTTTTGGATCTATGCCAAGTTGGCTGACATGTGAGTGCTGGTGTGGTCATCTGGTTCCATGTTTTTTTAGAAGGATGGCAGGGTGCATGCACTGACTATCTACCTGTTCAGTGACACAGTGGAGTGAAATGGCTGCCACATGTTTCGGAGTGGGGGGAGTGCTCCATCCTGCTCAGGGGTGAGACAAGAGAGCATGAGAAGGCTGACTACCTGTAAGTTTGAGGAGAGCAATGAGATGGCTGCCACATGGTTCTGGCTGTGGGGAGTGTACCATCCTGCTCAGCTGTGGGACAAGGGGGCTTAGTGGGAGTTGTAGTGCTGGCTTCCCACCCACACACACCCCTCCCTGTTAAGATGGCTACCTACCTGTTAGGTGAAGGTGAGCAATGCAATGGCTGCCACATGGTTATGAGTGGGAGGAGTGTACCATCCTGCTCAACGATGGGACAAGGGGGCCTGTTGGGAGTTGTAGTGCTGGCTTGCCACCCACAAACACCCCTCCCTGTTAAGATGGCTACCTACCTGTTAGGTGAAGGTGAGCAATGCAATGGCTGCCACATGTTTATGAGTGGGAGGAGTGTTCCATCCTGCGCAGAGGTGAGACAAGGGGGCCTGGTGGGAGTTGTAGTGCTGGCTTCCCACCCACAAACACCCCTCCCTGTTAAGATGGCTACCTACCTGTGAGTTTGATGAGTGCAATGAAATGGCTGCCACATGGTTGGGGGAGTGTACCATCCTGCTCAGCTGGGGGGCAAGGGGGCCTGGTGGGAGTTGTAGTGCAGGCTTCCCACCCATAAACACCCCCTCCCTGTTAAGATGTCTACCTACCTGTTAGGTGAAGGTGAGCAATGCAATGGCTGCCACATGTTTCTGGGTGGGGGAGTGTTCCATCCTGCTCAGGGGTGAGACAAGAGAGCATGAGAAGGCTGACTACCTGTAAGTTTGAGGAGAGCAATGAGATGGCTGCCACATGGTTCTGGGTGTGGGGAGTGTACCATCCTGCTCAGCTGTGGGAAAAGGGGGCCTGGTGAGAGTTGTAGTGCTGGCTTCCCACCCACACACACCCCTCCTTGTTAAGATGGCTACCTACCTGTTAGGTGAAGGTGAGCAATGCAATGGCTGCCACATGTTTCTGGGTGGGGGAGTGTTCCATCCTGCTCAGGAGTGAGACAAGAGAGCATGAGAAGGCTGACTACCTGTACATTTGAGGAGAGCAATGAGATGGCTGCCACATGGTTCTGGGTGTGGAGAGTGTACCATCCTGCTCAGCTGTGGGACAAGGGGGCCTGGTGGGAGTTGTAGTGCTGGCTTCCCACCCACAAACACCCTTCCCTGTTAAGATGTCTACCTACCTGTTAGGTGAAGGTGAGCAATGCAATGGCTGCCACATGGTTATGAGTGGGAGGAGTGTACCATCCTGCTCAGCTGTGGGACAAGGGGGCCTGTGGTGAGTTGTAGTGCTGGCTTCCCACCCACAAACACCCCTCCCTGTTAAGATGGCTACCTACCTGTGAGTTTGATGAGTGCAATGAAATGGCTGCCACATGGTTGGGGGAGAGTGTACCATCCTGCTCAGCTGGGGGGCAAGGGGGCCTGGTGGGAGTTGTAGTACAGGCTTCCCACCCACAAACACCCCTCCCTGTTAAGATGTCTACCTACCTGTTAGGTGAAGGTGAGCAATGCAATGGCTGCCACATGTTTCTGGGTGGGGGGAGTGTTCCATCCGGCTCAGGGGTGAGACAGGAGAGCATGAGAAGGCTGACTACCTGTAAGTTTGAGGAGAGCAATGAGATGGCTGCCACATGGTTCTGCGTGTGGAGAGTGTACCATCCTGCTCAGCTGTGGGACAAGGGGGCCTGTTGGGAGTTGTAGTGCTGCCTTCCCACCCACAAACACCCCTCCCTGTTCAGAAGGCTACCTACCTGTTAGGTGAAGGTGAGCAATGCAATGGCTGCCACATGGTTATGAGTGGGAGGAGTGTACCATCCTGCTCAGCTGTGGGACAAGGGGGCCTGGTGGGAGTAGTAGTGCTGGCTGCCTGTACACATGCCCCCATGGAAATATTGCTAGCTACCTTTGGGGTGATTCAGAGCAAGGAAATGTTAGATGTGTGAGATATGTGTTGGGAAGAGTGTGTTGTACGTAAGTGCATTTGTGTTTAGGAGGTGTGGCTTTCTAGTTGTGCAAGACAGTACAAAGCAGTGTAATGGGAGACATTTGTTGGTACTTGCCAGCCTCCACTCCCCCGGGTATTCCTGTGAGACTCTCTGGATGCAGTATGGCAAGCACTTTCTCCTCCCATTCGTTGAATGTTAGTGGTGGAATGGGAGGTCCACCGCCAGTCCTCTGAGCCAGCTCATGGTTCTTGTTGGAACGCTCTTTCACCTTGGTCTTGAGGTCATGCCACCTCCTGATGTCCTTCAGGGTGCGCGGGGTGGTCCCTACTGCATTGACTTTGTTGACTATCCTTTCCCACTTCTTATTTTTTCTGGCTACTGGTGTCTGTTGGACCATGCTTCCAAACAAATGTGGTACTACTCTGATTTTCTCATCTACCATCACTGACAGCTCATTGTCAGTGAATTTGGGCATCTTCTTCTGCGACATGGTGTGTGATGTGCAAATGGGTGGCAAGTGCAGGTGTGAAGGTGGTGGTGGTGGTGTGTGTGGTGTGTGTGTGGTTGTGATGGTGTGATGTGTGCTGATTTGCCTCTCCTTTGTGCTGTGGGGTTGGGCCCTTCAGTGCTGGAGTTGTGCAAAGGATTCTGGGCAGGGAAGGGGCTGGTTTTATACTCAGCTATGTGGGTGGGTCAAAATGGAGTATTCATGTCAGGTGTGTTGTCTGGGTTGACCTGGGATTTGTATTTTTTACTTGCCATGGGGATGTGTCATTGGGGTGTGTTAGGTGTTTATTGAGGCTGAGACAGATATACAGCCACACTTGGTAGCCTTGTTGTGTGGTTGCTTTCGACCGCCATTACTCTTCCGGCGCGACCGCGGCGGTCAGAATGCAACAGCTCTTCCGCCGGCTCTCCCATTAAGCATTAGTTGCGATCGCGGCGGTCGGAAACAACTGATCGTTCTGCTGGCACCGCCATCGTATCGTAATTTCACTTGCGGTCATTCCACTGATCGATCGGTGGTTTTGGGTCTTTCCGCAGCAAATCCGACCACCTCGGACAGATTTTCAGCTGTTCCGGACATTCCCGGCGGAGTTCTGTGGAATCTGTCCGCGGCGATCGGATTTCTCTGGCGGTGCATCCTAATCCGACCGCCGGTTTTGCCACGGTACATGCGGACGGTTATTTTCCGCTACCACGGCGGTTAGAATGCTTTTCCGACCGCCATCGTAATCGACCCCTAAATTCCTAGTCAAACAAATTTGTCCTAATATGGAAACAAAGCCTGACCCATAAATTACTTTTATGTATCAATCTGGTAGTTTTATCAGTTTATAGATCGTAAGATATTATGTATTGAGGGGAGTAAGAACTGGGCAGTGAAGGTGTCCCCCTTCCTGAGCGCATGCGGCAGAGTGCACAGTTTTAAAAGAGTGCTTCCAATAGAAATTGTGTACCTCAAGAGATGGAGTACACTTTGAGTACACATTTAGAATTCAGATTCAAACACATCGTAACTATCGATGGGACATTTGTATAGAAGTGAAATTTAATAAAAGTCAAATGGTTTGGTAGAGATCAAAATTCTGTGAGGTTAGCTTATGTCTCCAAATTAGCAAACCAGAAAACACGGACTGCTCAAAAGGGAAATCAAAGCATGGAAGATTCTTCCTGCATAGTATTAAAAAGAACACTTCAACATAGGAGCTTTCCCAGTGACCCGCACCTGTAGAAAAATCGTACATAGAATAAAATAAAAAAAATTGTAAAATACAAAATGTAAAAAATAAAAAGGTCTGGACTTGATGGTGGTAGAGTGTGAAAGAATTGAAAAGATAATAAACATTGATAAGGTAAAAAAAAAAAAAAATTATTATAAAATTCCAGGAAATTATCCAAAAACAGCTCTGGAAATGAGAAAATATGGTTTATGCTACATCTACAATCTCTCTCAAAAATGTAACATTAGAAGATAAATGGGAAACTATCTCCAAAACTGTTTGGTACACCTATCTTAAAAATCCTTCAATACAAACAAATTTATGATCAGGAAATTCGGAGTACTTTATCAGTGTCTAATATCATGAATAATATCTAATCACTTAACTTAGCCTGAACTGCAGGGCCCAGGTAAAGTTTGCACCCTGGTGATTGAAAACAAAGTGGAATGGTGAGTGAAATTCTTTGCCCTTCTATTCCAATGGATAGCAGTAATGGGAATTATTCATGAATCTTGGAAGGAGCACTAGTAAAACTGATATATAAATGGTGCGATAGGAGTTTACCAAACAAGTATAGATTAAAAAACCTGACTGATTTTAGCTCATAAATATACACAAACATTTTCCTAACACACTTTTAAGAATGGAGTATTAAAAAAAAACTCATCCCTCCAGAGTAGGGTGTTTAGAGAAGGCCATACGATAGTGGAATACTGGTTTATTTTATCTGCAATAGTTTGGAAGTCACTAGTAGTAAAACAGAAGCTTTGTATATGTTTTTGTATATGCCACCTATGAAGAAAAGTATCTATGTGGAATGTACCAATTGTCCTGCTCTCCCTAATGCTACATATTCATTCATCTATTTTGGAACAGATTGATCTTGATGTGACGGTTGACTCTCTAAAACAAACTGAGTGCAAAATGACTTGCGCCATGGTTGAGTTTTGTCACCTACACTATTCTGTCTTCATATAGCAGATCTTCTGTCTACATTAAATTCAGCTCACTCATTTTCACTTCAATGTGGGAAATATACGTATTACTTCTTTCTATATTCTGATGATTTGATTATTTTGGTTTATACTGCAATAGGTTAGCAGAGGGAAATGGATGGCCTTGCAATTTATTGTGAATCAAATCTAGGTCTACTATTTATAAACACCTTAAGCTTGACAGGTTGTTTTCAGTTTCAAAAAGTAAGAGCAGTAATATCAGCAGGGGTTCTATTAAGATCTAATTTGGTGTGTACTCACTGTCTCCTCTTCTGATGCCTATAAGGCTAAAATTCCACCAATGGTATTACACTGAACTGAAGTAGTATAACGAAGTATAAAAATGTCCTCTGGAACAAATAGAAAGTGTCTCATTAGAGAAAGTCTTACATCTACCTAAAGGAGCCATGATTCAGATGATTAGGTGAGAACTTACATAATGGACTGACGTTGCAGGTATGTCTGTTATGCTTTATTAACAAACTGCCCATGGTGGATGGCTCTCACAAAGTATCTCTCTCTCTGCTGGAAATAAGCAGAGAACAGTGAGAGACAGTGGACAGGTAACCTAGACAAAATGAATGATAGACTTAAAAAACAATCTTGAGTCAATTCAATTCAATTCAAAGTTACTTTATTCGATTAATACAAATTAATCATAAAAGTTACAGACATACATCACAGATAAAATTTCTTTAAAAAGTCGGACAATTCATATCAGCAATTGGTCAATTTCCTTGTTCTCAAAGACGCACATAAAAAAGAAGCGACGCTAAAACAAATTAAAGGATCAGACAACATTCGTAAAAAGTGTAACACAGGGCGACATTGTCTAAAATCTAATTTGCGTAAAAGAGGAATTAAAAACCTTTTACGGTGATTACAATCAAATTTACAAAAAAAGAAGATGTGCAAATCAGTTTATAGCGAGAAATCATCGCAAGGGCAGCACGGGAGATCATTACTGGAATAAATACCAGCCGGATAGCCCAGCATACACTGGATATAATTTAGGCGGAATCGTAACAGAACAAATCTGTGCCGAGGCATTGTAACAAACTCCAAATAGGAGGGTATCCCTTCAACCTGCAGTGGGCCCTCCAAATATTCCCTTATAGTAGATTTATTATAAAGTGCATTCATTCTCGCATCATTGGAAAAGGCTAAAAAACGAGTTTTTAAAAGCTTTTTTGAAACAGATACACAAATTCCCGGTGACTCAAACAAACTCCCAAAGTCTAAGGTGTATAGGGTATTTTTCACGTATTTTAACCATAGGATATTCTCAGTATGTTCCATGGCTAAGCAATCAGTTATTATTTGTTGGGAAAGCGGGACAGTATCTCTGGACCATACTGAGTGCCAGAGAAGGATAGGGGCTACCTTGATCTGATCAATTATATATTATATCCTGATGTAGTTTAAAATTGGGACAGCTACTGGGGAGACCCAACATATATTTCCAGAAACTATCCTCTATTACTTGCAGATCCTTTTACTTTAACATGGCCCCACACTCCAGCACCATACGCTGCTACTGCATTAGATTTGGCCCCATAGACTTTCTTTACAATAGCTGGGTTTCTTGTTCCCAATTTTTTTGAAAAGGAGTGTATTGCATTAGTACTCTTTTCCAGCAACATCCCTCGATTCGCCACCATGTTCCCCCAAGATGCTCGATAGTCAAAGGTAACCCCTAGATAGGAGAATAGATCTGTTTGTGCCACTTTACGATTCGAAATAAAAAAAGCAGGGGGGGTTTTCTGCTTTTTTCCTGCGATTAATACGAATGACTTAGATTCATTTGTGTGAAGGTCCAGACTTTTCATGAATTCCACATAATTATTCAACAATTTCTGAAGCGATCTTCCCGTGCGTGCCATCAACACAGCATCATCTGCATACAATAAAATTGGAATGCGTGTCTTATTTACTCTGGGTACATCTAAAGTCGATTCAAGCAGTCGGGACTCCACCCCATTAGTGTAAAGTGAGAATAGAAAGGGGGCGAGAACGCACCCTTGGCGAACGCCTCTTGTAACTGGGAACCATCTGGTGCATTCACCCTGAGAGCCATGTTTGTCATTAAAAGAAGTTGAAAGCACCTCAAGTCTTCAGTACTTTATACTGGGGACTTGGGCATAAATATAATTTGTCAAGATGGTAGCAGTATGGATGACATTATGGTGCTCACAATAGAGAATCAAAGACTTTGACAGTCTCCAAGGCTGACAAAGCCTGCTTTAGAAACTTGCGCTAGAAATTTGTCATCTGAGAAAATTATGGACTTTGAGGCTGGAATGAGCTGGCCTAATTTAAAGCAATTGACTTACTTTCTCATATAGGGAAGCTCATTTAACCTGTTTCCCTGCACTCTCTTAGTGGGACTCTGACACTCAAGACAGATTGTTGTTTAGGGTACTCTGTGTTCTTGTAACTCCATCCCACTTTCAAAAGGAGCCCAATGCATCCAATGGTTCTCAGTACTTTCCCATTACGCCTTCTACTTACCTTGCAGACTAAATTGCAGATAGCTTTCTAGAGCATAATTGCTGCTGTGTCATCCTCCTGGGTCATCTTCACCCAGGGCAATTGGCCAACGGGTTCTGTGACATCATAAAGCTACAGCAGGATGTCATCTGACATGAGGGCCAATCAATTGCCTAGCAACATATAGGATACATTTACAATGGTATTGAAATGGGAAGCATGGTAGACAGGATGCCCAGCTGAAGACTAAGATGGTGAGATGAAAGAAATTAGGGCATTATTTGAGAGTTATAAATTTGTTTGAACGTGTGGTTTATCATAATATTCTCAACTTCTCTATAGCTTAACTGATAGGATGTGCTAAAATGAAGATGTTAGAATCTGTTCATAAGATTTAATATTCCCACAAACTGTAGCATAAACACCTCCCTCCCTCAAATATTCAGTTTACTTAATTGCTACTGGTGTACCATAACCTAAAAGAATTGCAGTGAGAAGGGTGCGCTGTCACTTGGCTGGGAAACAGATCTGTTTTTTTACATTCAAGTATAGGTCCTAGACTTATGTGTAGAGAGTGGTAGCAAATAATGAGTCAATTGGTATTATAGAATCAATGTAGCCATTACATAGTTAAAAAGCCTTGCAAAATGCCAGAATTATAATCCAGCAATGTGATTTTGAATATTTGAAGAGCAAGGTATCAGTGATATTAACTTTAGAAGTATTGGATAATGAAGGTAGTATTTCCCTATCTGTTTAAATTAATGGACTTTAATGCTTCTGAATTTTAAAATATGATGCAATCCTATATATTAAGTGCTAGAGGTCTCTGCCGATTTTAAAGAATATTGGCAAATGCTATTATCAATTGAACTCAAAATGCACTACATTACATATTTTATTTGCTTGTCTTTTATTCAAGGATATATGTTAAACTACTATTAAACCTTTGTTCCTAAAATATTGTACCTTAAAATGGAAGACAGCAATAGACCTGGTAATTAATATGCCATTTTTAGATCTGTCAATAGCAGTGGGAAGATTTATGAATCCAGCCATATGTAAGATGAAACAATTGAATGTGATTGATGTGCTGCAATTACTGTATTTTAATTTTTTTTTAACATATGTAAGTTGCTGATTTTAAGGAGAAAACTGTCCTAATATATGTATGTTTCTTCTTTTCTTAGGGTGGGATAAAGAAAGACCCTATAAACACTACATTACATCTACATATTACCATCACATGTTAAAATGTCTTGAAATACAAATTCATGCAATAATTAGTAACTAAAGAAGCACAATGTGGTTGAAGCAAAGATGAAATGCACAGCTTCCCTCTCCAAAACATTGCAACTATAAATTCTACACCTGAGCCAAGGAAGCAAGGATCTGGCAGAGGAAAGGGACACCATGAAAGACCCTTAATGATTCCTGGCAGTCTTTTGACTTCAAAAGACTGCTACCATTTTTCATGTCTATTCTTAAAATAGAGTACTTTCAAAGCTCTAATTCTATTAGCACACCAACCCTCTGGACTCTGTAGTTGTAACTGCAGAGAACCAGAAAAATGCAAGATAATCCAAGTATCTTAACTCAAATGGCTTTTCAGCAAAAGAAAACGCAAGCTGACACTGAGGAGCATAGCACTAAGCTTGGTGATGATACCACAATTCTAACAGTACCCTTAACATACAAAGAGTAATTAGAGTGTGAAAACAGCTTAGTGGTTCCTGTGGCATTATCTACATCTAATACAGAACATACTATAAATCAAGAAGACCTCTGAGAAGTGCAATTAGGATCTAGTACCAAACAGAAATGTGATCAAAAAAATATGTACTAACAGCTCAAAATGCTTGGCTCGCTAATACTTCATTGGAGAGCGTGCCTTATACCCCTCACTCTTGCTCCCTCCATTTCTGTTATCACTCAGCACATTAATTGAAGTAGGAAATAGGAACTTCAAAAAGCATACCACTGAAATTTTTGAAACTTTAAATCACTTCATATGAATAAACAGAAAGCACAGACTAGCTAGATACTTGTCTCAAACACCTGTGTTTCATTTGCAGTCACCAGGGTTAACAGCAAAAACCTTCCCCCACAGAGAACTCTCTTCTCAATATCAGAAATTAAAACTTCAGTCAAGCACTAATCAATTGCTGGCTTTAAACCTGAACTTCTCTCAAGTGCCTCTACCACCTAGGTATCTTCTCCCCAATATTTAATTCCAGGGATTGAATCAAGGAAGTAAACCTAAAGGGCTGCACATCTACTACTTAAACTGTAAATTTAATTAAGCCTTTTAAAAATTATGACAGTACAATAAGCCCAAATTCAAGTTCAGTGCATTTCAGTAAAGGTTAATGCTAAAACTAAATAGTCTTAGTTCTAGAACAATAACACCCAAAAGAATACAAGAGAAAAGAGTACACTTCAAACATTTTGAAAACTGCAATTCAGCCTGTATGCTTTATAACACCCAATTCTATTCAATATCAAGTGCTTGACCCTACCTAAATTATGCTTAGACTGTCCTTTTTTATTGTTTATTTTTTGGTGAATTTCAAAGAGCATTTTCTAGTGTTTTCCCAACTCCCTGAAATCAGTGGTTATCAGTGTTTATAAATGTCGCCACCACATAAATTTGCCAGACTGTGTTGTGCAGTGTTGACTTAATATATTCACACACTATGCTTGTTTTGTAGCTGGACCATCTCAAACACGAGGTAATGTAAGTAGTGTTTTTAATTTACTTATTTTTTGTAAGGTGCCCCGTGCATATAACAGACACAGAGCTTAAACACTTGAGTTCTATCGATGTGATGGAGACATCCATAGCACTGGTACTCAGGTACTACAGGCAGCTCCAACACATTCTAGCACTTGCTGCTGGAAATTCCTGTGGTGTGAGTATTTCCTGTAATGAGCTCCTCCTTACCTGTGCTCTACACGCTGGCTGTGCCACAGTGGGCTCTTAGGCAACACCACACAGCAGAACAATTCCTTTTTAAAGAGGAGAGGGCAGTGACCTCGCCTAGTGCTATCTTTCTTTACTCCTGATTGTGCAAGGGATTGTGGGGTAACTTCCTGGATGCCGGCTTCTGGTATACGCTGCATGAATGTTGAGCACATACATTTATTTGCAAAGAACAGCAACATAATTAACCCATGATTTTTTAAATCCTTATTAATGTTTTACAAGTTTATATCTTGCTCTTTTTTATTCCCAATCCATGATGACTGAACCCATATTCTGAATAGGTCACTTCCAGTTTTTTTTCTATAAATGGAGTTCCATTACCTGGTCCATTTGCATCACAATTGTTCCTGAATCATTGCTCGCTCACTGGACTCTTTGGACTCTCTCTATCTCCATTTCCTGCTGTTATTACTCTGCTCATCTCCCTGCTGATTGGATGTGTCAGCCTGAAGGATGTCTGGTCTCTCCTTTTTCTCCTTCATGCTGGTTTATTATCTGGAGCAGTTCCAGACTTCCTGTTTCAATCTGGAGTCTGCTACTGCCTCTGTAAATATACTGCCTTATCTTTGAACAAAGAAGACTCTGCAAGCATTGCGCAGAAGACCAGCCCTTGACAAGTTGCAATGTCCTTGTACTTCAGACATGGACTACACTCATGAAACACCCCAAGTATAAGATTTACTGACAGTAATACATAATCTCATGCTACAAATTGAGAATATGACCTCAGAAAATGCTTCACTTCGCCTTTCAATAGCCATCTTACAAAAAAGGCTCTCTGGATCCTCCAATGGCTTGTCTAGCAGATATGAAATTCTATGAAAATCTGATATAACTAAAAGTCTTTCAGGTTCACTTCACCATTAGACCCCAGATTTAGGCTTCTGACACATTCAAGTCGGGCTTATAGTGATAACATAATTAGAAATGCCCTGGCCTGGTAGATGCCTATGGTTTCAGGTGCTAGTCCACTTTTAGAAAGCTTTTGGCCTTCCTTGCTGAATTTAAAAAGGTATTTCATCACCAAGATCAAAATGTATCAGCCCAAGAAGAGATCTTGGAGCTACCTCGAGGTCCTATCTTATATCTCTACATGTAAGGGATTGGCTAGAGAATTTGGTTCAACTGACTCAGCTCTTTTCATCCTTTTTCGAAAAGGTCAAAAAGCTGAAATAAAAGACTAACTCGCAATGGTTGCCAAACCCCCTATCCTTCAGGATCTCATTCAGTTACCCCTCCAGATTGATAGATGTTTTCAGGAATTAAGTTTGAATGCAGGAAGTAATCCTGATTGAAATGAACCTATAGACCTCCTCAAATCAAGATTGCTTTTAAGTCTTCTGCGAATGAAGATGACCCCATGCAAGTGGGTTATATTAAAGGTCCTCTCACTGAAGAGGCCAAGTTGAAGAAAGTTGGGCTTATGCAAAGTTTGGGGTTTGGAAGGTCGTCTTTTGATTTCCTGCGCTGTTTGATTGGCTTGTTCCTCTCAGAAATTGGGAAACTAAGAAGATTGTCCCTAGTGAGAGGAATACAGGCTGGTTGTAATCAATTACCTCTGCCTTCACATCTAAAGTCTTCCAGCTTTGTTCTCTTAGAAGGAGAATCTCTACTCAAGCCCAAGACATTTGTGGTTCCCATCCTCATTGATTGTGAAGCCTCTAGTGTTCGGGCTGGACTGTTCCCATGAGGCACAGGGTCAAGACTGATTTGCATATGGCTGGGTTCAAACTGGAATGGCATGGTGAGCAAAAAACGATGGATTTAGGCCCAGATCTCTGTACTGGGGTGAATGTATGACATTGTTCTGCATTCTGTCCATCAACTGTGTTTTTGCATTTGTCACCCCGAGTGGGACGGGTATGCCCAGACGTGGGTCCCGTGCTCTCCATGCCACTGGAATCAAGTTATCCTGGCTGAAGAGGGTGAAACCCTGAAACCGGTCCTAGGATGCTTGTTTCCAGTCCAGGGAGGACCTGGCTTGGCAGTTCGGGCTGGACTGTTCCCATGAGGCACAGGGTCAAGACTGATTTGCATATGGCTGGGTTCAAACTGGAATGGCATGGTGAGCAAAAAAACGATGGATTTAGGCCCAGATCTCTGTACTGGGGTGAATGTATGACATTGTTCTGCATTCTGTCCATCAACTGTGTTTTTTGCTCTAGTGTATACATGGACATCTAGTGGGCTCCACACCATCATACTACAAAAATACCTGTGGCTATTGAAGAGGTGGACAGAACTCTAGTGGCCTTAGGCTTAGTTGTAAAGGAAACCCAGCTCTTACCTCTTAAAATCACCACCCACCATGAGGCCATCACACTTGATTTAATCCTCCTTCTATCACCCAATATTTTAGAAATAAACTGGTTGGCAAGACAAAACCCATACATCAACCGGTCTGCTAAAACCTTATTTTTGCGCCGAGTAATACTCTCTTGAAATTCCTACACCTCTGGACAAAAACCTTACTCATTCCATCACTTAGCTCTCCAAAGTTCATGACACCTATTTTGATTTTCTTGATGTGTTTCAAGATGCAATAGCCAAGGAACTACCTCCTCATCACCCGTTCAACTGTGCTATTGAGATTTTGTCTAATCAAATTGTTCCTTACTAGTGTATTTTTATACTTGTGTCATCCCTTCAACCGCAAACCCTAAAGGAATATCTAGATGCAAATATGGCAAACACACACATCTCTTCTTCAAAATCCCCTGAGAGAGCTTCCTTGTTTTTTGTGCCAAAAAGTGACAACAAAGCTTTGGGCCTGTATTGGTTAAAGGGGCTAAGTCTAGTGGCTGTAAAAGATCATTACCACTTGCCCTTAATATCAGGTATCTTAGAAGACATCTAAGGAGCAAAGGACTTCACCAAATTAGATCTAGGAGGAGCATATCACCTGATCAGAATCCGATCTGACCACAAATGGAAAACAGCATTGGAACACCCTTTGGGCCTTTTGAGTACCGAATACTAACTAATCTGATTTGTTGCTTCAAACTATGGTTGTTTACTTGAACGATATCCTGGCATTCTCTAAGAACCCAACCATCTCAAACCATTCCTGCAATTAATGTGAAAGTTGCTGCAAAACCCTAAAAATGCTTCTTCGACAAGGATTCAGTTGACTATTTAGGTCATGTCTTGTTATCGATGGGTATTGCAATGGATAATCAGAAGATTCAAAGTATCCTTGATTGATCCATTCCCTCCTCACTAAAAAAAATGCAAAGTTTGCTTGGGCTAGTGAATACTATCAAAAGTCTATCAAGGGTTTTTATAAACTTGATTTACCTGTCACAAATCTGCTAAAAACGAACAAACCCTTCCATTGGACTGAGGAAGCCACCTTATCCTTTACAAAACTAAAATGTGAGTTTGTTCCAGCTCCCATCCTGCAGCAACCTGCCAGGTCTTTCATAATTGAAACAGACGCCTTAGGCAAGGCTATGGAAGCTGTGTTGGTACAACCAGGTGAGGATGGTAAAGAACACCCTCTTTCTTAGTTTTCCAAAAGGTTTCCTGCAGCTAAAAAGAAACTATTATGTCTTGGAAAAGGATTTCTTAGCTATTAAGACATCCTTTATAGAACGGAGACATTTCTTACTTGGAGCACAACATTGGGTGGTCATTCGTACAGATCACAGAATTCTTCAAGTACTCCAGCAAGTCAAGTGCCTAAATAGTTCACAAGCTTGTTGGATGTATTTCCTTCAACAGTTTGATTTTCTTCTCACCGACATTCCTGGATCACAAAATCTGGTAGTTGTCTCTTTGTCTAGATGCTATTCAGAATCAAATAACTTCAAAACTGTGGAGAAGATTATTGCTCCTAAAGCCTTTATCACTATTGTGACTTCCACCTTTCTTGAATCTATTCTTTTGGAAACAAGATACATCAACCTACAAAACCTAGGCAACTGTTTGATTTTTGTACAAGATAAACTTTGTATTCCCACTAGGCAATTTCTGAAACATATATTACAGTTGTGCCATAATGCAGTATTTTCTGTACATAGAGGCCAAATATCTTGTCAAAAGAAAATTTTAGTGGTCTACTCCTCACAAGGATGTCTTACAATTCGTCGAGACCTGTGAAGTCTGTCCCCAAAGCAAGTCTGAAACACAAAGAAAAGCAGAATTATTATTGTCCCCTGAAATACCTTCCAAACGTTGGGAAAATATTTCTACTTTTATTGTTAATTTACTCTATCTGAAAACTGCACCAAAATCATGGTCACTATAAATTCCTTCACAAAAATGGCCTACTTCTCTGCTCTTCCCAAATAACCAACTACATCTGAACTGGCTGAAATCTACTATTCTGACATATTCTGACTACATAGACTGCCCTTGAAAATAATTTCTAATCAGGGACCTCAATATATCTCTAAGTTTTGGAGTCTCTGTGTCAAAAACTAGGCATTCAAAGGTCCAAACTTTTGGCTTCCACCCACAATCCAAAGGCCCAATGGAAAGATTGAACAAAACTCTTAAAGAGTTTATAAGGTGCTACATTCCCGCTAATCAAGAGACTTGGAAATTCATTTTACCAGCAGCTGAATTGCTTACAATAACTCAATACGTACCTCCACTGGATTTTTCCTCTTCTTTGTATTAACTGGGTCCTCCATAAATCTACCACAATACATTTGTCGGTCTAAATTTTATCTGAGACATTATGGTTGATTTGAAATCTCTAAAATAATAAATTCCATCACTGTATGGTTAAAGCTCCCCCCTGCCCCCCGAAGGATTCATCCTACTTTTCATGTTTCTCACTTAAAACCTAATTTGGCCATACTGGTCATCCTTTACTTGTTGACAGTGAACATGAGTATGATGTCCAAGAGATTTGTAACTCCCAATATTTTATAGAGATATTGCCATACTTAATTGATTGAAAATTATATAAACTCAGGTCATCAATCCTGGGAGCCAGCAGATAAAGTTCATACTGCCTGATTGATTAGACAATTCTCCTCCAAAAACCCTCATATATCCAGAGCTCCTAGAAGGAGGCAGAGTGACAGGAGTTGCTCCTTACATGTGCTCCAAAGATAGGCTGTGCCACAGTGGCTTCTTTGGGTGCCCCATGCCATGCTTCAATTCCTATTTGTCGAGGACGTTGCCGTATTCTCGCCCAGCACATTTTTCTTTTTCCATGCATGTGTTGGGTTCCCAGTCATGCAAGGTATTGTTCAGTGACTTCATGCATGCCAGCTTCTGGTATACACAGCAATCAAAAATTGCATTGAGGACTTGGGCACATATATTTATTTTCAGAGAACAGCACCACATAATTCACTTATGATATTTCTTTCCTTATTAATAAGTTTATATCTTTCTTCATTTGTTTGCAATCCTTGATAACTGAACCCATTTTCTGGAATAGGTCACGTATTGTTTTTATCCCTTTAGGTCAGCTGGAAGGTTTCTTTCTGGTCTCCAGTTTTTCTCCTTCCTGCTGGGTTATTTTCTGGTGTTACAGCAAACAAATGATGGACGGAATGCTGACAATGCAAACATTCTCCCCCAGTCAAAAGATCTGGGCTAAATCCATCGTTCTTTTGCCCAATACGCCACCCCAGTCTTGCCCCTGTGCCCCAGTTTGGACCCAGCCATATGCAAATCAGTCTTGACCCTGTGCCCCATGGGAACAGTCCAGACCAAACTGCCAGGCCAGGTCCTCCCTGGACCGAAAACAAGCATCCTGGGACCGGTTTCAGGGTATGTCACCCTTCTTCAGCCAGGCTAGCTTGAATCCAGTGGCACAGTGAGCAAGGGACCCACGTCTGGGCATACCCATCCCACTTAGGGCGAAAAGTGTTACAGCAAACAAATGATGGACGGAATGCTGACAATGCAAACATTCTCCCCCAGTCAAAAGATCTGGGCTAAATCCATCGTTCTTTTGCCCACTACGCCACCCCAGTTTGGACCCAGCCATATGCAAATCAGTCTTGACCCTGTGCCCCACGGGAACAGTCCAGACCGAACTGCCAGGCCAGGTCCTCCCTGGACCGAAAACAAGCATCCTGGGACCGGTTTCAGGGTATGTCACCCTTCTTCAGCCAGGCTAGCTTGAATCCAGTGGCACAGTGAGCAAGGGACCCACGTCTGGGCATACCCATCCCACTTAGGGCGAAAAGTGTTACAGCAAACAAATGATGGACGGAATGCTGACAATGCAAACATTCTCCCCCAGTCAAAAGATCTGGGCTAAATCCATCGTTCTTTTGCCCACTACGCCACCCCAGTTTGGACCCAGCCATATGCAAATCAGTCTTGACCCTGTGCCCCATGGGAACAGTCCAGACCGAACTGCTAGGCCAGGTCCTCCATGGACCGAAAACAAGCATCCTGGGACCGGTTTCAGGGTATGTCACCCTTCTTCAGCCAGGCTAGCTTGAATCCAGTGGCACAGTAAGCAAGGGACCCACGTCTGGGCATACCCATCCCACTTAGGGCGAAAAGTGTTACAGCAAAAAATTATGGACGGAATGCTGACAATGCAAACATTCTCCCCCAGTCAAAAGATCTGGGCTAAATCCATCGTTCTTTTGCCCACTACGCCACCCCAGTTTGGACCCAGCCATATGCAAATCAGTCTTGACCCTGTGCCCCATGGGAACAGTCCAGACCGAACTGCCAGGCCAGGTCCTCCCTGGACCGAAAACAAGCATCCTGGGACCGGTTTCAGGGTATGTCACCCTTCTTCAGCCAGGCTAGCTTGAATCCAGTGGCACAGTGAGCAAGGGACCCACGTCTGGGCATACCCATCCAACTTAGGGCGAAAAGTGTTACAGCAAACAAATGATGTACGGAATGCTGACAATGCAGTCATTCTCCCCCAGTCAAAAGATCTGGGCTAAATCCATCGTTCTTTTGCCCACTACACCACCCCAGTTTGGACCCAGCCATATGCAAATCAGTCTTGACCCTGTGCCCCATGGGAACAGTCCAGACCGAACTGCCAGGCCAGGTCCTCCCTGGACCGAAAACAAGCATCCTGGGACCGGTTTCAGGATATGTCACCCTTTTTCAGCCAGGCTAGCTTGAATCCAGTGGCACAGTGAGCAAGGGACCCACGTCTGGGCATACCCATCCCACTTAGGGCGAAAAGTGTTACAGCAAACAAATGATGTACGGAATGCTGACAATGCAGACATTCTCCCCCAGTCAAAAGATCTGGGCTAAATCCATCGTTCTTTTGCCCACTACGCCACCCCAGTTTGGACCCAGCCATATGCAAATCAGTCTTGACCCTGTGCCCCATGGGAACAGTCCAGACCGAACTGCCAGGCAGGTCCTCCCTGGACCGAAAACAAGCATCCTGGGACCGGTTTCAGGGTATGTCACCCTTTTTCAGCCAGGCTAGCTTGAATCCAGTGGCACAGTGAGCAAGGGATCCACGTCTGGGCATACCCATCTCACTTAGGGCGAAAAGTGTTACAGCAAACAAATGATGGACGGAATGCTGACAATGCAAACATTCTCCCCCAGTCAAAATTTCTGGGCTAAATCCGTCGTTCTTTTGCCCACTACGCCACCCCAGTTTGGACCCAGCCATATGCAAATCAGTCTTGACCCTGTGCCCCATGGGAACAGTCCAGACCGAACTGCCAGGCCAGGTCCTCCCTGGACCGAAAATAAGCATTCTGGGACCGGTTTCAGAGTATGTCACCCTTCTTCAGCCAGGCTAGCTTGAATCCAGTGGCACAGTGAGCAAGGGACCCACGTCTGGGCATACCCATCCCACTTAGGGCGAAAAGTGTTACAGAAAACAAATAATGGATGGAATGCTGACAATGCAAACATTCTCCCCCAGTCAAAAGATCTGGGCTAAATCCATCGTTCTTTTGCCCACTACGCCACCCCAGTTTGGAACCAGCCATATGCAAATCAGTCTTGACCCTGTGCCCCATGGGAACAGTCCAGACCGAACTGCCAGGCCAGGTCCTCCCTGGACCGAAAACAAGCATCCTGGGACCGGTTTCAGAGTATGTCACCCTTCTTCAGCCAGGCTAGCTTGAATCCAGTGGCACAGTGAGCAAGGGACCCACGTGAAACCCCGATACCGGTCCTAGAATGCTTGTTTCCAGTCCAGGGAGGACCTGGCTTGGCAGTTCGGGCTGGACTGTTCCCATGAGGCACAGGGTCAAGACTGATTTGCATATGGCTGGGTTCAAACTGGAATGGCATGGTGAGCAAAAAAACGATGTATTTAGGCCCAGATCTCTGTACTGGGGTGAATGTATGACATTGTTCTGCATTCTGTCCATCAACTGTTGTTTTGCATTTGTCACCCCGAGTGGGACGGGTATGCCCAGGCGATGGGTCCCGTGCTCTCCATGCCACTGGAATCAAGCTATCCTGGTTGAAGAGGGGTGAAACCCCAAAACCGGTCCTAGGATGCTTGTTTCCAGTCCAGGGAGGACCTGGCTTGGCAGTTCGAGCTGGACTGTTCCCATGAGGCACAGGGTCAAGACTGATTTGCAGGTGGCTGGGTTCAAGCAGGAGATGGCATGGTGAGCAAAAAAAGCGATGGATTTAGGCCCAGATCTCTGTACTGGGGTGAATGTATGACATTGTTCTGCATTCTGTCCATCAACTGTTGTTTTGGGTTATTTTCTGGAGCAGTCCCAGACTTCCTGTTTTAATCTGAAGTCTGCTATTGCCTCTGGAACTAAACAGCCTTATCTCTAAATGAAGAAAACTCTGTAAGCATTGCCCAGAAGACCAGCTATTGACATTCCCTTTTTTTAGTTTCTGTTCTAGCTGCTGGGGAAGAGCTTCCCTGGGTGTCTAGTTTTAAAAAAGGTGCAGGTTTGCTAGGTTGACATAGGTGGTACCCACGATAGGGCCCAAAATCCACAGCTGACCACCCCGCAAAAAAAAGGTCAGTTTTCAGTGCGAAAATGTTTTTGGGGCCCTTTACTGTTGTGTGCACTAGGCCTGCCTACACATGTGAGGTAGTGTTTTTATTGGGATACTTCGGTAAACGCTTGGTGGCATGGCTAGCCGCTCCTTGTAGACTCCAGAAGTTGTGTGTTTTTAGCCACAGTTTGAGGTCTGCAAGTGCTTCTCGGTAAATAATACCTGGTGACAGTGATGCAAATCACACCACCCTGGTCTGCCCCAGATGTCTAGTTTTCAAAAATGTCTAAGTATGCCAGGTTTTCCTGGGTGACGGCTGGTCTATGCCCCAAAATCTACAGCTACCCACTTTGTAAATAAAAGTATAGATTCACTGGATGACATATTTCAAGCTCATGTTTTGAAGTGTATTGTTTTGAAGGCGCTAGGCCCAGCTAGACAAGTGGGGTACCATTTTTATCAGGGGAGATGTAGGAATAGAAAAGTAGAACATTTCTTATTACCAACTGGATTTCTCTCCATTTCACCTTCCAAATTTAAGGCAGTGTGTAAGAAAGATGTTTTTAAGAAAAATGACCTCTAAATTACATGCTAGTATGGGCATCCACAAATTGAGAAATGTTCAAATAACACTGTTCCTAAACTCAGCATCTGGTATATATTTCATAAATATATAGTTTTTATTCATAATTGTTTTATATTCTTTATATTTTACCATATGAATTGCTCTACTCCGTACACAATGACAAACCATTGTAAGGTGAAGCACAGTTGTTGCCTCTGGGTACCTCGGATTCTTGTCTAACCTACATAAGCTAATCTCACCACGACCAGAAGGCTCTAGCAGACATAACAGTATTTTGCTTTTGTAAATCAGCCATCGTTACTAGATGCTACAGATGAAAATTTTGTCACAAATGCCTATTTTATCTTACTCATTTTCAATATTTTTTTAATTTAAACAGTTTCTTCAGAAAAGTTAGAATTTTGTCTACTTTCCAGAAACATATACCTTTCCTTCATCACCTATGGGTTTTACACCTCTTTCCACTGTAAACTAGAAGTAAGTTAAAAGCACAAAAATAGGAAAAATTGGCTTTTAGGGGAAAAAAAGACACTTTTTACGGAGCAATTGTTTCCCCCAAAATACAAAATGTAGGTATGTTTTGCCTATTTTCTTAGTCCAGTCCATCGGAATCTACAAACCCTGGGCACCTTTGGATTTCCCAGGTTGTTGGAAAAAAGGACAAAGATGTGACGCGGATACCTTATGTGGAAAAACGTTATGAAGGCCTCAGCGCAAACTACCCCAAATAGCCAAAAAAGGGCTTAGTATTCTAAAGGGAAAAGGCCTAGCAGATAAAGGATTTAAATAATATTGCCAATATGCTTCTGTTATCTTTCTTCCACCACAGAAGATCATGTACCCAGACCCATGTGCATGAGTGTTAGTGCAAAAACGGAGTGTAGGCTTAATGGACACATTGTGCATGCCAATGCCAATGATGGGCTTACATGTCCCAGTATGCTAAGGACTAACTGAAGCTTTGATAATACGATGGACATTCTGGCATCTTTGAAGGATGAGGTTAAAGTTCAAACCAAAAATATGGAGAGTCAATTAAAAAGCCATCCAGACCACTGATTGTAAAACCATTTATCAACTTTTACAAGCAAAGCACTAGGTGATAAATGGGGGCTGTCAGAAATTCCTGAGTTCGTTTAGCACATAATCTCCAGATAAGTGCGGAAAGTGTGAGCACTCTCTTGAAACTAATGCTTCCCTAAAATCTAAAAAAGGTGGCGTGGGCTTAACTACCCCAGTGGTAACTAAGGCCCAGATATTTTAATAATCGGTCCATATAGGATTCATCGTATAACAATTACATTTCTCAAGCTACTTTGCGAAGAACATTGTCACCAATTCAGCATGATCTTAAATGATCAGTTGCAAAATCCTCCATTGATCCCAATAATGACAGCCAGTACCTATTTGTAAAAAGCAAAGGAAACAAGAATATTGCATTAACTTTAGTTTTCATAAAAATGGTCCATTTTATGTAAAATCCAATGATGCTGTTCGAAAACCTAAGTTGTCTTCCAGTGTGTCACCACGACTTAATCTGCTTTGCCTAGTTGCCCCATGCAGACTTCAGGCCTGCCCCAGGGAGTCTATTTTAGCTGCCAGTGATAGTTGATGTCCCATGCTTTTTTTGTTGCTTGAGACCTCCTGTAACTCTGCCGTGAAACATAATTAAGGAGGGAACAGAGAATGATAATGGCCACTGCTTGTATTAGCCCTTTGAAGTTTATCTGAGAGCGCCTATCCTGTAGATACTCGGTGATATAGGAGTATCAAAGTCAGAAGCAAATTAAATCTTCCTTGACTCACCCTCCAGAGATAAGGACAGAAAGGTATGAGAAATCAATACTAGGCCAAGGTGAAATGTTAATTAAACTGCTGAAATTTGTGAAATTCCATAATTGCAGGTTACATTAAGTCTTGGGGATGCGAGCAGAAGACTGGGGGGCATATTATCAAGAGCAGTATCGCCACTTTAGAGGCACTTTTTGCCGATAAAGCGGCGATATTTTTATCACCCTATTAGCAAGCTGTCGCTAACAGCTGTTAGCGACAGCTTAATGGCGATAGCGGCCGTCTTGTTGCCGCTTTGCATGTCAGCGATATTTATCGCTAATGACATGCAAAGTAGGCGTTCCCAACCAAAAGTCAACAGAAACAGCCGCTAACACAACTACCCCCTATTAGCAATGCCCGCGAAGCGATAAAAAAAGTCGCGCTAAAAGCGATTATCGCTGGAATTTAACACCGGATAAAAACTTGACTTAACCATCTTGTCAATGGGAGGTGAATTGTAAGGTTAAGTCCTCACCTGCCTATTAGCAAACTTTCCATTAGCGCAGTGAATTTATCGCTGGATTTCTCGCGCTATTGCTGGGTTTCGCCGCTATCGCTGGATTTTTATCGCCTTGGAGATAAGCGTTGATAATAACGCGTTATCTCCGCGATGAAATCCAGTGATAGACGGCAATAAAAAAAACAGCGCTAAGCGCGCTTTGCGATAATTATCGCAAATCCTTGGTAATATGCCCCTGGGTCTCATGGGAAATGCCTTGCCAAGAAAAATGTTCTTCTCAAATATTGTGAGATTTTTTTTTACGAGTTTCGTGCTCATTCAAGAAAGTCATGAGAGATATTGCTCATTCCCTGTAATTTTATGACATTTTAATGGACTTTCATTGATTTACTCAAAGGATTTGGCAATCTTGCATGCCCTACTCAAAATCTAAAAAGATGTAGGAGGTAAAGCTAGATCTTATTGTTTACATGTATGCTACCAATATGTTAGGCTGGATGAACTGAAGGGAGATGCAGAGTATCAGATATTTGGAGTGCTTCTGCAATTGTTCTTCTGCATGCATGTAAAGTTCCAAAGACACAATTAACATGGCAATGTTCACCTACCATCTAGCCAGCAGAGTGAGAGAAGCAAGATGTATTATCAAATTTAGCAAATGTATCAAAATCGGATTGTTGCAAATGTTTATGAATCTGGAAAGCAGTGATTTTAGGATGCTGTGTAATTTATTTATATATTCTATACTCAAATTAACATTATTATAAATAAAATAAAATATATGCTGGGCCAATGAAATGGAAAGAGCCTGTTTGCTGACCAATGTACATGACTGACCGCTTATTCACTAACACTCTCTCCATGCTCATGTTCTGATCATTGGAAAAAGTGTTGCATGCCAGCCCTTTGGGAGATTCCAGAGCTCTGCAACAGTGTGACATGTCTTCTGTTGCCCTGGACATATAAACACTAAACTGGCAAGCATAGTGTTGTCCTCATACTTACTATTATGGCACAATACAGCTGAAATCTGAATAAACACCTACCAAGAGTGTTGGTGAACTTAAATAGGAATCTGAACATGATGCAGCACCCGCTTACTACCATCAGACCATCAGAGATAGGGAGTTCTTTAAATATGACTTATCCACTGTCTTCACTACTGATTCAACATATTGAAAATGCCAGTGATGCATGGTGGTAGATTGACCAGGGTATGTCTTGCAGTCTCTTATATTATACTCGAAAGAATGTGGATATACGTTTCCAGGGAACAACAAGAAACATGGTCTTAGGAAGTGAATAAATGTCTGAAATTGAAATTTATTTCAATTCAAATTTCAGTGGTATTGAAGAGCCATCCATGCAGCAGGATTGTATAACAATGATCTTATAATTCACAGGGGCCTCAAGTATATCACGGGCTAGTGCCCATTGTCACCCAGTTTTTCACAATTATTATGCAGTTAAACAGTAATCCTGCTTTTCACATTGTGTTAAAACTAAAATGCGGCAACAAAAACACAAGATTAAAACAAAACAAACCACTCACAAATGTGCCCCCAAGAAAGGAAAAATATAAATTACACAAACATGCAATGCATTAATCACGGTCTGGATTATTCTGGGCAACAAATTGCAGCAGCAGCTACACTCTTAAAGCTGACTTCTATATACAATGGATGACTGGATGGGAGAGTTTAGGGAAGTCATCTATAAAAAGTCCCCTCATTCTCTAAAATCATCATATTACAGGTGGACATATAAATCCTCTTCAGTGTTGGGGCCATATATATATATGCAGCGAAATTGTGACTGCGAGGAAGGGTTTCAGAGAGGATGACCTCCTGCTCTGATCTTTCTGGAGGACAGGTATTTTCCAAAGCAATCGTAGTAAAAGAGCACTACGCCAATATGTGATTTCACATGACTGTGTCACAAAGGATTTCACTTAAACATCAGTGCATTTAAAAATAATGAATGGAGAATAACGACATCAATAAGATTTTCATGTTCTACATCTGAACTGATTTTATAATGCACTATGGGAAATGTATTTTTTACTGAGTCATGTGACCGGAGGGTTTTTAAGCATGCACAACGCACTTTGCTTTTCAAACTGTTTTCACCTGTGATCAAGGCTGTAATGGACACTGAAACGCGTAAGGAAATGAAAACACTATGTGCTGCTGAGTTTTGGAATAAATACATTGTCTCCGGAATTGGGCCTCAAAGCTGCTTTTTTCATGGTTGGAATTGATGGGCTGCTCCGTGCCCATTGTATTGAGGCCGCCCTGTAGGGCCGGGGGCTCCTGACTCGGAGGATTTCATGTGTGGTTAAATGCAGGAGCATGACCCACTTGCTCTCGCATGCCGAAAGGAGGAGTATGCTAATGCAGCGAAATTGTGACTGCAAGGAAGGGTTTCAGAGAGGATGACCTCCTGCTCTGATCTTTCTGGAGGACAGGTATTTTCCAAAGCAATCGTAGTAATAGAGCACTACGCCAATATGTGATTTCACATGACTGTGTCACAAAGGATTTCACTTAAACATCAGTGCATTTAAAAATAATGAATGGAGAATAACGACATCAATAAGATTTTCATGTTTTACATCTGAACTGATTTTATAATGCACTATGGGAAATGTATTTTTACTGAGTCATGTGACCAGAGGGTTTTTAAGCATGCACGACGCACTTTGCTTTTCAAACTGTTTTCACCTGTGATCAAGGCTGTAATGGACGCCGAAACGCGTAAGGAAATGAAAACACTATGTGCTGCTGAGTTTTGGAATAAATACATTGTCTCCGGAATTGGGCCTCAAAGCTGCTTTTTCATGGTTAGAATTGATGGGCTGCTCCGTGCCCATTGTATTGAGAGCCGCCCTGTAGGGTCGGGGGCTCCTGACTCGGAGGATTTCATGTGTGATATATATATATATATATATATATATATATATATATATATATATATATATATATATATATATTCACTGAAAAAACCACAGGTTTCAGGGACGTTATAGTTAGGAATTAGCATTTAAAAAGCCTTAAATATTCACTGAAAAAGCCACAGGTTTCAGGGACATTATACTTAGGCTGACATTTCACTCTTACAAAGCAGAGAAATTCAGCCGTTATAGTTAGCTGAGCAAACTATAACTCGCGCCCCGCAATGCACTGCTGATGACATCACATATTATACCACTCATGACATGGTCAGTGACATCACTGATGACATCTGAAATTACATTACAAATGACATCACTGATGACATCATCCAGTGACTGAGTGTTTCTAAAAAGTTTAAGAATGTTATATATATATACACACCAAGGTGTATTGAACAATGAGTGGGTGTATGAGTGTCTGAATGGATGATTTAGTGGGTGCGTGAGTGATATAAGTATCAGTATAAGTGAGTGACTAAACATGTCTTAGTCAATGCATCCGTGAATGAATAATCTGTGTGAATGTCTGTATCAGTCTGTCAGTTGGTGTGTAAGTGGCTGCATGGGTGCGTGAGTAGCTATATGAGTGTCTATATGGTTTAATGATTGGTTGTCTGAGTACCTGTATGAGTGCCTGAGTGTCTGTGTGGGTGGGTGAAGGGGTGTGTGACTCCCTGCATGGATGTGTGAGTGGGTGAATCCCTGGGTGTATGAGTTCATGAGTCCATCTGCGAGGGGCTGTATGGGTGAGTGAGTGTGTGTATTGCTGTGTTGGTGAGTGAATGGATGTCTCAGTGGTATATGTGTGAGTATCTACATATGTGATAGGCAGTATATGTGAGTGTTGGAGTGTATAAGTTACTATATGTGAGAGTGAGTGATTGTGATAGTGGCTGTATGGTTGAGTGTGTGCTTGTGTCAGAGTTTGTGGAAGAAAGTAAGTATGTGTTACTATCTGTATGAATAAGTAAGGTGGTGTGTGTGTATAACTGTATAGGTGAGTAAATGGCAGTGTGATTGATTCTTTGGGTGACTGGCTAGGTGAGAGTGAGTAACTCTATGGGTGAGTGGTGGTGTGTGAGTGTCTGAATGGGTGCATGAGTGCATATATTAGTGGCTGTGTTGATGAGTGACTCTGTGCATGAGTACCTGTATGGCTGAGTGGATGTGTGTGTAGACCTATGAATCAATGAGTGGGTATGTACTAACTAGGACTGGTGTGTCTATAGTTTGAAAAATGGTATTCTGTATTTTAGAGTGTGTGTATGAAAGGTTATATTAGGGTGTGAGGAGGTGCATCAGATATTAAGTGGATGATGTCATGAGTGATGTCATTTGAGATGTCATCAGTGATGTCATGAGTGATGTCACTGACCATGTCATGAGTGATGTAATATGTGACATCATCAGCAGTTCATTGCGGGGGCATGAGTTATAGTTAGCTCAGCTAACTATTACGGCTGAATTTCTCTGCTTTTGTATGAGTGAAATGTCAGCCTAACTATAACGTCCCTGAAACCTATGGTTTTTTCAGTGAATATCCAAGGTTTATTAAATGCTAATTCCTAACTATAACGTCCCTGAATCCAGTGGTTTTGGTTTTTTCAGTGAATTTCTAAGGTTTTTTAAATGTTAATACTAACTATAACGTCCCTGAAACCTGTGGATTTTTCAGTAAATTTCTAAGGTTTTTTAAATGCTAATTTCTAACTAAGCCTACATAGGTAGGACATGTACAGAAAGAGGAAGAAAGGCGCAGAAAGAAGCAAGAGAAGTGCAGAAAGATGCAAGAGAGGTGCAGAAAGATAAAGAAAGGTGCAGAAAGAAGCAAGAAAAATACAGAAAGAGGCAACAGAAGTCCAGGAAGAGGAAGAAAGGTGCAGAAAGAAGAGAAGTGCAGGAAGAAGCAACAGAGGTGCGGGAAGAGGCCTAATTCGACTGTACCTTTCCACACACTCATACAAAGTAGCCTAATCACTAACCCTACTCCCAAGATGTCTTAAACCTCACCTTTCTCTTGAAGGTTCACTATTCATCGACTGCTCGGAATGTTAGGCCTACCAAATGTAAAACAGCAATCCTAACCATATCACTGTTGTAAGTCTCACCACGTTTGTGAAGGTATGCATGCATGTGTCTCTGCTTTTACCTAGTGACATGTTACATAAAAATAAACATGCAAATACCTGAATACCCGTGTTTCAAACAGCATACTCTGTAAATTTGCGTACAAGAACAAGGTGTATGTACTTCTTTCTGCTAACAAGACAGGGCACATGGGTATTCAATAGTATACTTGAGGGCTCTATAACACCTATATACATAAGACATGTCTGCCTGTGCAACTGAATGACAGAGCAGAACTGAGAACATTTAACCACCTATAGGAGAAGCTACCTACTTTTAAGCTACCATCTTCAGATGCATAACACGTGTGAGAATACATATACAAGTAGACATATACCTCAGTCACAAGAGCATGCAGACCTTTAAACTTGACAGCTTGCATTCTCATTTGAGTACAGAAAGAGGCGAGAGAACTACAGAAAGAAGCAAGAGAAGTGCAGAAAAAAACAAGAGAGGTACTGAAAGAGTAACAAATGTGAAGAAAGAGGCAAGAGAAATGCAGAAAGAGGCAAGAGGGGTGCAGAAAGAGGCAAGCGAGGTGCAGAAAGAGGGAAGATGAGTGCAAAAAGAGGCAAAAGGGTGCAGAAAGAAGCAAGATAGGTGCAGAAAGAAGCAAGAGAAGTGCAGAAAGAAGCAACAGAGGTGCTGAAAGAGGCAAGAGAAGTGCAGGAACAGGTAAAAGAGGTGCACAAAGAGGGAACAGGAGTGCAGACAGAGGCAAGAGAATTTCAGAAAGAGTTAAGAGAGGTGCAGAAAGAGGCAAGAGGGGTGCAGAAATTTGCAAGAGAGGTGCAGAAAGAAGCAAGAGCAGTGCAGAAAGAACCAACAGAGGTGCAGAAGGAGGCAAGATGGGTGCAGAAAGAGGCAAGAGAAGTGCAGAAAGAAGCAAAAGAGGTGCAGAAAGAGGCAAGAGTACTGCAGAAAGGGGCGAGAGATGTGCAGAAAGAGGCAAAATGAGCACAAAGAGGGAAGAAGGGTGCAGAAAGAGGCAAGAGGGGTGCAGAATGAAGCAAGAGAGGTGCAGAAAGAAGCAAATGAAGTACAGAAATAAGCAATAGAGGTGCAGAAAGAGGCAAGAGAAGTGCAGAAACAGACAAGATAGGTGCAGAAAAAGGCAAGTGAGGGGCAGAAACAGGCAAGAGGGGTGCAGAAAGAGGCAAGAGAAGTGCAGAAAGAAGCAAAAGAGATGCAGAAAGAGGCAAGAGGGGTGCAGAAAAATGCAAGAGAGGTGCACAAAGAGGGCAGAAGGGTGCATAAAGAAGCAAGAGGGGTACAGAAAGAGGGAAGAAGGGTGCAGTAAAAGGCAAGAGGGGTGCAAAAATAAGTAAGAGAGGTGCAGAAAGAAGCAAAAGTGCAAAAATAAGCAACAGAGCTGCAGAAAGAGGCAAGAGAAGTGCAGAAAAAGGCAAGAGAGGTGCAGAAACAGGCAGGAGAGGTGCAAAAAAGAGGGAACAGGGATGCAGAAAGAGGCAAGAGAGGTACAGAAAGAGGAAAGAGGGGTGCAGAAAGAGGCAAGAGGGGTGCAGAAAGAAGCAAGTGAGGTGCAGAAAGTGGCAACAGAGGTGCATACAGAGGCAAGAGAGGAGCAGAAACAGACAAGAGAAGTGGAGAAAGAGGCAACAGAAGTGCTGAAAGAAGCACCAGGGGTGTAGAAAGAAGCAAGAGAAGTGATGAAAGAGACAAGAGAGTTGCAGAAAGAAACAAGAGAGGTACAGAAAAAGCAAGAGAAGTGCAGAAATAGGCAAGTGGGGTGCAGAAAGAGTCAAGAGAAGTGCAGAAACAGACAAGAGAGGTGCAGAAACAGGCAAGTGAGGTGCAGAAATAGGCAAGAGGGTTGCAGAAAGAGGCAAGAGAAGTCCAGAAAGAAGCAACAGAGGTGCAGAAGGAAGCAAAAGAACTGCAGAAAGAGGCAAGAGATGTGCAGAAAGAGGCAAGAGGGGTGCAGAAAGAAGCAAGTGAGGTGCAGAAAGTGGCAACAGAGGTGCATACAGAGGCAAGAGAGGAGCAGAAACAGACAAGAGAAGTGGAGAAAGAGGCAACAGAAGTGCTGAAAGAAGCACCAGGGGTGTAGAAAGAAGCAAGAAAAGTGATGAAAGAGACAAGAGAGTTGCAGAAAGAAACAAGAGAGGTACAGAAAAAAGCAAGAGAAGTGCAGAAATAGGCAAGTGGGGTGCAGAAAGAGTCAAGAGAAGTGCAGAAACAGACAAGAGAGGTGCAGAAACAGGCAAGTGAGGTGCAGAAATAGGCAAGAGGGTTGCAGAAAGAGGCAAGAGAAGTCCAGAAAGAAGCAACAGAGGTGCAGAAGGAAGCAAAAGAACTGCAGAAAGAGGCAAGAGATGTGCAGAAAGAGGCAAGAGGGGTGCAGAAAGAAGCAAGTGAGGTGCAGAAAGTGGCAACAGAGGTGCATACAAGAGGCAAGAGAGGAGCAGAAACAGACAAGAGAAGTGGAGAAAGAGGCAACAGAAGTGCTGAAAGAAGCACCAGGGGTGTAGAAAGAAGCAAGAAAAGTGATGAAAGAGACAAGAGAGTTGCAGAAAGAAACAAGAGAGGTACAGAAAAAGCAAGAGAAGTGCAGAAATAGGCAAGTGGGGTGCAGAAAGAGTCAAGAGAAGTGCAGAAACAGACAAGAGAGGTGCAGAAACAGGCAAGTGAGGTGCAGAAATAGGCAAGAGGGTTGCAGAAAGAGGCAAGAGAAGTCCAGAAAGAAGCAACAGAGGTGCAGAAGGAAGCAAAAGAACTGCAGAAAGAGGCAAGAGATGTGCAGAAAGAGGCAAGAGGGGTGCAGAAAGAAGCAAGTGAGGTGCAGAAAGTGGCAACAGAGGTGCATACAGAGGCAAGAGAGGAGCAGAAACAGACAAGAGAAGTGGAGAAAGAGGCAACAGAAGTGCTGAAAGAAGCACCAGGGGTGTAGAAAGAAGCAAGAAAAGTGATGAAAGAGACAAGAGAGTTGCAGAAAGAAACAAGAGAGGTACAGAAAAAAGCAAGAGAAGTGCAGAAATAGGCAAGTGGGGTGCAGAAAGAGTCAAGAGAAGTGCAGAAACAGACAAGAGAGGTGCAGAAACAGGCAAGTGAGGTGCAGAAATAGGCAAGAGGGTTGCAGAAAGAGGCAAGAGAAGTCCAGAAAGAAGCAACAGAGGTGCAGAAGGAAGCAAAAGAACTGCAGAAAGAGGCAAGAGATGTGCAGAAAGAGGAAATAGGGGTGCAGAAAGAACCAACTGAGGTGCTGAAAGAGGCAAGAGGGGTACAGAAAGAGAAAAGAGAAGTGCAGGAAGAAGCAACAGAGGTGTAGAAAGAAGCAAGAGAACTGCAGAAAGAGGCAAGAGAGTTGCAGAAACAGGCAAGAGAGGTGCAGAAAGAGGGAACGGGGGTGCAGACAGAGGCAAGTGAGGTGCAGAAAGAAGCAATAGAGGTGCAGAAAGAAGCAATAGAGGTGCAGAAAGAAGCAAGATAAGTGCAGAAAGAAGCAACAGAGGTGCAGAAAGAGGCAAGAGGGGTGCAGAAAAAGGCAAGAGAGGTGCACAGAGGGAAGAAGGGTGCAGAAAGAAGCAAGAGGGGTGCAGAAAGAGGGAAGAAGGGTACAGAAAGAGGCAAGAGGGGTGCAGAAAGAAGCAAGAGAGTTGCAGAAAGATGCAAAAGTGCAAAAATAAGCAACAGAGCTGCAGGAAGAGGCAAGAGAAGTGCAGAAAAAGGCAAGAGAGGTGCAGAAACAGGCAAGGGAGCTGCAAAAAGAGGGAACAGGGGTGCAGAATGAGGGAAGAGGGGTGCAGAAAGAGGCAACAGAAGTGCTGAAAGATACAACAGGGGTGTAGAAAGAAGCAAGAGAAGTGATGAAAGAAGCAACAGGGGTGCAGAAAGAAGCAAGTGAGGTACAGAAAGAGGAAACAGTGGTGCAGAAAGAGGCAAGAGAGGTGCACAAACAGACAAGAGAAAAGCAGAAAGAGGCAACAGAAGTGCTGAAAGAAGCACAGAGGTATAGAAAGAAGCAAGATAATTGATGAAAGAGACAAGAGAGTTGCAGAAAGAAACGAGAGGTGCAGAAAGAGGCAAGTGAGTTGCAGAAACAGGCAAGAGGGGTGCAGAAAGAGGCAAGAGAAGTACAGAAAGAAGAAACAGAGGTGCAGAAGGAGGCAAGAGAACTGCAGAAAGAGGCAAGAGAGTTGCAGTAAGAGGCAAGAGGGGTGCAGAAAGAACCAATGGAGGTGCTGAAAGAGGCAAGAGGGGTGCAGAAATAGGAAAGAGAGGTGCAGGAAGAAGCAACAGAGGTGCAAAAAGAAGCAAGAGAACTGCAGAAAGAGGCAAGAGAGTTGCAGAAACAGGCAAAAGAGGTGCAGAAACAGGGAACAGGGGTGCAGACAGAGGCAAGTGAGGTGCAGAAAGAAGCAATAGAGGTGCAGAAAGAAGCAATAAAGAAGGGTACAGCAAGAGGGGTGCAGAAAGAAGCAAGAGAGTTGCAAAAAGATGCAAAAGTGCAAAAATAAGCAACAGAGCTGCAGAAAGAGGCAAGAGAAGTGCAGAAAAAGGCAAGAGAGGTGCAGAAATAGGCAAGGGAGCTGCAAAAAGAGGGAACAGGGGTGCAGAAAGAGGCAAGAGAGGTACAGAATGAGGGAAGAGGGGTGCAGAAAGAGGCAAGAGGGGTGCAGAAAAAGGCAACAGAAGTGTTGAAAGAAGCAGCAGGGGTGTAGAAAGAAGCAAGAGAAGTGATGAAAGAGACAAGAGAGTTGCAGAAAGAAACAAGATAGGTACAGAAAAAAGCAAGAGAAGTGCAGAAATAGGCAAGTGAGGTGCAGAAAGACTCAAGAGAAGTGCAGAAACAGACAAGAGAGGTGCAGAAAGAGGCAAGTGAGGTGCAGAAATAGGCAAGAGGGGTGCAGAAAGAGGCAAGAGAAGTTCAGAAAGAAGCAACAGAGGTGCAGAAGGAGGCAAAAGAACTGCAGAAAGAGGCAATAGACGTGCAGAAAGAGACTAGAGAAGTGCAGAAAGAAGCAACAGAAATGCAGAAAAAGGCTAGAGAAGTACAGAAAGAAGCAATAGAGGTGCAGAAAGAGGCAAGAGAAGTGCAGAAAGAGGCAAGGGAGGTGCAGAAACTGGCAAGAGAGGTGCAGAAAGAGGGAACAGGGGTGCAGAAAGAGGCAAGAGAGGTGCAGAAAGAGGGAAGAGTGGTGCAGAAAGAGGGAAGAGGGGTGCAGAAAGAGGCAAGAAGGGTGCAGAAAGAAGCAAGTGAGGTGCAGAAATAGGCAAGAGAGGTGCAGAAGGAGGCAAGAGAGGTGCAGAAGCAGGCTAGAGAAGGGCAGAAAGAGGCAAGAGAAGTACTGAAAGAAGCAACAGAAGAGCAGAAAGAAGCAAGAGAAGTGATGAAAGAGACAAGAGAGTTGCAGAAAGTAACAAGAGAGGTGCAGAACAAGGCAAGAGAGGTGCAGAAAGAAGCAAGAGTGGTTTGCGCACCATTAGTACTCATTTAACACCCACATTTAGCAATAAGTAACAGGTGACCATTCCAGCTTTGCAAAGGGCCTTCCACCACGCTGAAACACTTGTCGCTGCATTTTTGGTAACGTTTGAGCTGTTTGAGCTAGAAACAAGTTTTTTTTTGTTCAGATGTGCAGATTATGTAGCAGATGATTGATTATGTGGCAAATGCGGAAAATATATAATTATGCGAAAATTGGTGCAGCCGAACAGTCGCATAATTCCAGTGGCCCTGCTCATACCTCTGACTAGGTCCAGAAGTGCTCCTCTGTGGTTGCTTCTTTTTTTGTGCCTCATTGAGTTTATAGTTTAGCTTCTATGGAGACGAGGAAGACTAAACCTGAGGTTACCACTCCACAACACAGACTACCACACCACATAATTACTCTACATAACACATAATCCCACTTCACATAATTCCTATACACTTAATACCACATACTTTCTATCCACATAATTTCACTGCACAACATACCACATAATTGCACTACACACAATGTACATCCACTCCACTCCAAAAAACATTAGTAAAAAACGTTTGCATTCACACGCCAATAGCTCCAACTCTCGCAAATCCGAGACCTATTACAACTAGTAGTCGCGTTTGCAGCCTGGTGGAGAAAGGGGGCTGGGCCTCCGACCAGCGCTCAGGAATTCTGCTGCATAGGACTTACAGGTGGTACCAGGAGGGCTTCTTGGCCCCCAAAGTTCCTCAGGAGTAAAGTGGACTTCATCCTCCAACCAGTAGTGTGCCAGGAGAGTGGTGGAGAAAGGGGGGCATGGCCTCCGAAAGACCTATTATCAACTCACTGTGTGGCACGTTTGCAGAGTGGTGCAGGGAGAGGGCAGGGCCTCCGGTGAGTTGCCGGTTTCTTTTTTTCATTGTATTTTAAGAAGGGGGGCTGTGTGGCCCCCCTTCCCTTCAGCCTTTGGGCCCCAGGGACCCCATCCCCTGGGGCTAGGCCTTTCTTTAATATCTTTAGAGGGGAGGGGGGCCATGGGCCCCCTCCCCAGGATGATTTCGGACCCAGGGACCCCATTCCCTGGGGCCCAGCCATTCTATTTTAAGAATTTCTTTTTAGCAAAAAAGGAAGGGGGCCACGTACCCCCCTTCCCTGGGCCAGTTTTGGCCCCAGGGAACCCATCTCCCGGGGCTTGGCCATTATTTTTTTATTTTCAAGGAGGGGGTCCCCCCTCCCTGGGTCGATTTCGGTCCCGGGGACCCCATCCCCCAGGTCCGAGCCATTCCTTTTTTTATTGTTTTTTTAAAGAAAAAAGAAAAAAGGGAGGGGGGCCGAGTGGCCCCCTTCCCGGGCCATTTTCGGCCCTGGGGGATGGCCTCTTTGTTGGGGACCGCGGGGAAGACCCAAGACCCCCGCGGTCCCTGCCGGCTCCCCACCACCTGCGGGAGCCGGCATTGCTTTTCGACAAGGGGAGCTCCCACCCTGCCATAGGAAACTGCAATGTCCCAGGGGTGGGCATCCCGGGACATTGCTGGAGCCGGCCTGGGTGGTGGGGCTCCCTAGGGCAAAGGAGGGCTCCAGGAGGGGGGTCGCATGGCCCCCCTCCCACCAAGTTTAAAGCCCCGGGGAGGTGGTGGTCCCCGGGGCTGGGGGTCCAAAACGGAGCCCCGCCCTTAATTTATGTAAGCCCCGGGGAGGTGGTGGTCCCCAGGGCAGTGTGGTGTGGGCAGGAGCCCCCCCACACTTGTTATTAAAAATTGAAGCCCCGGGGAGGTGGTGGTCCCCGGGGCTGCGGGGGGGGGTGTGTGCCCCCCGTATATTATCTACCATGCCCCGGGGAGGTGGTGGGTCCCCGCATAATAATTGTACAATGCCCCCGGGACCTGGCCCACCCAGAGGCTTCAAGAAAAGAAGCGCGGGAGACCGCACTTCGTTTTTTAAAACATTTTCGGTGGATTTGCAGATCCTACGCGAATCCTGCTGTAAAGTTTTTTTTAAATGCCTTTTTTGGTCCCCCTGAGCAGGTCTACGGGGTCAGAGGGTTTCTACCCTGCCCGCTTTTCTTATTTTTTATCGTTTTGTTTTACCTTTCCACCGAGTCACAAGAAGGCTGGCAACATTTCCTAGTTTGAAGTATTGGTAGCCAATCAGAATCAATCTCGTGATCAGGAGGGTTCACGGATCCACCGCGGTCACAAGATACTAATATTTTTTTATATATGAATTTCTCAGCAACTACTGAACGGATTTACACCATTTAAAAAAAAAAAAGGCCGCTTTCTGAACCAAACCTACCTTTTTGCTAAATTTGGTGTAATTCTGTTGAGCAGTTCGGGCTGTAGCCTTGTCTGAAGTTTCGTATTGAAATTAACATTGAGAAAACGTGTTTTAGGGCCCCCCTTTTTTCTCGGGTCCAGGTCGACGAATCACCTCGAAACTTTCAAGACAGGAGCTGACCGGAGCACCTCACTAGTTTTGAAAATTTCACAAAGATTCAGTAAACCGGTGCCAAAGATATTGGCAAAAGAGAAAATGCTTTTTGAATAGGAACAAGGTCCTAACTATAACTACCAGTTGGTTATAGAATATTGACCTTTGCAAGAAGATATGATGCCCCACGCAGGGACTTGAAAACAGCAAAGAAGAAGGTGATTGAATCCCGGGACACCTCCGAGTCAGAGATAACAAGTGCAGAACAGTCGGAGGAGGAGGAGGGACACACCTCGGGCCAAAATCAACGGCAACAACATTCTTTTCACAAGGAATTCAACCTCATCAGACAAACATGGTTGAGGGGGGGCAAGGGGAGACCCCCGGAACAACAAAAATCAGGCGAAACAAGAGAAGGGGAGACAGGAAACACCGCAAAAAGCAACGGAACGAGGAACATCAGGACCCGGAGGGGCAGGAACTTCAAGGAGTAGAGGACAATTTGACAATTGTGACCTTAACACCCAAGACACTGACCTCTGATGAGGAGTCAGTCTGGAAATTGGGATTAACTGTTTGTCCTACAAGTAACTATGAATATACACAGACCCAGATAGACTTATTTAAGTTCATTAGAAAAATCTAATTAATTAAGTTTTTCAAGATGAGGAATCCGGGACAAGTGCAACAAAGTGGGCCAACGGCAACACAGGAACTTGATATAATAAACACACGTGATTTGGATACTTTGGCAATCCTTGAGGAACTGGGAGGTGAAGGAAGTATACAGCAGGAATATGAGACAATGTAGCAAGAGCTCAGGAACTTGGGGTATTGCAAATAGGGGCAAAGAGTCCCTTTAAACCCCCCTCGAGATTCTGCCCACAGGTGCCAACAGATGTAATTGACGTTTTCTCTGAGACAGTGAACAGAGAACGCGCAAAAGACAAGAATTGGAACCTTACATTTAACCAGAGACAGGCACTGCTGCAATTAGAACAAGATCCTTCAGTTGTGATAAAACACTCGGATAAGGGCGGAAATGTTGTTTTACAAACTAGGGAGAACTATTGTAAATAAGCCCTACGACAATTACATGATACAGAGAACTATGCTATGACCACGGAAGAGAACTATCTCATTAGCATCAAACAGTATGCAGAACTTATCGAGAAATGGTATGGGAAAGGAATTCTGTCCAGAGAGGAGTACATGTTTCTGCAGAATAAACCTTCGAGAATCCCCACCTTTTACCATTTGCCCAAGATACATAAAGACGCTGCCAGACCACCAGGGAGACCAATAGTGTCATCCATAGGGGGACTAACGGAGAATATGTCAAAATTTATAGATCATTTCCTTTCCCCATTTGTTTCTCAACTGTCTTCTTACACTCAAGACACTAAAGATTTCTTAAAGCAAATTCAGGGGATGGAGTGGGAATCCGATTTTACAATGATCACGTTAGATGTATGCAATTTATACACTAGCATTAGACACACCGATGGCCTGACAGCAGTAAATAACTTTTTGAAAAGCCATTCCCTACGATACCTGGAACACAACACAATGCTATCAGAGTTTATCTCCTTTTGCCTCAATAACAACATCTTCATTTTCCAGGGTCAGAGATACAGGCAGACACAGGGGACGGCCATGGGCACCTGCTTCGCCCCCAGTTATGTGAACTTGTTCGTAGGCTGGTGGGAGAAGCAGGTGGCCTGGGAGGATGATATGGAGGAATGGGTGGAGAAGATTGTTTGTTGGCGGAGGTATATCAATGACCTCTTCATTATTTGGAGAGGGTTACAAGAGTCTGCCCAACGATATATCACCAGCCTTAACAACAATCAGGTGAACCTTAAATTTACGGTGGAGATGAGTACCACCAAGGTAAATTTCCTCGACCTCACAGTGTTTGTGAGTTCTAATGCAATCCAGACAGCCTTCTATAGAAAAAGCACTGCGGGCAACTCGGTTTTGCATGGACGCAGTAGTCATCCAGCAAACCTCATAAAGAGCATCCCTTATGGGGAATTACTCCGAATTAAGAGGATCAGCTCACGACAAGCAGATTATGAGGAGGCAGCAGAGGGTAGCATCAGACGCTTTAGAACTAGGGGCTACTCACAACACACACTAAGGGCAGCACAGATTAAGGTCAGGGACAAAGAAAGACAAACATTATTACAGGAAACACGGACACATAGTACAGAGAGAGATCCAGGGAACCTGAGACTGATCATAAATTATTCTAATGCAGCAGGGAAGATTAGAGCTATACTGCGCAGAAATTGGAAAACGCTGAAATCAGACAGTGTGGTCGGCAGTGTACTTCCAGATTATCTGAAAATATCATTTAGGAAGTTGAGGTCTATAAGGGACCATCTAGTGGAAAGTCACTTACCCCGGTTAGATCAGGTACTAGTCTCCAGGATCTCCAAGGTTCCTTCCCATGCGGGAGGTGCAAGGCCTGCGCCAATAGTAGGCGAGTGTTCTCGTACGTGGTCGCAGGTTCCCGGAAAGAAAGAAAAGTGATGAAATTCATGACCTGTACCACAACCTATGTGGTTTATTGTTTGGTATGCCCATGCGGCTTACTCTACGTGGGCAGTACCATACATTCAGTGAAAACCAGAGTTCTGGAACACCAACGGGCAATCGTGAATAATGATGCCAACTATCCCGTGGCATGCCATTTTGCAACCCACCACAGAAGCAATAGGGCACTCCTCCAATTTTTCTGTTTAGACTGCGTCCATAATGACATCAGGGGAGGGGACAGGAAGAGGAGGTTACGTCGTCTGGAGTCGAGGTACATCATCGATCTCCAGACGAAGTCCCCAGGGGGTTTGAACGGGGGGAGGAGCTGGTAACACATTTATGATGTAAGCATTGGGTCAGTATTGTGTATGGATTTTAGCATAGAAGGACAGAGCTATTGCGGAATATGTAGTGCCAATAGTACAATTTGGATTTATATATGGGATGTTAAGAATGAGGCAGTCTACAATCTTTCATCTATGCCCATTCAGGGCGGTATAAAGTGGGCCAACATGCCATTGGAAAATAGTCTAGCTCGCCCATTATGGGCGCAATAATGGATTGATTAATCATTGGTAATAAGGCATGCCACCTGTTGAATTGACACGGACCGGTCGACATGAAATGAAATGAAATTCCTACTGTGATTCACCATTAGGTTAATGAAAACAAAATAGATACTATAAATTCGAGTGTGGGATAAAACAGGGACGCGATCAATTGTTCCCTCTTGACATATATATGAAATGATTATGTGGAAATTTAATTTATTTAACAATGAATTTTAATTGAATAAGAGGTTGAAAACAAGCTGAAATCATGTACTTGTTTATAAATTGTACGAACTATTTACACACTCCAAGATGGCGCCTAAACATAATGAATGAATTGTCCTTCTTTAGTTTTGTTAATGATACTATATGTTTGTTTGCTTTGAAGGCGCCTGTCGACACTGCTGAAGGCTTATGCTGAAATGCATCTGTTTCATATTTTGAGTGCACGTTAATAAATACCGATTTGGATTTACACCAACGCGAGTGCTGGTCCTTACTGTTGCTGAGGCAGTGGAGCAGAGATATATATATATATATATATATATATATATATATATATATATATATATATATATCTACTGGCGGTCGCCAGTAGATAGTTATAGTTAGGACCTATTTTCCATAGGAAATCCGCAACATTCTATTTGAAATAACTGTTGCGTCGGTTGACGAATCTTCACGAAATTTTCAAACTTTGTGGCCCGCTCCGGTTCGCTCCTATCCTGAAAGTCTTGGGGTGATTCGTCAAGCGGAGCCGAGAAAAAGGGGGTCCCAAAACGTGTTTACCCCATTCATTTTCCCATAGGAAACTTTAGCCACGGCTACGATGACGAACTGCTGAACGTAATTACACCAAATTTGGCAAAGAGGTAGTTCTTGGTTCAGAAAGAACCCTTTTGTTAAATAGTGTAAAATCCGTTCAGTAGTTCCTGAGAAAATCAAAAGTAAAAACACATATATATCTATAGCCGCGGAGGATCCGTGCACCCTCCCGATGACGAGCTGTATGCTAATTGGCTGTCAACACTCCAAACCAGGACTTGTTGGCAGCCATCTTGTGCCTCGGTAGAACCGAGGCACAAGAAAAGAGAAAACAGACGCAAAAAACGCAAAAAGGGGGCAGGGTAGAAACACCCTGACCCCCTAGGCCTGCTCAGGGCAAAAAAAAAATATATATATATTTTTTTAAAAATTGGAAAAAACGCGCTGGGTGCGCGGATCTAGCCGATAAAAAAAAAATCGAAGCGCAGTCTCCCGCGCTTTGAAGCTATTTGGCCCCCGGGTGGCCCAAGTCCCGGGGGCATGCAGGGTTTTTTATATTTATGTGTGGGGGGCTTCTAAGGCCCCCCCAAGCCCCGGGGACCGCCACCCCCCCCGGGCTTTAAAAAAATAATGGTGCGGGAGGGCTCTTGGCCCTTCCGCAGCCCCGGGGACCGCCAACCCCCGGGGCTTCTTTTTTTTAAATAAACTAACGTGTGGGGGGGCTCGAGCCCCCCACACGCCCCGGGGACCGTCACCTCCCCGGGACTCTAATATGTAAATTAGGGGGTCCGTTAAGGACCCCCGAGCCCCGGGGACCACCATTGGTTGGGAGGGAGGGGGCCGCGCGGCCCCCCTCCTTGAGCCCTTGATGGCCCTGGGGACCACCACCTCCCAGGGCCGGCTCCTGCAGTGTCCCGGGGTGCCCACCCCCAGGACACTGTAGTTTGCTATGACAGGACGGGAGCCTCGTGGCTCCCGTCCTGTCATAGCAAACTGGTTTTGTTTTTGGAAGAGAGAGCAGGAAACCTGCTCTCTCTTCCAAAAACCAAAGCCGATTGCTTTTCCACACGGGGAGCTGCATCTTAGCAGCTCCACATGTGGAAAGCAATGCCGGCTCCCAAAGGACGCGGGAGCCGGCGGGACCATGGGGGGATTGGGGACCCCCCACGGTCCCCAACGGAGAGGGCCAGCCCTGGGGATGGGGTCCCCGGGGCTAGTAGTGGCCCAGGAGGGGGCCACGCGGCCCCCATCCTCTACAAATTAAATTTTAAAAAAAGAAAACAACGTAAAGGCCGGCCCCGGGGGATGGGGTCCCGGGGCCTTAAATGGCCTGAGGAGGGGGCCACGCAGCCCCTCCAAATATTTTAATAAAAAAAAAGAGGGCATGCCCCGGGGATGGGGTCCCCGGGGCCAATAGAGCCCCAGGGAAGGGGGCCACTCGCCCTCTTCCCGTGTTTTATTTAAAAAAAAAAAGAAATCCTCAGGCCCCGGGGATGGGGTCCCCGGGCCAAAGTGGACCGAGGGAAGGGGCCACGCAGCCCCCCTCCCATACAGAAAAAAAGAAAAAGAAAGAAAAAGACCGGCATCATGCCGGAGGCCCCGCCGCCTCCCTGCAGCAGTCTGTAAACGCGCCCTGGCGCGTTTTAAGAAGGGGAAGTAATTCCCCTTGAATACTGGGGTCCCTGGGGCCAACTAGCCCACCAGGAACCTCCAGTATGCGCTAGGGGCTGCGTTGCAGAGAGGTGTACAGAGGCCACGCCCTTTTACACCTCTCTGCAACGCAGCTCTGTGGCGCTTTTGGAGGTACATGGTGGGCTAGTTGGACTCCAGGGACCCTCAGGATTCAAGGGGACTTAATCCCCCAACTCTAAAACGCGCCACGGGCGCGTTTGCACAGTGGTGAAGGGAGGGGCGGGGCTTTAGGTGACATGTGTGCAAACAGGCCCCGTGGCGCATTTTAAGATGGGGAATTAAATCCCTTCAACCCTGAGGGTCCCAGGGGCCAACTAGCCCAGCAGGTACGTTCAGAAAGCGACACAGAGCTGCGTTGCAGAGAGGTGTAAAAAGGGGCGTGGCCTCTGAACACCTCTCTGCAACGCAGCTCCCTGGCGCATACTGGAGGTACAGGGTGGGCTAGTTGGACCCCAGGGACCCTCGGGATTGAGGAGGAATTAATTCTCCAACTTAAAGCGCACCACAGGGCGTGTTTGCAGACATGTCACCTCAGGCCCCACCCCCTTCCTTCACCATTGTGCAAATATTCCTCTAAAATCAGCCTAACTAGCAATTCCGATTTACTCACCTGTTATCAGGAGAGAGCTCAGTGCTGCATCTTTGAGCCCAGTACTGATCCTGAAAAGTAATTTTAACCGTTCTTGCCAGTAACTTGAAGTTCCTTCCATAGGCTAACATTGACTGGTTTCACTTGGAAATTCTTCTAAGTGTGGAGTTTTGGAACTTTATAATATTCCTCTAACATCAGCTGAACTACGAATTCCGATTTAATCACCTGTTATCAGGAGAGACCTTAGTGCTGCATCTTTGAGCCCAGTACAGATCCTGAAAAGTAATTCTAACCGTACTTACCAGTAATTTGATTTTCCTTCCATAGGATATCATTGCCTGCTTTTTGCTGAAAAAGTTTGTGTCGATTTTTGAAACATACAAATAATCCTCTAAAATCAGCAGAACTACGAATTCCGATTTACTCACCTGTTATCAGGAGAGACCTCAGTGCTGCATCTTTGAGCCCAGTACTGATCCTGAAAAGTAATTCTAACCGTACTTACCAGTAAGTTGAATTTCCTTCCATAGGCTAACATTGACTGGTTTCACTTGGAAGTTCTTCAAAGTGTGGAGTTTTGTAACTTTATAATATTCCTCTAAAATCAGCCGAACTACGAATTCCGATTTACTCACCTGTTATCAGGAGAGACCTCAGTGCTGCATCTTTGAGCCCAGTACTGATCCTGAAAAGTAATTTTAACCGTACTTACCAGTAACTTGAATTTCCTTCCATAGGATATCATTGCCTGCTTTTTGCTGAAAAAGTTTGTGTCGATCTTTGAAACATACAAATATTCCTCTAAAATCAGCAGAACTCCGAATTCTGATTTACTCACCTGTTATCAGGAGAGACCTCAGTGCTGCATCTTTGAGCCCAGTACTGATCCTGAAAAGTAATTCTAACCGTACTTACCAGTAACTTGAATTTCCTTCCATAGGCTAACATTGACTGGTTTCACTTGGAAATTCTTCCAAGTGTGGAGTTTTGGAACTTTATAATATTCCTCTAAAATCAGCCGAACTACGAATTCCGGTTTACTCACCTGTTATCAGGAGAGACCTCAGTGCTGCATCTTTGAGCCCAGTACTGATCCTGAAAAGTAATTTTAACCGTACTTACCAGTAACTTGAATTTCCTTCCATAGGATATCATTGCCTGCTTTTTGCTGAAAAGTTTGTGTCGATTTTGAAACATACAAATACTCCTCTAAAATCAGCCGAACTACGAATTCCAATTTACTCACCTGTTATCAGGAGAGACCTCAGTGCTGCATCTTTGAGCCCAGTACTGATCCTGAAAGTAATTCTAACCGTACTTACCAGTAACTTGAATTTCCTTCCATAGGCTAACATTTACTGGTTTCACTTGGAAATTCTTCTAAGTGTGGAGTTTTGGAACTTTATAATATTCCTCTAAAATCAGCCGAACTACGATTCCGATTTACTCACCTGTTATCAGGAGAGAACCCAGTGCTGCATCTTTTAGCCCAGCACTGACCCTGAAAAGTAATTCTAACCGTACTTACCAGTAACTTGTATTTCCTTCCATAGGAATCCATTGTCTGGTTTTCAGCAGAAAAGTTTCAAAGTGTCGATTTTCATAAACTACAAATATTCCTTAAAAATCGCCTGTATGACTTAAACGCATTCTTTCAACTGTTTACAGGAGATGCACCAGTGCTGGATCCAGGATCCACCACTGAGTAAGAAAAAGTAACAAAAACACTACTTACCTGCTAAGTGAATTTCCTCCCATAGGATAACATTGGTGATTCTATGTGAAAAAGTTTCTGTCAACTTTTAAAATACAATAATATTCCTTAAAAATCACTACTGTAACCAAAACGCTTTTACTCAACTGTTTACAGGAGATGTCCCAGGACTGAATCTAGGATCCAGTCGTGTGGTTAGAAAAGTAATCCATAAAGTAACTAATTGCATTTAACTAGAAATTCACATTGAGCTCAATGTTGCATTGTGTTTGAAATTGTGTTGCCCATTGCAACAACTGTAACTACTGTACTTAAAAGTCTATTGCCTATTTGCAAAGTATTTAAACTAAAGTAATTCATTCTGAGAAAGTATATTTTGTAATGTAATGTATAATGTAATTACAATGTAATTTAAAAATAAAATATGTAAAAATAAATAGTTTAAAAAATGTAGTAAATCAGTATCAAAAAAATAAATATAACAATTAATACATTTTAAAGTTGTCATTTACAAAACCTTTGAAATTCACTGAAAAAAACCATAGGTTTCAGACATGTTATAGTTAGGAATTAGCATTTAAAAAACCTTTGAAATTCACTGAAAAAACCATAGGTTTCAGGCACGTTATAGTTAGAAATTATCATTTAAAAAACCTTACAAATTCACTGAAAAAACCATAGTTTTTACGGACAGTTATAGTTAGTTGGACATTGCACTCGTACAAAACCCGTGAAATTCCCCGTTATAGTTAGTTCAGCTAACTATAACTCGCGCCCGCAATGCACTGCTGATGACGTCACATATTACATCACTCATGACATGGTCAGTGACATCACTGATGACATCACTGATGACATCTCAAATGACATCACTGATGACATCACTGATTACATCATCCACATGATAATTTCATGCACCTCCTCACACCCTAATATAACCTTTGATACACCCACTCTAAATTACAGACTGCCATTCGCAAAACCATAGACACTCCAACACCAATAACTACATACCCACTCACTGATTCTTAGGTCTACACACACATCCACTCACTCACCCGTACAGTCACTCATACTTACGGTCACTCAGTACAGGACTATCATATGCACTCATACTCCTATATAGACACTCAAACACTGCCACTCATCCATAGAGGTACTCACACACCTAGTCAGTCATGCAAATAATTAAACACACTGCCATTTACTCACCTATACAGTTATACACACACCAGCTCACTTACTCATACAAATACTAGCACATTCTTGTGCTCTTATACAATCACTGATACAAGCACACACTCATCCATACAGTCACTCTCACAATCACACACTCTCGCTTATAGCTATTTATATACTCCAACACACATATATACTGCCTTTCACATATGTAGTTACTCACACATGTACCACTGGGACATACATTCACTCACTAACACACTCTTACACACACTTACCCACCCATACAGTCTATCACAGATGCACTCTTGAAACCATCCACCCAGTGAATCACCCACTCACACATCTAAGCACAGAGTCGCACACACCCCACCCACACAAACACTCAGGCACCCATACAGATACTCAGACAACCAATCAATAACTCATATAGACACTCATGTAGCTATTCACAAACACATGCAGCCACTTACACAGCAACAGACAGACGGATACAGACATTCACACAGTTTAGTCAGTAACCCATGCATTCAGTAAGATACGTTTAATCACTCACTTGTAGAGTCAGTCACGCACCTACTCAATCATCCATTGAGACACTTATACACCCAGTCATTCTTCAATACGCCTTTGCCTATATATATTAAAAATATTTAAACTTTACAGAAACACACAGTCACTGGATGATGTCATCAGTGATGTCATTTGAGATGTCATCAGTGATGTCACTGACCATGTCATGAGTGATGTAATATGTGACGTCATCAGCAGTGTATTATGGGGCATGAGTTATAGTTAGCTGAACTAACTATAACGGGAATTGCACGGGTTTTGTACGAGTGCAATGTCCAACTAACTATAACTGTCCCTAAAACCTATGGTTTTTTTCAGTGAATATATATATATATATATATATATGTGTGTGTGTGTGTGTGTGCGTGTGTGTGTGTATATATATATATATATATAGGAATGCCTGTTGCACCTAGAGTGCCACACTGAATGATCAGTAGTGACTGAGAGTTTTAAAAGTATTCAATCGACTCATTTTGTAGTGAAATGACGAGTTGGGAATGTCTGACGTCATGCTTTTTACAGCTGAAAGGCATCATGATACACTGCTGTACCAATTGCAGTTCCTCTTGTTTCTAAGGTACTGCTGTATTACACTAAAGGCTGGGTAAATTTCGCAGCATGTATAAGCCATCATTGACATAGAAAACCCTTGGGCAAAACTCGCATTGTTCTATAATGACACTATTTTGAAGCACAATTAAATGTTTGAATTTCTTTTCTGCAAGCTGGGCCTTCCTGTGTTAATAGAAAATTCAATTTATTTTAGATTTATTCACAATCTTCCAGTAACGAGTTGTGGCTTCTAGAAAACTTTCTAAAATGTTGGAAAACAAAATGTAGGAAAGCAAAATGTTTATAATTGATTGGTGTGCGCACTTGGCTCAATATTTAGTCTGCAAGCAATCTATTTCTACAACTGAATATCGTTTCATTATTATGGGATATCAGGCAGCATAACAAATTAATAACTGAGGAAAAAAAATATTCATCACCATGGTTAACTCTGGGAGGAATAATTGATGTTCCACTTTGATTTCTCGCATTCAGGGGCACAGCATGCAAGCTCTCCACGGAGCCCCAATCCACCTACAGTAACAGCACAGAAAGCAATGCACAGGCCGTGAAAGACTCTGTAATTACTAATCAATACTGCTTCACAACCGTGATAGCAATGGCCTAGGAATAAAACTGGCACAGGGATAAGTTTGTGCAGATAGAGAAGAAGCCGGAAAAAAGCAAAATCTTATGAACGTATATTAATAGAGTGATGGAAATCTTCGGAAAAAACAAGGACAAATCAGGAGCTTCTTTGATTTTTGTTTTTTTTTTAAATTAAAGTTGTAATAAAATATAGGGCCATATTAGCAAGAAACTGCGATAAACATCGCAGAGCGCGCTTAGCGCGAAAATAATTAGCGCCTGCTATCGCTGGTAGATATCGCCACGCTAACGCTGTATTAGCAACAGTTAGCACCATGGCGATATATAATCCAGTGATAGCGGGAGAAATGGGCCAACATCGCTACAAAACCAGCGATGTTGCATGAGGGACGGGGGAAACCTTGCTGATACGACCCTGTGGTCGTATCAGCAGAATCCACCCCCCCATGTTAAGTATGCACAAGTCAGGTTTTGGGCAGGTGTTAAAAATCCAGCGATGACCCCGGTTAGCGCAACTTTTAACGTCGCTAACTGGGGCCAGGGCCTCATTGCTAATAGGCGATAGGCCTGTTAGCGGCTGTTTTCCTGGTCTTGTGGTCGCGAACGCCTACTTTGCATGTCATTAGCGATAAATATCGCTGACATGCAAAGTGGCACCCAACACGCTCGCTTTCGCGGGAAAGCTGTTGCTAACAACTGTTTGCGACAGCTTGCTGATAGGGCGATAATAATATCGCCGTTTTAGCGGCAAAACGTGCCGCTAAAGCGGCGATATTGCCCTTGCTAATATGCCCCGTAATTTCATCAGCCTAAGTAGCGCACATTTTATTTTGCACATATGTTACATTTCCCACCTACACAAATGGGGGCAGATTTACCAGCCCCTTGCGCCACTTTTGCGTCACTTTTCCCATGTTAAAAGTGACGCAAAAGTGGCGCAAGGGGCTTGTAAATCTGCCCCATGGTTTTTAGCAGAAGAATACACGATTAATGCACAGTAATCTCAAGTCCTATGCTTCCGCATTTATGTTCTCACTAAATGAAATCCATTCAGATTCTAACAAATAGGCGTTTCACCTGGGCTACTAGCACATAAAAGCACACACTTTAAATAAAATAGGAACTCTCATTCAAAAGTGATCACTGGTGACATCACTTCCTGTGTTGACACCCTAAATACATCTCAAAACTACCTAGTAAGGAGGTCGAAAGGGCTCATGGAAAATGGCAAGGTTGAAAAGAACTCAGATTAGTGACCATTACTTGTGAAATTTCTCATTATTTGAATTCCTCAAATACCGATGTCTACTTCCTACCTGGCTTGATTGCCTTCTTTGGAAGCTACGCATTTTCACAACTTCCACCACTCTAATAAGTCAGGATTCTTGTCACATGTCACGGTTCACTAAATGTAATGTAGGTATGCCTGTCTGAACAAATGCATACTGTTAGAAATGGGGGTCTCTAGTTGGCAATGGCTGGCCACTGTCCAAGTAGGGACCCTTCTTCCTAAGTCAGAGTGAGAGGGCTACACCCTTTGATAACCCCTGCTCCACCCTGTGGTAACGTAGCACGAGCAGCTAGGCTTATCTCAGAGGCAGTGTGTGAAGCATTTATGACCATACACAGTAACACAGTGAGGAACACTACAAAGGGACACCACACAAGTAGTTATCAAAAAATAAGTATCTTTATATATAGACTTAACACAAGACCAATAACGATAAAAAGCCACAATACTGAAAAATAGGATTACTCTTGAAATGCTGCAAAAATAGTTCAAAGTGTGCCAAGAGGAGTTCAGTTCAAAGCAGTGGTCTCTGCGACCCTTTTACTTACAAAGTACCTGGATTTCGTAGCAAAACCAACAAATTGTCGCAAAGAAGCTGTAGCGATGATTTTCTGCACGCGAGGCCGGCGATGCGATAAATCCTTGCCGCGAGGGAGGATGATGCGCCGGTCTGCTGGTGCGTGCGGAGACGATGCGACAAACTTCTGCACGCTAGGCCGTTGATGCGATGACTCCTTGCCGTGAGGGAGGAGGCGATGCGACGATCCTGTTGCGTGTGCGATCAGGTTGCGATGCGAAGAAATGGCGCTCTGCGAGGGAGCGATGATCCTGATGCGATGCAATGAAAATGGCGGACGCCGGCGTCCGCGCTGCGATGTCGTGAAGCGATGATCTCGGTGCGATGATCTCTTGGAGTTAGCGAGCACTTGGAAGCCCGCAAACGTGCGATGCGATGATCTTTGGAGTTAGCGAGCACTTGGCGGCCCACAAACGTGCGATGAGTCGATCATTGGTTGCGAGCACTCAGCGGCAGCAGCGCGATCATTTTCCACGCGCTTTCGGCTGCGGCGGCTCACAAACGTGCGTTAGCGACGATTTCAGCACTCTCTTCTCTGTAGTAGAACTAGAGGCCCTGGAACTCACAGGAGCCTCACCTGCAGATAGAAATCCTCGCTGGGAGGAATCAGGAGGCTGGTGGTGAAGTCTGATGTGCCTGAGACTTCAACAGGAGGCTAGCTCTCTCCTAGCCCTTGGGTGATTGCTTTAGCAAGATTAATAAAAGTTCTCTCAAAGTCCTTTTCCCTCTTCTTCCAGGTCCAATGGTAACCACTGCAGGCCAATCCAAGAAACAGCACACAAGCACAAGGATAGTCACCTCCTGCAGATTTCTTCAGTTACACGGACAGAGGTTTGTCTTGATGTCCAGGAGCAATACACCTTGTAGGGGTTTCAGCACAGATATTTATACCCCAAAAGTCTTTGTTCTCAAAAGCTACAAGTCACTGAGCCTAGCCAGAACCAGTTCTGTTCAGTCCTGGAGCACTTTGTTTACCAGGCTGCATCCTTCCTTTCAGAAAGAGGGGGTCTGCTATCAGACACACAGTAGGAGGTGGAGCCAGCATTCACCTTGCCAGGCACAGCCCTATTCAGGTCAAGGAGCTACCCCTCCCCATACTCTAAATGCAGATCTCTCTATTCAACCCAGGTCTGACTCAGCCTGCCCTGTCCCTCCAAAACCAGACAGCCAATACACATAACAGCAGAGCACACTGGAAGGCTTAGGCAAGAAAATACCTACTTTCTAAAAGTGGTATTTTCAAACACAGAATATAAAAATAAACTTCACTAAAAGATGTATTTTAATATTCTGAGCTCAGGCATACTAAATTCGTTTTTCTACCATGTTCCTGGGGTCAGTTAGGACTATAGAATGTAATAGTCAAACTGCCCATTCTAGCCTATGGGGAACAGGTAGCCTTACAGTAGTGAAAAACGAAATTGGGTGTAATTCACTACCAGGACATGCTACACACACCAAGGCATGTCCTACCTTACACACACAATGCACCCTACCATAGGGGTGACTTACATGATGCCAAGGGAAGGGTCAGGGGCTGGGAAGTGGGTGCACTTCACAGCCAAGATGGCAGTTCTGGACTGCACACAGACTCTGCAGTGGCAGGTCTGAGACACACTTTACAAGCTGCTTCTGTGGGTGGCACAAACCAGCGCTGCAGGCCCACCAGCAGCATTTGGTTTACCAGCCCTGGGCACACACAGGCCACGCTACTAGGGACTAACAGGTAAACCAAATAAGCCAATCATGAATATACCAATTCACATGTCATATTTACACAGGGAGCATTCGCGCTGTGGCACTGAAGGGCAGTGGCACAGCGCCCAGAGCATCTAACACCAGCAAAACGGAGGAGACAACAGCAAAAAATGGAAGGGACACCCACGCCAATGGTGCCAGGTCTAACACATACTATAAACAAGCATTTGCAAAGCTAATATTTCTATCATTAATGTGTTTGCCCATGCAAACACAGACTTGCAGATCATGCAGAAATTATTTGTGGTACATTTCTGTGTCACCTAGGTTTGTGCCCTATTTTTATTTCCCAAGCTTGTGGTGTGACTTGTCACCATCATTGAATATTACTGAATAAAAAACAGCAGCACTAAAAGCATGGGCAACAAATAGTAGGGCACATACACAGAAAGGGCAGAAAGGGACAGGTTGCACAGAGACATTCATAAATAATCTGTATAGATTTGTGCATTCCTGACTTTTCATTCAGTTGTCTCCCATTGAAGCCAGGGCTCTTGGATATGCCAATGGTGGTCCTGCCAGTGCCAGCCTGGGTGTCCTTTCCCATTAGAAGAGGTAATCAATGGGTCATTGGTCCTCCCACTATAGGTGGCATTCTCTTCCTACGCTTTTCTCTTCTTCAGGGCATCTGCACCTTCACTTAGGGGCTGTAACCCCAGAAATCTGGGTTTTTGGGGCACCTTGGTTGGCTGCCCCATCGGTTAAAATTGATACATGCAAGTAAAAACCATAATTCAAAATTATTTTGGTCGCTTGTTAATGGGAAAACATACAACAAAGGAGGACAAAGTAGTGCGAACCTTCGCAAAGTCGAATGGGTGTCCTTTTTAACCTACTTCGAAAAACCAGAAAAGGAAGAATGTTCACTGGTCAAACTTCCAACCTCGGCCCTCCAAACCAACCTATGCCAATCGCAGCTCCCCCTAGATACAATTCATGCTGGGACACTTGAGAAACCTGTAGAACTGAACATAAGGACGCCATCAGTAATTGACATCAAATCACCGTCCCAGCATGAAGTGTTTTCTCAACAGGTACCCACAACACTAGAAACACTAACGATATGAATAGCACAAATTATAACGGAGGGCCACTCAGATGGAACTCCTGGGCCAAATGGTTTACCCCAGGCTTTGTACAAACAAGATACTGATTTCTGCGCCAAACATCTGGCACCCCTCTTCAGTTACTGCTGGACGAACCAGGTCATACCGGAATCTTGGCGTGGAGCCATCCTACATCCAATTTATAAAGGTGGCAAGAGATCAGACCCCAAAAATTTGAGGATGATTACCCTTCTGGATGTTGAATCTAAATACTATGCTAAGCTGCTCCTTCAAGATCTGGCATCTTGGGCCACAAAAAACTACCTTATACCCTTTAATCAGACAGGATTTGTGGCAAAATCAGGAATTATAACCAACTTGCTTGCAATATATGTCCTGTTGGATAAAGTGGTGGCCTCAGGAATGCTAATTCATTGCTGTTTTGACGACTTCAAGGCTTCTTTCGATCATGACGTGCCCAGGGGCGAATTATGGTCTAACCTGCAGAAATGGGGGATCCCACCTGCACTCTTACAAGCCATAATTGAGCTACACACAAACACATGGACCCGAATAAAACTTGAAGACGGATCCCATATTTCGCGAAAAATACAAACATCACGTGGAACAAAACATGGCTGTGTGCTGGCGCCCCTCCTTTTCAATCTTTTCATCTCAGATCTATCACAGTTACTTGAAGATGTCAACTCCTATCCTCCAAAACTTGCCGGGACCAGAGTTAGCAATTTACTGTACGCTGATGACCATGTCCTGCTCAGCCACACCAGGGTCGGCTTGCAGAGACTACTCAATCAGCCGTCCCCCTATACCACCGAAAACGAGCTGGAACTAAACCTATCAAAGACAAGGGCAATCACCTCTGGGTTAAGGAAATATCAAGGTGGCAGATGGCAGTACAATGGTAAAAGTATCGGCAGGGCAACCTCGTACAAATATCTAGAGGTCCACATGGACAGAAGGGGCTCGTTCTTAAAACACAGAGACGAGGTAGAAGCTAAAGCTCTGACAATCCAGGTGGCATTCATGAATCTCACAAGGCAGCTATCCGGCCCAAGCTTGACCCCTCTTATAAGCGTCATGAAGGCAAAAATCCTCAATTATCTCTTTTATGGTCAGGAGATTATGCAGGGGAAAGATAACAGCCTTGTGAACAAAATAACAACAAGAATCTTCAAACAAGTGCTGAGCCTCCCAAAAACCTTATCCCCTGCCCAAATACGACTTGAGTTCGGTCTCCAAGATCATCGAGCGGTTGGGGCTGGAGCATTCATCTGGTTGTGCAACAAGCTACGCACTTCCAGAGCAGGAAGCTTGGAGGCTATATTGTGGCAGGAAATTTCAAAAAGTCAGCTCGGGCGATCGTACCGATGCTACCTACAAGACTCCTTAAAACTCTTGGATGCAGTAGAACTTTGGAGCTCCAACCCATCGCAGCAGGCACTCAAAATTTATATCAAAAGGAATGTCTGCTCCTGGTCCTTCCATTCGGACAGAGTCCAACTGGTACAATGTAAGCATGCCTGGTCAGTCATATCAGGGATTAAGCCAGAGGTTGCGGTGCCACACTTGTCGTGCACCTACGCAGTGTTTCTGAAAAAAAGATTTTTGGCCCTCAGAATGGGAGAATGGCCATTCCTGTATCACTTGCCAGGCTGGTGCCGTACAAACACTAATATAACGTGCAGGGGGTGCGGGAGCAGTAAGGAAACAATTGAGCATGTGGTATGTCTTTGCCCCACACTCCTTAACGATCAAAAGATCCTGCTAAGGGGTGAATGGAACAAACTTGGTGTCCGCCCCTGTCGACAAGCCATCCTTGCATCCATGAATCTGGATAATCCAGTGCTTAATATCTGGTTCACTAAGTTTGTTACTAGAGCAGTAAAAAGACTTACAAACTGTGAGAGCCAGCAAGTCAACGATTGTTAATTTACACTGGGCAGCACTAAGCATGTTGTGTCGCTGATCTGTTTACTTTATTGTATTATTTGATAGCGGCCGAAACTGATATTTTGCACATCGCTCTTTTATTGCCCCCCGTCCTGAACGATTTTGAAGTTTCTACTGTCTTATGTAGGGTTCTTAACTATTCACAAATAGAATTGCATCATCAGTGGATTAGTTAGCAGCTTTTTAGTAACAACTAGTGTCTTGTCCCTTTGTTTTAGTATGACGTTAAAACTAAAATGAATTATCACGGTTTCAACTGTCCCTTAATCAAAAGGACCCCTCGTTTAAATGCAGTCCACATTTAAACAGCATGAACATAGAGAGACTATGTATTTTCTAACAGGCTTTGACTAGGTTTTTAAATAACTATTTATTGTTAAAAATCATATCCTCCTATTATCTGCTATTTATACGTGACGCTATTAATGGATTAAATGGCCGCATTGAGGCGTGCTTTTAAAAGAGCATGAGGAAATAATGTAAATAAAGATACAGAAACTCAGTTAATGCTCTTTCTATTGCCCCACATGTGTAAATATTTTAGCAACTGTCTGACATAAGTTTTTATTGTTGTACGTCCATCATTGTAATGATTTTTATTAATCAAACAATAAAGTATTCAATATGTGTCCATCTGGTTCTTTTTTCGTCTGTGAGAGCTCACTGCAAAGGATACAGCCTAGGGGTAGGTCAGCACTGACAACTACCCTCCTTTGGTCAATTACCCCCTCCAACTCTAGGGCTACTAAGGCCACAGGGTCAACTGGTTCCTGCCTGTGGGCATTCCTCATGCTGTAAACCTCTCCTGGCAGATACTGATCTGAGGAAAGTAGTCTTCCCAACATCGTGGTCTGGCTGGTGTTTATACCCCTCAGATTAGTGACAGAGACCCCATTCTCTGTCACTCGGTGAAAGTGATTCAAACTACCCTCAGGGATCACCAGCTTACCTTCTGGGTCCACTCCCCAACAAAAGGCTATTAAGGCCTCCTCTGAGTAATTCTCCCCCAATGTTCTACTAGTCACTCCTGTGGAGTTCTCACAAGTGTTAGCTTTTGGTCTGGGACATGTGAAAACTCTCATTCTGTGCCCTGGCTGCTGGCTGTAAATGCACCTGCCCATGATAAAGGATTTTGTTCCCCATGGGTTCCCACTTTCTTGCTTGTTATTAATGTGCTGGGGCTCTTTCCCTTCCTCAGAAGTTTGAGGCCCTAGGGAGACTTCTTTGAAAGGCTTGATGCTCCCATCCTTTCCCTAGTGGGCATCTGCACCCTTCCTTCATGGGATCACCACACTGGTCTAGTGGATAACGTCATAGACATTTTCCAACCTTTAGCAAAGAAACTACTATTTCCTATATTATTATGTAAAGGCCCAGTATCTTTGAGAGTTGAACACATACCCTGCAGATTAAGAGTCTGTGGCATTAACCACTAGGCCACAGTGACTCTTTACATGTTTCTTTTAAAAAGTTTATATGACATCGAATGGAAAACCCAAGCATATGCATTACAGTAGGTTAGTGTACACCTACAGTAACATCATTTAAAGTGTGGAATGGAAGGGGAGAGAGAGAGATGTTGAGAGAGAAGATTTGCAATCTTTGGGGTAAGAGGTACTGAAAAAGAGAGGTATTCAAACAAATAGAAAAGAAAAAAACATTTTACAAACTTTGTCAAAGAAACTATCTCTGCCTGTACTGTTAACTGAGAACCCAAACAAACACCAGGATTTGAACACACAACCTTAAGAATAGGAGTCCGAGTCCTTCACCACTTTGCCAGAATGATTCACCATCAGCTGCAATCAAAACTTGCATATGACACTCGAATAAAAAACTCAGGCCTATCCTGTGCAGTAGGTTAGTGTACACCTAAAGCAACATCGTTGACAGAGTGGAATGGAAGGAGAGAGAGAAAAAGAAAGAGAGAGAGAGAAGATTTGTATTCTTTGGGGTAAGACATACTTATAAAGAGAGATATTTGAACAAGGAGAAAAGAAAAACATTTTTCAACATTTATCAGAGAAAGTTCCTTTGCCTGTATTCTTAACTCAGAAAACACAACCATTGAACCACCAAGATTTGAACACATAAGCTTTGAAGTAAGAGTATGAGACCTTAACTACTAGGCCACATTGACTAATGAGTAAGCAGCACGAAAACTTATATATGCCATTCGAATCAAACAATCCTTTGTATGCAGTGCCGTAGGTTAGAGTTCACCTATATTGACATCAATGACAGTGTTGAATGGAAGGAAAGAGGGGGAGAGAGAGAGAAAAAGAAAGTGAGAGAGAGGGAGAGAGAAGATTTGTACTCTTTGTGATAAGACGTACTCATAAAGAGAGATATTCAAACAAGGAGACATGAAAAAGATTTAGCAAAGAATGTAACATTGCCTTTATTTTTGATTGAGAACTCACAAGCAATGAAACAGCAGGATTTTAACATATAACCTTTAGAGTGAAAGTCTACGATCTTATCCACTAGGCAACAGTGACACTTCAAAATGTAACACTAAAATTTATATGTGACATTCAGATCAAACATTCAAGCTGATGTAGTACAATAGGTTAGTGACCACCTATATTACCATCACTGACAGTTTGGAATGGAAGGAGAAAGGGAGAGAGAGGGAGAAAATAAGGGGGCATATTATCAAGCCCCAGCGATAATTCTCGCTGAGCGCGCATAGCGCGCTTTTAATTCTCGCCAGCTATCACTGGAATATATCGCCAAGCTTGCGCTGTATTATCAACGCTTAGCGCTATGGCAATAAATATTCCAGCGATAGCGGGGTTTTCCAAGGAACATCGCTGGTTTTCCAGTGATGTTCCATGGAAAACAGCGATAAGCTTGATGATAGGCCCTGTGGCCTTAGCCCCACAATCCACCTCCCATGTTAGGTATGCCTTAGTCAGGAATTTAACAGACGTTAAGTTCCTGAGTTAAGGCAGAGTTAGCGCGATTTAAATTATCGCTACTCCTCGTTGTTAATATCGCGAAGCTGCCTTCACGATATTTTCCCATGTTGTTTTCACAGCCACGCCTACTTTGCATCTCATTATCGATGCGAGGCGAGGCGTGTGAGAAACGGGAGCTAGGTCAAGGAAACACGCGCTAGCGTGTCCTTGTAAATAATGCAATATAATTATCGCCGCTTTGCGCCCGAAAAACGGACGCTAAAGCGGCGATAATTGTATCGCCGGCCCTTGGTAATATGCCCCATAGAGAGGGAGAAAGAGAGAGTAGATTTTTATTGCCTGTGTTAAGATGAATTTAAAAAGAGAGTGTCAGAAATGGGATTTCTGGTTGGCTAGGGCATGCGCCTAAGCCAGGCAGAAACCACCACTCTAGTCAGGGCAAGGGAGTTAAACGCTGAAGATAACCCCTGCTCACCCCCTTGGTAGCTTGGCACGAGCAGTCAGGCTTATCCCAGAGGCAATGTGTAAAGCGTTTGCGCAACACACACACACAGCAGCAACACACTAGGCACACCACAAAAGAAACTCCACACAAGGTTATATAACAAATAGCCTTTGTATTACTCATAAACACATTAGATCCTAATCACAAATATACACTGTGCCACCTGGCACTAGGCAATACTTTACAGGGGACTTATATACAGGACAGGGCCAATCGGGCCGCTGTCATAACCATTAGAATCACAAGTAGTGAACATAAACCTATCAGTAACTACTGGCATTAGAACTTAGCACATATCACATTAGGCATCATTACATCTAGAAGCGTACCACAGTAATCCTCCCCAGGTGCATACATCACCTTAGGGCCTTGCGCCCTACCAGCACCTCAGGTGCTCACAGGGCAACTGGCTTTCCTCCGGGGCCCGTCTGGGACTTCCCCGCAATGCCCTATGTCCATTAAAAGTTAGGGCGCTAATGCTACTGCAGCAGGGTACAGGCCCACAGGCCGGTACCAGAATTAGGGGTGCGAGGGGTGTAACTTACCCTTGTCTCTCCTGAGACACAAAATGCTACCCCAACGTTGCAGCTGTCGCGAACTGGCGGTACAGCTGTGTGCAAAAATAAGCACCAACACTGCCTCCTCAGCCCCCTTACTGGGGCTTCTATTGTGGGCCCAAAAGGAGGAATGCCCCCATCATTGCAGCTGCCCACACCCTGGCAGTGCAGCTGTAGAAATGAGCACCGGCACCAACAGTGCCTAGGGAGCCCCTCCTTTCCGGGGCTCCTCTTTCGGGTACTCTGATGCCTCAAATAGGCACCCGCAATGCCCTGCACAGGCCCCACTCACTGGGGCTTTCCTCCGCCTTCCCCCGACTTCAGCCTGGCTTCCGCAATCGCCGGTGGGGCATCCAGAGCGGCCGTCTCCCCTCTACAGCACGATCCTCAGGTCACATCTGCTTCTCTCGGGGACAGCCTCATGGGCCCGCCCACCGTCAGGCGTTGCTCCTGCCTGATTTCCTTTGGCCGCGTCTCCCCTGATTGGTCTGCCGTGCGGGGCATGGCCCCTCCCACAACCAGGCAGCCTGCCTGGCATCCTGGATGCCACAGCACAGAGGGATCCCCCACGTTGGAATTCCTTCTCAGGGGAATTCCCCGATGGGGCGGGCTGCGCAACACAGCGCTTTCAAGCGCTAAAACTCCTGGCACGTTCCTCGCGCCTTGGCGGTGCGAGCCCACACCTGGGGCTCCAACCTCAGAGGAAAGGGGGGCGTTGCCCATGTTGCAGGCCACTAAGTGCCCCACTCTAGTTCAGCCACACGCTCTCCCCGTCAGGGCCAGGGAAACAGACCACACACGCAGCACTCGCCAGATGCTCACACCTGCAAGCACCAGCAGGGAGCAGGTAGCACTTCCCTCCCAGAAGTGCACAGGCAGGCCAGCACGCTGGGGCTCCAAGGCGGCTGGCAGACCCCTCAGCTGCCTAGCAGGGCAGCAAGTCCATCCCCAGCGGTGGTTCCTTCTGGCAGGCTGGCAGCCTGCCGGCCGCAAGTAAGCACCAAGCAGCACCAAGTAGGTCCAACCTACATGGGGTCACAGCCCCAATATTTATATTCCTTGTGTCCTTTGTTCTGCCTTGGCACAGGGCTTGGGGAGCCAGTCCCAACTGGTTCTGGGGGGTACTGAAGCATTTTCTATACAGTGCTCACGCCCTCTTTGTCAGTGTAGGTCCTGGCCCCAGACACACCACAGGGGGGCAGAGCCAGCATTGTACAAGGCAGGCACCGACCTATTCAGGGTCAGGGGCTACTCAATCAATCAATCAATCACAGAATTTGTAAAGCGCACTACTTACCCGCGAGGGTCTCAAGGCGCTGGGGGAGATTAAAAAGGGGGGGGGGGTGCTGCTACTGGTCGAACAACCAGGTCTTGAGTCCTCCCACTACTCCAAATGCAGATCTGTCTATTCAGCCTAGCGCTGACTCACCCTGCCCCTCTGGAGCCACACACTTCACCAGCCCCTGTCACTCCAGAGCCAGACATGCAATACACATCAGGCAGGCACAAAGACACATAGCACACAGAAATGCCAACTTCTAAAAGTGGCAGTTCTAAAATAGTGATAATAAATCTGCGCACACCATTGTGCAGCATTTATTATCACTATTCCAAACATAACAAACTTGACCACGCTGCTCCTCTCATATCAGGAATTACCACTGAAACACTTATCAGGGAATCCCCAATGCATTCCTATGAGAGGGCAGCCTCACAGCAGTGAGAAACCAAATGGCTGTTTGTCACTACCAGGACATGTCACACAATTAAGGTACATGTCCTACCTTTTACCTACAATGCACTCTGCCCACAGGGCTAGCTAGGGCCTACCTTAGGGGTGACTGATATGTAGTAAAAGGGGAGTTACGGACGTGGCACCCACTTTATGTGCCACGTCACAGCGGCAGAAAACTGAGCGCGCAGGCCCTGCAATGGCAGAGGCCTGAGACAGGTTTGAAAGGCTACTTTGGTGGGTGGCGCAAGCAGCGCTGCAAGCCCACCAGTAGCATTTAATTTACTGGCCCTGGGTATCTGAGATACCACTTTACATGGGACTGACAGGTAAATTAAATACACCAAACAGGTGTAGACCAATCTTACTATGTTTACCACAGAGAGCATGCGCACTTTACACTAGACAGCAGTGCTAAAGTGCCCAGAGTCCTAAAACCACCAACACCAGGTCAGAAAAAAAAGACTAGGAGGAAGGCAAAAAGTGCAGGGATGACTCTGCAAAAAGGGCCAAGTCCAACAGAGAGATATTTAAACAAGTTGAAAAGAAAAAACATTTTCCAACCTTTATCAAAAAAACTACCTTTTTCTATAATATTATGTAAAAGCACAGTACCTTTGTGAATTGAACACATAGCCTGCAAAGAAAGGGGCATATTTACAAGGGCCTTATCTCTGCTTTTTTTGGCTTTAAAAGCCAAAAAAGCGGAGATAATATTAGCGCCCTATCTACAAGGGGATGCTAACATGAAGTAGCGCATGTTAGCACCCTTTTTCCCGACGCCTCGCTTTGCATCTCTAATGAGATGCAAAGTGGACGTCACTGGGCAGTACAACCTGTAAAATATCGCTGCTGTGCACATCGCGATATTTACAAGGCGGCCCACGCATTTTAGCAGACGTTAGTTTTGGGCGAAAACCGCTGTTTTCGCCAAAACTAACGTCTGCTAAAATCCTGACTCATGTATGTTTAACATGGGGGTGGATTCTTGTGTTACGACCACAGAGTCGTATCATCAAGCATATCGTCGTTTTGCAGGGAACATCGCTGGAAAACCAGCGATGTTCCCTGCAAAACGGCGATTTCCCCGCTATCGCTGGAATTTACATCGCCCTGGAGAAACGCGTTGTTAATAACGCGCTAACAGGGCGATAAATTCCAGCGATAGACGGCGATAAATACAAAAGCGCTAAGCGCGCTTTGCGTTATTCATCGCCGTCCGTTGCTGATATGCCCCTAAGAGTCTGTGGCATTAACCACTAGGTAACAGTGACGCTTTACATATCTCTATTAAAAGGTTTATATGACATCTGAATGGAAAACCCAAGCCTGTGCATTACAGTAGGTTAGTATACACCTACAGTAACATCATTGACAGTGTAGAATGGAAGGAGAGAGGGAGAGAGATATAGAGAGAGAAGATTTGCATTCTTTGGGGTAAGAGGTACTGAAAAAGAGAGGTATTCAAACAAATAGAAAAGAAAAACATTTTACAAACTTTGTCAAAGAAACTATCTTTGCCTATACTATTCACTGAGAACCCAAAACCATAGAAACACCAGGAATTGAATACACAACCTTCAGAATAGGAGTCTGAGTCCTTAACCACTTTGACAGAATGACTCCTCATCAGCTGCAATCAACACTTGTATAGAACACTCAAATCAAAGACTCAGGCCTATCCTGTGCAGTAGATTAGTGTACACCTAAAGTAACTTCATTGACAGGGTGTAATACATAAAGAGAGAGAGAGAGAGAGAGAGAGAAAGAGAGAGAGAGAGAGAAGATTCGTATTCTTTCGGGTAAGACATACTTATAAAGAGAGATATTCAAACAAGGAGAAAAGAAAAACATTCATCAACATTTATCAGAGAAGGTGCCAATGCCTATAATTTTACCACAGAAACCACAACCATTGAAACACCAGGATTTCAACACACAAGCTTTGGAGTAAGAGTCTGAGACCTTAACCACTAGGTAACATTGACTCATGACTAGGCTGAACGAAAACTTATATATGACATTCGCATCAAACACTCCTGTGTATGCAGTGCCGTAGGTTAGAGTTCACCTATATTGACATCATTGACAGTGTTGAATGGAAGGAAAGAGGGGAAGAGAGAGAGAAAAAGAAAGTGAGAGAGAGGGAGAGAGAAGATTTGTATTCTTTGTGATAAGACGTACTCATAAACAGAGATATTCAAACAAGGAGAAAAGAAAAGGATTTATCAAAGAAAGTAACATTGCCTTTATTTTTGAACTCACAATTAACAAAACACCAGGATTTGAACACATAACCTTCAGAAGGAGAGTCTTTGACCTTATCCACTAGGTAACATTTAATCTTAGAGGGCTGACACTGAAACTTATATATGACATTCAGATCAAACACTCAAGCTGATGTAGTCAGTAGGTTAGTGACCACCTACATTAACATCGTTGACAGTTTGGAATGGAAGGAGAAAGGGAGAGAGAGAGAGAAAAGAAAGAGAGAGGTTGAAAGAGAGAGTAGATTTGTATTGCCTGTGTTAAAATGTATTTAAAAAGAGAGATATTTAAACAAGGTGAAAAGAAAAAACATTTCCCAACCTTTTTCAAAGAAACTACTATTTCCTATAATATTATGTAATGGCCCAGTACCTTTGGGAATTGAAGACATAGCCCGCAGAGTAAGAGACTGAGGCATTAACCACTAGGCAACAGTGACTCTTTACATAGCTATATTAAAAGGTTTATATGACATCAGAATGGAAAAACCAAGCCTGCGCATTACAGTAGGTTAGTGTACACCTACAGTATCATCATTGGCAGTGTAGAATGGACAGAGAGAGGGAGAGAGAGAGAAAGAGAGAGAGAGAGAGTTAGAAGATTTGTATTCTTTGTGGTAAGACATACTTAAAAGAGAGGTATTCAAACAAATAGAAAAGAAAAAACACTTTACAAACTTTGACAACGAAACTATCTTTGCCTATACTATTAACTGAGAACCAAAAACCATGGAAACAGCAGGAATTGAACACACAACCCTCAGAAAAGGAGCCTGAGTCCTTAACCACATTGCCAGAATGACTCTGCATCTCCTGCAATCCAAACTTGTATATGACACTTGAATAAAAAACTCAGGCCTATCCTATGCAGTAGGTTAGTGTACACCTAAAGTAACACCGTTGACAGAGTGGAATGAAAGGAGAGAGAGAGAAAAAGAAAGAGAGAGAGAGAGAATGTGAGAAGTTGGCCTGGTATATGCTGTTCACTAGTTAAAGTGGACACCTTGCACCAGTACAATTCGACTCTTATGGTAGGTAGGTTTAAGACAACCTTTACAGAAAGCTATCCTAGTGGTAGCTGTGGAGAGCAGCCTTCAGGCTAAGTCTTGGAGGAATGTAAAGCAGCTTGTTTTACCACACAATCTCTTGAATCACCAAATGAAAAGACACCACACAGGTATATATATCAAATATATATGTATTTATTACTAAACAACTCTCTACTAATCTCTTGTGAGATTAGAAGTCAGGAACATATGCACAATTCAACGTTTCACAACAAATTGAGCACAAATATGGCTGGGGCCCTAGGGCGTACCAGACCATATACTAAAAAAGAGACTTAAGAACAACGACTTGCAAAGGGACAAGGCCCAGGGCCTTCAGAAGTGCTGGGGCCTCACGAAACCACCCAAGGTAGGTAAGTAAAGGACCCACGGGGGACGCGTGCAGTGAGAGAACACAGGCGCGGATCGCCGTAGACTTCAATGGGGCAAGTCGCGGTTGGAAATTAAGAGTTTAAGGGCACTTCGGGAGTAGCTACAAGCAAGTCACTTACAGGGTAAGTAGTTCTAGGGACAACACCCACAGGAGCACCGTAGTGCTGGAGTTACCTCACCCAGGGAAGCCGGGTGCATAGGTGTCCTTTGGTGTCGGGTCGCGGCGTCGTTTTCAATGGGAGCCAATGAAGACTTGCTGCTTGTGAAGCCAGAAGAAGTGTCCGGTGGAATCCAAGCCTGGATTCGGAAGGAGGAAGACCTGAAAGCAGAGGGGACAGTGTTCGAAGTCACTTGGCAGTGACCCTGGGCAAGGAAGATGAATGCCCACCGTCATCGACAGATTCAGGTCATTCACGGGTGTCTTGACTCTTCAGCCACGAGGTCCAGGAGGTGTCGAGGACAACCAGGAGCTGGATTCAGTGTGTCCCACAAAGTCTGCAGCTGACTGCCGTGTTGGCGACCCAATTGGAGCCAACAAGCCTTGGTAGCAGCAAGTCTTGTGGAAAGAACAAAAAGTCAATGGTGCAGACCAGCAAGGTCTGGGGGACTCACCCAGCAAGGGTAAGTCACAGGCCTGGAGCAATCAGGGGAGCCCTTTGGATTTGTAGAAAAGTCTTCAGGGGACCCACAAGCCGGCTGTCAAGGGATTGCAGATGCCTCGGGAGGATTCCTTCAACAGGGGCCCACGGTCACTCGGAACGGGGTAGGCCTCTGATCTTGGGAGTGATCTCTGCTAGAGGCTGGGACCACACGTGGTTTAAAGCACAGGGTCATAGAATGTCGTGAAGGGGTTGCACTTGAAAATAGTGCATGGTACCCAGGGACTGTAGTTCCTCGTCACTCGTGGGGTCCACTTGCCTCAGCTTCGCTGGGGACTCATGATGACCTTGGAGAAGTCAGGAAATCCTCTTCCTGGGCTGCAGGGACTGCAGGGACTTTGGGCTCCAGCGGGAGCGGCGTAGTTTGCGACCATCGTTGCAGTTTTTGGTGCCTGCCAAGCAGGGGAGTCACTCCTTGACTCCAAGGGAGATTCTTCAGTCTTCCAGAGGTAGTGGAACGTCGAAGGTCCGGGATTCTTCTTTAGAGCGTCGTCCAGGGATATCTAGTTTGCAAGGTCAAGGGTTCCCTATCTTATACTAAAAGGAAGGGAGGGACTAGCTCTATGACCCCACCTATGGGAGGGTCAGGGGAGTAGGTGGCTACACCCACTTCCCTTTGTCCAGTTTCGCACCAGAGCAGGGGCAGGTAGCCCCTGAGCCGGTTTGAACTGGTGTATGCACAGAGGAGCCTTCTGCTCCCCCAGTGCAGGACTTCAAAGCACTCTAGGAGTGCACCCACCCAGCCCCAATACACTAAACCCTGTCTGGGAGGTGGTCACACCTCCCTGTGACAGGATACCTATTGTTGGGCCTCCTCCACTGCGAGTTTCGGTCATCAGCAGGAGGGCAGCCCAGTGTCTGTGACTGGTGGCATCCATTTTGTGATGCGAGGGCTCTTCAGGATTCTACCGCGTTTCCACAGTAGGTACATGTCTATCCCTCTAGAAGGGTGGGATCATACTCCCACACCAGGTACTGGTGTGGGGGTATGATTCCAAGGTGTTTGACACCAAATACGACATGTTTTGATGCAGCCATTCCAAAGTTAGCATTAACCGCGAGGTTATAATGCACTTAAGAGTATATGGTTTGACCGCATTCACAAACAGCCCCAGAGAATGACTCTGAGAGCTGCAGAGGGGCCCTGCTCAGGCAGAGGCACCCTCTCACATAGAAACTAAGCACCCTGCCCTCAGGATTGATAGGGCCTGCCTTAGGGGTGACTGATAGGTTTAAATGTGTGTGCAGGGGAGATATAGGGAACCTATATCTCAGTGAGGGGTGCTAGCACCTCCTCACCCAGGCTGCAGTAGCAGGCCTGTGGTGTCAGATTTAGTCTGCTTCCCAGGGGTGGCATAATACATGCTTCAGCCCCTGGTAGGCCTGTGAAGTACCTATGCCCTTGGTACCTAAGGTACCATATACTAGGGACTCATAAGGTACCACGGTATCCAATCACTAGTGCACCTAGAGTGCACTCCAAGTCGTTTAGAGAGAACAGAGAGGCTGGGGTCCTGATTGGCAGGGTCCCAGCCAGACTATAGCCAGAAACCAGTGTAAACATCAGAAAAAAAGTGGGGGCAACATAAGAGGCAGATCCTACTCTCCTACAGAGAAGATTTGTATTCTTTGGGGTAAGACATACTTATAAAAGGAGATATTCAAACAAGGAGAAAAGAAAAACATTTTTCAACATTTATCAGAGAAAGCGCCATTGCCTATAATTGTACCTCAGAATCCACAACCATTGACAGACTATGATTTGAACATATAAGTTTTGGAGTAAGAGTATGAAACCTTAACCACAAGGCCACATTGAATCATTATCAGGTAGGATGAAAACTTAGATATGACATTCAAATCAAACACTTCAGTGTATGCAGTGGAGTAGGTTAGAGTTCACCTATATTGACATCATTGACAGTGTTGAATGGAAGGAAAGAGGGGGAGAGAGAGAAAAAAAGAAAGTGAGAGAGAGGGAGAGAGAAAACCTGTATTCTTTGTGATAAGACGTACTCATAAAAAGAGATATTCAAACAAGGAGAAAAGAAAAGAAATTATCAAAGACAGTAACACTCCTGCAATTTTTTAATTGAGAACTCACAACCAATATAACACCAGGATTTGAAAATCCAACCTTCAGAGTGTGAGTCTTTGACCATATCCGTTAGGCCACAGTGACTTTTCACAAGGTAACATTAAAATGCAGAAATGACATTCAGATCACACACGCAAGCTGATGTAGTACAGTAGGTTAGTGACCACCTATATTAACATCGCTGACAGTTTGGAATGGAAGGAGAAAGGGAGAGAGAGAGAGAGAAAAGAAAGAGAGAGTAGATTTGTATTGCCTGTGTTAAGATGTATTTAAAAAGAGAGATATTCAAACAAGGTGAAAAGAAAAAAACATTTTCCAAACTTTATCAAAAAAATTACCATTTCCTATAATATTATGTAAAGACCCAATATCTTTGGGAATTGAACACATAGCCTGCAAACCAAGAGTCTGTAGCATTAATCACTATTCCACAGAGACTTTATACATATCTTTATTAACCACTAGGACACTGTGATTCATGAGTGTTTACACAAAAATGTATATATGACATTCGAATCAAATACTCCAGTGTATGCAGTACCATAGAATAGAGTTCACCTATATTGACATAAATGGCACCTTTGCACTCTGTGACCTTAAGCACTAGGCTATGGTGACTCTGAGTACACTGCACAAAAACGTATATATGACATTCGAATCAAACACTCCACAGTATCCAGTGCCGTAGGTTAGAGTTCACCTATGTTGACATAATTGACAGTGTTGAATGGAAGGAAAGAGGGAGAGAGAAAGAAAAAGAAAGTGAGATAGAGGGAGAGAGAAGATTTGTATTCTTTGGGGTAAGACGAACTCATAAAGAGAGATATTCAAACAAGGAGAAAAGAAAAATATTTATCAAAGAAAGTAACGTTGCCTTTATATTTGAATAAGAACTCACAACCAGTGCTACACCAGGGGTTCAACACATAAGCTCTGAAATAAGAGTCAGTGACGTTAACCACTAGGCCACAGTGACTCGGCAACCAGCTTAGTTTCAAATCTAACACCATGTGGCCAGCCAGTATGGGCCCGGCTCCCATCCCAAAACCTGAAATAAAGAGCCTAGGAATCTGGCTGGACCAGGAACTCTCTTTCAAGACCCAAGCAAGAAAGACTGCCGCCGTATGCTATGGCCTTCTCAGAACAATCCGGAAAGTTCTTCCCTTGCTCCCCAGTCAATCTAGAAAGCTCCTGATCCAGGCCTTGATCCTGTCCAGATTAGATCTTGGCAACTCTCTCTATTTGGGTGCCCCGAAGTCAGTAGCCACCAAGTTGCAGGTTGTTCAGAATTCGGCAGCCAGACTGCTCACAGGAACCAGCAACCGCTCCTCAGCCAAACCCGCCCTTCGCTCCCTCCACTGGCTCCCGGTTCAGGAGAGAATCCACTTCAAGGCCCTATGTATCACTCATAAATCAATGAAGGGGAATGGCCCACCCCTCACCAAGGCCCTAGTCAGACCTTATAAGGCCCCCAGAAGTCTCCGTTCCAACGAGCTCCATCTGGCTGAGGTTCCAAGAATTATGAGGTCCAGATCAGGCGGTCGCCTCTTTTCATATAACTCATCCAAGCTTTGGAATTCCCTACCTCTCTCCATTCGTAAGGAACCCAACCACCTGGCCTTCCGGAAACAACTGAAGACCTGGCTTTTCCCATAGAGACCTTCCCCTTCCTCCTCAGTCCTGCTACAGCGCTGGGATGCCTCCGGGTAGCCATGCGCTATATAAAAATGCATTCATTCATTCATTCATCTGCACAAAAAGGTATATATGACATTCGAATCAAAAACTCCAGTGTATTCAGTGCCGTGAGTTAGAGTTCATCTATGTCGACATCATTGACAGTGTTGAATGGAAGGAAAGAGGGAGAGAAAGAGAAAAAGAAAGCGAGACAGAGAGAGAGAGAAGGTTTGTATTCTTTGGGGTAAGACATACTTGTAAAGAAAGATATTCAAACAAGGAAAAATGAAAATTATTTTCCAACATTTATCAGAGAGAGTACCATTGCCTATAATTACACTTCCCAAACAACAACCATTGAAACACAAGGATTTGAATCAATAACCTATGGAGTATGACTCAGAGACCTTAACCAATGGGCCACACTGACTCACGAGTAGTCTCTCCAAAAACCTATATATCATATTCGAATCAAACACTCCAGTGTATGCAGTGCAATAGGTTAGAGTTCATCTATGTTGACATCATTGACAGTGTTGAATGGAAGGAAAGAGGGAGTGAGAAATAAAAAGAATGCAAGATAGAGGGAGAGAGAAGATTTGTATTCTTTGTGGTAAGATGAACTAATCAAGAGAGATATTCAAACAAGGAGGAAAGAAAAACATTTATCAAAGAAAGAAACATAGCTTTTATTTTTGACTGAGAACTCACGACCACTGAAACTCCAGGATTTGAACATGTAACCTCTGGCGAAAGAGTCAGAGACCTTAACCACTAGGCCATGGCGTAGAACAGTAGGATCTGCTTCTTATGGTTACCCCCACTTTTTCCTGAATGTAACCCTGTTTTGAGTAGTCTGGCTGGGATCCTGCTAATCAGGACCCCAGTCTATCTGCTTTCTCCCTTAAACTATTATGATATGTACTAGGTACCCTCCAGATTGGATACTAGGGTACCCTTGTCAGTCCCTAGTTTATGGTACATGTGTACCCAGGGCATAGGTACCCCAGAGGCCTCCCATGGGCTGCAGCATGTATTATGCCACCAATGAGAGTCCATGCAAAATGGAACTACAGGTTCGCCTTTGCAGCCTCTGTAAGCTGGTGCTTGCACCACTTACGAAAGATATAGGTTTACTACCTCTATAGGTCACCACACTTAAAACCTATCATTCACCCCTCTAGCAGGCGTTGACAATCCTGAAGTTAGGGTGCTGGGTTTTATGTGAGAGGGTGCCCCTGCATGAGCAGTACACCCCTGCAGACTTCGGAGACCATTCTCCCGGGTTGTCCGTGACGCAGCCAGACATATAGGTAGAGGTGCATTATATGCTCGCGTAAAATGCTATGTCGAAAACGGCTGCAACAAAGCATTTTGTGTTTGGTATCAAACACCTTGGAATCATATGATTCCACCCTTCTGAAGTGACCTTCAAGGGGTCCCTGGTCTTCCCTGTACCAGCCTTCTTGACCCGGACAGCACAAAATGGTTGCTGCCAACTAGAGACACATTTCTGCCCTCCTGCTGCTGAGCCAAGGTCGAGCAGGGGAAGGCAGAACAATAGGCATCCTGTCACAGGGAGGTGTGACCACCTCCCAGACAGGATTTAGTGTATTGGGGCTGGAGGGGTGCACTTCCAAAGTGCCTGAAGCCTGCACGAGGGGCACACTTGGTGTCCGTGTACATAGTCCAGCTCAAACCAGTTCTGGGAGCTGTTGGCTTCCGCTCTGGCGTGAAACTGGACAAAGGACATGGGAGTAACCTCCCCACTGTCCAAACCCTCCCCTGGGAGGGTCCCCTGAATCTGTCCAACCCTCTCCTGTGGGTAAATAAGGGCTTACCTGGCTGTAGGACCCTAGATTCGACATGGACAAGATTCTGAACAAGAAACCACTGACCTTCGACTGTCTGGACACTCTGGGCTTAGCTGGACTTCGACTGAGCCCGACTTCATCCCCCTCTCCGTCCAAAGCATCGTCTGTGCCCGTGCACTATACAGGCTCCATGTAGGAACTGTGGAGTATCAAGGACAACTGAAGTTATCTCCCTTGGGGTGAAGGAGTCCCTTCCCTGCATTCGCAGGCACCATAACACAACTGACCTGTCTGCTGATCCTGAACTCCTGTAGACTCCGATGGCTCCAGCAACACAGGAGGTGGGTATCAATGTTCCTTGAGGTCAAGTTGCCCTCTCACTAAGCCTGAGGCCAGTATCCTTTGTGGGGACCGCATAACCCAAACCCCTGTGCACCGAATACTTTTGTAAGTGCATATGCTTGTTGGTGTTTTCTGAACAAGTGCATTGGGCTACGAATAGCCCCAACTTCTGGGCACATTTCCACCAAAGAACTTTGGCCTCCTCGCACTGGGTGCTCCGTGGGCTGTTGCTTTGTAAATCTGCTTGAGGTCCTCTCGCGACTCCTGTGCCTGTGGCCTGTGGGTCCTCTTGAGGGTCAACACTGCTTTTCACGGGCTCCCCTAGTTGCTCCAGGCATGCCCTGACTCTCCTTTCTGTGGTGAGTCCCCTGGTTCTTGCTGGGCCAGACCTTAACCTTCCTTGTCCTTCTTTGTGGGTTGCCGCTACCAAGGCGTGTTGGTGCTCCCGCCGGACACAGACCCCTCAGCACTCGACATCCTTTGTAGGACAGCTCTTATCCGGCTCCTGGTCATCCTCGACATCTCCTGGTCCCTGCAGCTGTAGAGTCAATTACTCCATCATCACACCTGAAGCACCCGACATCGGTGGGCATTCGTCTACCGAGCCCCTGGTCACTCCTGAGTGACTCAGACTCTGTCCCCTCTACTTTCAGGTTCCTTTCATCAAGAATACACCTGTGGATTCCAACTGACACTTTTCTTCTTTCCCCGCAGTGGCCTTTCCTTGAAGTCCTCTATTGAGATTGACGGCGGTTTCTGACACCACTTCAGCCCTATGCACCCGGCTTCCCTGGGATAGGTAACTCTGGTACTACGGTATCCATGGGTGGGGTGGCTCTTCAACCTCCTATGATCCAAAGGGCTTCCTCGAAAATTCACTGGGAAGGGTCCTTAAACTTTAAAACTGCAACTGCGACTCTCCCGTAGAATTGTATGGTGCACATGGTCGTTTTCCCACACTGCACCCGTCCTCCATGGGGTCCCTACTTACTCACCTTGGGTGGTTCCTTGCGGTCCCAGCGATTCTACATCCTCTAGACACTGTCTTGACTCGAGTCGTGGTTCTTCCACCACTATTTTAGTATATGGTTTGGTCTCTCCCTGGAGCCCACTGTGTATTAGTGCTACTTACGATTGTTTCCGTGCTACAGTATTGTGTACTTTGTGTTTATCTGCGTGTAGCAGATAGTGTGAGGTATTTAGAGTGTGTTATAATAATAAATACATATTTTTATAAATACTGTGTGGTTCTCCTTTCATTTAACCAATAAAATAAGGTTGCATTCTGGTAAAACAAGCTGCTTAATATTCCTTCAAGACTAAGCCTGAAGGCTGCTCTCCACAGCTACCACTTGGATAGCTTTCTAAGGTTATCTTTGACCTCTTAATTCACCATAAGGGTTGTTTGGACTGGTACAGGGTGCCCACTTTAACTAGTGGACAGCATATACCAGGCCAACTTCTCACATTGGTGTGCAGCGGTTGGGATTCAAGCCTGCATTGTTTTACCAGATAATTCTTTGTATTGATTAACTGAAAACCCTTAAGTACTAGGTACATATAATACTAGCTTAGAATAAGTAAGTTCTACTGAACTTAGGGTTGGGTAGGTCAAGGGTATAGCACACCCTTTCTCCAACCTCAGAGAGTTTAGTTCCCACTAGGTTAGTTAGGTGCAACACCTCACTACACTTAGTATGTCTTCTAAAGGAGATGCCAGTAGCTCTCTGCCCTCTAGACACAGTGAGCTTTCATTCCAAGAATTAAAAGCCCTGTGTGCCTCTAGAAAGCTGAAGACAGTGAGAAGTGCCAACACTCAACTTCTAATAGAGATGTTGCTTCTTGATGACCTTAGGAAGACCCCTGGGCTGTTATATCCCGCATAGAGGCCCTAATGTAGACCCGTTCGTACATGCCCTAAAATGGACGTATTCATATTTACCCTAATATGGTCATATTCGTACTTGCCCTATTATGGTCATAGCCGCATATGCCCAATTATGGTCATAACTGTACATGTCCTATTATAGTCATGGGTCCTTATATAGGCATGATCTTTCACCTACATTGGTCCCAGCTAGTACACAACGAGCTCTTAGGGCTGAACGTTATCTATCCTGTGGTTTTGAATACAGCAGGGTTTTTCCCAAACACAGGCCCTCACTGTACTCATTAATTATGCATGGATTTCTAGGAATACACCACGTGCATAATATGTATGTACAAAGTTCACCCCTGACGTCTTCCTCATGTCCAATACAAACCATACTAAGGACCGAGACTCATTAGGGTATAAATACACCACATCTTGCCCCGGTAAGACAGAGGGAACCGAGACTTCCATGCCGACACACTGACCAGAGACGCTGAGGCTCCTGCATGCAGTTGCTCCAGCTGACAGTGGTCTGACACAGCCCTGACCGGGTGTCCAACTCGAGACCAGGTCGGGGTCTCACAAGCTCTCTATTCAGGTATGGGGGTTCGACTAAATCCTAGAAGGATTCTTGGCTCTTAGCTTTTAGACCTACACATATGCTAGGTACACACAGGTACATCTAGTTAGGCATCGTAGGAGTACACGCACTTGCATAATGCTTTTATATTCATGTATGTATTCATGATTATCGCAATATGGTAGAACTGTTCTATCCCTTTGCTTTTATCGTACTGCTGATAATATATCTCTGCTATTGTCTGCTGGTTACAGCAGCACATATATTTTACACTAGAATAACAACTGTTCAATAAATACTTATTGAAACGCCTGACTGTTTATTCTGTGTAACTCCCTGAGACAAACCGAATAAGTGAGCACGAGTGACTGCGCGAAAGGTAGTATATTGTTTCCACGATTCTGAGGAATTTGTGTTGTCATGATCTAAGGTTGCCAGAAACTAATCTCTCCCCGATAAGAGGAGACACTAGTGGCACTGCGAGCTAGCTAATGCAAAACTAGGCTAACATATACGGTGGGGGTGCACGGAGTCAGTCTGCCACCAAGCCCGCAGTATATGTTATCAAAACGCGCAGGTCATGCAGGGGTACTATAGGAGCTACACGACATGGCGCCACCAGCGTTGGTTTGGTACTTATTTAACAGTAGAATCTGAGTAGTTCAGTCGTGCTATTCTCAGAGAACCTACTCACAAAACCCCAGAGGCGTCTGGAGTGGGTGGGCACAAACTCCGCCGCAGCTGAGTAGTACGAGAATACTATTTATTGGCTGTTGGTTATTCAAGCTTGAATGACATATAGTTCCAACAATTGTGCATTTACACCTTATCTTAAAAATTCTTTAAACCTCCCTTCTTCCAATTAAAAATGGTGGAAGAAGCAAATGAAACAAGGAGAGTTGCAACAGACCTCTTCGGTTTAGGAGAAGAAGACCCTGAAGATGCAATACAAATTGCACCAAATTTCAGAAGGGCAGTCACCATAAAACTTCTAGAACGTGGCTTAAGAGCCAGTGGTGGTAATGTAATTTTCGTGATTGAGGCACACGAATCCAATAAAACAGAGGTGTTCTATTGATGGGTTACATTCCCAGCAGCAAATGCAGTTACAGATGTATTTCACTACTACCTAGAAGGTGAAACACCAGCGGACTATACTCCTTTTGAGGAATTAGAGGTTCTGCTCACTTACCAGGAGCATAATTACTGGTTTAAAGGTGCCCTACCCCACGTACGAGGAAGAGCAAGATTAGGCCTGCTCGGAGGAGCTGGAGCAACATGGCCCATATTAGCGGCATACACACCGCCTCCTGATATTGGCACAATGCCACAGCCAGACTTACTCGTACAACACAGAGATTTAATTAAAATGTACAGAAACCTCACACAATTTGTGATGAGGACTTTAACAGTTCAGCCTACACCAGCTGCAGCACAAGATACTCCAGTCCAAGGTACAGTTAATAAAATAACTCCACAAACATTACACGCGATAATGGGCAAAATGCCAGCAAAACGCGAACAAATCCCATTCTGGATTGCTCAGAAGATAACTCAGCTTGAAGCAGTATTCCCGAATACTACCACCAGTGATAAACACAGAATTCTAACAATCTGCTTGCCCATGGGTCTCACACCACAAGTAGAGGACTGCACCTCTTGGGGTTCAGTCTTTGCTGCCATATATACCAGAACACATGGTATCCCGTCAATAGCAGTAGTACCTGAAGTATTAAAACAGATACAAAATGAGTACGGAGCAGAGCCTGCCCTTAACTTAGGGATGAAGTTGCTAAACAACTTTGAACAGGTCTCAGCCATAATACTAGCTAACATTAAGGGGGAAGCAGCTTCAGTGGCGATCCGCCAACGCCTGAGGGAGTTCGGTCCAGAGGATCAACAACACGAACTACCCAAAATAATTGAAACTGCATATGCAGAATTAGGCAGAGACAGTCTAGGTGGGAAAGCATTAAAACCACAACTGATGGGCAGTCCTGAAAAGGACACTACACAGCAGACGCCTACTTCTTCTAAAAAGAAGTGGGAAAATAAAAAACAACAAAAGTCTAAAGACAGCAGATCTCAATCCAGAGGTAGGTCTCCTCAACAGGAGCCCTCTGAAAGGAGGTATAACCTCAGGAATAAGGATAATATTAAAATACCTGACAGGTATCAGGATACTGATACTCGTTCCTCTCGTTCCTTTCAGGGTTCATCAAGAAACTCCGAGAGGGAAGGACGGTCAGAACACAGACAAGAGGAGCATACAAAGTCCAGAGACACGCAACGCGCTGCGGACTACGCACCTAAAAAAGAGGATAAACAAAAATCAAAACCTCAGTTCAAAAAGAAGAAGGTAGCAGGTCTCAAGATCAGACATGTCCAGAATTCTGAGGACACAGCTTCTGAACGGGGAATGGGCTCTGACGATGCTAGACAGAGCGGCAGAAGTAACGATAGCTCGCCAGAACCTGAAGGAATTTCTGGTGACCGCGGAGTTGAGTGAGTATATCACGGTGGAAACACCTGATACTCGGGTAAGTGTCCCACAAAAGTTACATGAGATAACACTCCGGATGGAGGGGGACAAGCCCAGAAAAGTTAAAGGTCTCTTTTGGAAAAATCTGTCATCTGGTTATGACATTCTATTAGCAGAACAAGACTGGCCACTAGCATTCGTCACGGAGTGCCCTAGGGGAGAAACGATAATTTTTCCAGCCTTTTCCGACCTCGTTCCCATACATTTAAAACATGCCTATGTGCAGGAGCGGGCGGTTGCCCTAGCTCCAGCATTGTACAAAAATCATGCTGGTTGGGATGAGAAGTCAACCCACCACGTGATCCCGTTAAAAGTTTCCCCAAATGCCCAAAGGCAATACCCTATAAAGCAGGAAGCTAAAAAACAAGTTAGGGAGATTCTAGATCAACTTGAATATCAGGGGGTGATAGAAAATTGCACTTCACCTCTGAACAATCCTTTGTTCCCCATAGCCAAACCTGACAATACATATCGTCTAGTTTTGGATTACAGACATTTGAACACTTGCACAAAGACATTTGCAGTTCAAAATGCACACAGTGCCGCATTAATGAATAACATTGTGCGACAAAAATATAAAACAACACTTGATATCTCAAATGGATTTTTCTGCCAAAATATAGTGCCTGAAAGCAGGTATCTAACCGCATTCAGTGCGTTAGGGTCCCAGCGGCAATTTTGCCGACTCCCCAAGGGTATAAGAATAGCCCGGGTTGTTTTCAGCAAGGGTAACAGAGTTACTCCAAAATTTGGATGAAGAAGCATTGTCTTATGTGGATGATATTTATCTGACGGACGATGACTTAAAGAGGCACTTGACCAGGGTGAGCACCATTATTATGGGATTCGCCTCTGAGGGCTACAAATTTAATTTCAAAAAATCAAAAATTGCCCACCTCAGTGTCCTATTTTTAGGGTACGAGCTGTCAAGTGAAGGAAAAAGCCTAGCAGCTAACTTTTTAGAAAAATGTGCGCTGCTCCAACCTCCAAAATCATTAAAGAATTTACAATCAATTCTGGGATTCCTACATTTTGGTCGAACATACATTTTGGATTACGCAGAAAGATTAAAACCTTTCTACGACTTAATAAAACCTGATTTTTCAGTCAGACAATGGACACAGGAACACACAAATATCCTGCGTTCCATACAGGAAGACATGATAGCTTACAAACATTTACAGACACGCGTCAACGCACAGAACTTAGTGATCTGAGTAATAGCGGGTCAATGCGGGTACACTTATTTAACTTTTAATGAAGGCGAAACAGTACCAATCGCATACAAATCACACCTATACACAAATGCAGAGATGCGTTTCACTTCAACAGAAAACATTCTGACAGCGGTGCAGACTGCTGTAGCAAGAGAAAGGGCTCTGGCTCAGGGTAAACGCATAATTGTCGTAACCCCAGTACCAGCTTTAGAAGCTGTTACAAAACCTAGCATTCCAAATGCGAAAGCCTTACATCCGAGATGGATACAGTGGGCTAATTCTCTTACTGCAACGGATGTTGAATACAGATTTGATCCAAGTTTAAAAACACAGGCATTCCTGCAATACGAATAAGAATATCCTCTACCAAATGAAATTTTGCCTCTAGATCAGTATGAATACATTATTTACACTGAAGGTTCAGCTCAACCAGCCATAGGGAGTAAGCAAGCTTACAGCGCGGCGTGTGCGATTGTTAAAGGTCGCATGCACGATGGAAAGTTCCATCCGACTTGCACCAAAACGCAATCTCTAGGAGACTGCACGGCTCAATTGGCAGAACTCAAAGCACTTATACTGGCACTTATAAATACGGATCACTAATTCCCCACATTTATTGTGTGTGATTCCTTTTACTGTGTACAGTCGTACAATGAATATCTACATCATTGGGAACAAAACGGGTTCAAAGATGCAAAAGGTGGCACAATTAAGCATAAAATGCTATGGGAACAGGTAGTGGAGTTGAGAAACGAACTACCAAGGGCTCACGTGATACATACACTGAGTCATCAGCGTGATGGCGTTCACATTGAAGGGAATTCATTGGCTGATTCGCACAGCCGCTGTAGCTGCAGTTACTCGTTCAAAGACGAGGGTAGACGGCGAGATTATGGTAGCTGTCAATGCTTCACGCAAAGGCAGCACAACAGTACCTAAAAAATTCCCACTCAAGTACTCCTACAAGTTAGATGCACAAAACATTCCATATGCTCAGATTCCTGGAGCGGGGGATAGAGTAATACCAAATATGGATCGTAGGCAAGGCTTTATTCTAGCAGCACACGAGGGTTTGGGTTCTGCGCATACAGGCGTTACAGTGACTATTTCTTTACTGAAACAGCGCTACTGGTGGCCCGTGATGAGAAGGCTGATTAGAGACTACGTCTGGAACTGCGACATCTGCAAGCAGATGAATGGGTCCACCACAACACGTCCAGTACAGATACCATGGTTAGACAGCATTAGGTTGTCCGTTCGTACGCGTCCAGTTCAAGTTTCCTCAAGGTTTGGCCTCAGCGCTCAGCTGACGCTCGAACTGTTATAAAAGATTTGCGAGTCTTTATCCGCACATACGCAGTTGGCATGTTACATTCTGACCGTGGTCCGCCGTTTAGCTCTCAGGCTTACAAAGAGGCCATGGAAGGAATGGGTGTAGCATTGCGTTACTCCTCTCCGTACCATCCAGAGGGAAATTCTGTTGTGGAGAGGAAAAACCGAGACTTAAAGCAATCTTTAACAGCTAGGGTATTAGGCAAGGGCGGTAGATGGGTCGATCACCTTTATGGGGTACAGCGCGCGCTCAATAACCAGCCAAGAAGCTCTCTAGGGGGTGTCACTCCTTACGAGGTCCTATTTGGGACGAGAATGTGGGTACCTGATCTTGATTGTGAAGGCACAGTGGCGGATGAAAAAGCATTTGCTATCCATGATCGTTTGGCTGTTTTGCAGGTTCTAAATGAATCCAGGACACAACAAAGTAACGTGCTCCAGAAAAAGCCCGCCACTGAGGAAGTCAAGGCAGTAACGGCAAGACCTATCTGGATCCCAAAAATCGGGGATCTGGTCAGAGAGAAGATTGCTGACAAGAAAGAATTTGGGCCATCTTACAGAAAGCCTGTACCGGTCCTTGCAATCCAAGGCACAAGAACTGTACTTCTGCCGCCTCTTGCCGGGAAAAAGGAGAAAAGATTTGTCTCAATCGACTTAATCAAACCACACTATGTGGCCGATACTAAACAGTAGGCCTCGTGGACTCCACAGTAGAAGAAGCCCTCCTCTCGCTACAATCCAAGAAGTCCAAACAGAAAGACTCATCACGTTTGAAGAGCCACCTGTACGGAATGAAGGACTAAGCAGCAATGCTATGGAACTCGTTCCACTTCAACAAGAAATTCTTCTTCAAAATGAAAATCAACTTAACAACGAAGTTGCAATAAGACCGACTACAGACATCTACGTCAACATGCCACGTCAAGAGCAAAGTCCGATTTCAACAAATCCCGATGCAATTCCAACAATTGATCGAACTGCTTCTGGCTATTTCATGAACTTTGACACGTTTTCACTGGATCCAAGCGAGCCGGAAACAACGCCAGCCAAAAAATCACTCCAACAGAAACTCACTGACTTTTTGAACTTTTTTAGAAAGACTTACCTGGTGTCACCTTGGATAGAACTATGGTACATCACTGGGATTTTATTTTTCATTTTCTGGCTAGCTGTAATAATAACTTTTAGTATGCTTATTAATGGATGATACCTCCAGCAAAGCTCTACAGCCCAAAGAGTCAATTTGATTTTAAAACCACACCAGTCTTCACATCGTGAACCAAGAGACTTGTCTTCAGTGAACATCACAGCAGTTCCTATACCGGACGGTATAGTATGGGACAAGATTGATTATGATGTATTCGGTCCGACTGAACTTTTAAAGCTAAAACATGCATTTAAAATTTCTTTAAGTGATATCATTACCTCCAGTACATTTTCTGATGATTGGGACACTGAAACTGTAAATGCTATGATGTCTGATTTAGAAAAAACTGCAGCATTTCAGAACAATGAAATGTTAGAAGGTACTTCAGACTATGATACATTGTACTGTTACCAACATTATGGTCATCATTTCTTGCACAAATCTATAACACCTAGAAATGTATTTGAGTACCACCAGTGGGAACACTGCCCAACACCACCGAAAGGTAGTTCACAAGCATTTGCACAGAAATTCACATACTTCTCAGGGTTTAACACATCCGTCCCGAAGTCATTTTATTATAAAGTGGCGAAAATTTCAGCTCAGAAAATTATGTTAACCAACACCAACCATATTTACTCTGCATCATTTCTGAACCAATTGTCTAAACAGGGTTTCGATCTATGGAAAGACACAATAGATTCCAAATCAATCTGGGGTTCTAGGGACTGGCAAGTCCAGGGAATAGAAGCACTTTTAGAGCATGCATCATTCCGCAGCAGATTTTATTTCTGAATGAAACTGTGCAACAAACATCCTGTCTTGGATTAGCCAAAGGCAAGGAAATGAACACACCGGGGTTTCCAACACCATCGCAGATGGGTGGGGGGCAGAATCCTACTACACATGGGGTGAAATTAGATGACATTTTCCAGTACAACAGATCAGATCCTGATTGGACAGAATGGCTGGTTTGGCCCATTGACACAAACACCTGTCAACAGAGATTTATGAATACAACCAAAGGGTTTAGTATCCATAGGCCAGATCCATGCTATGTACAAAGACAACACCCAGGGGTAGTGACATCGTATAGTGTTGGGAAGTTGTGCCTTGATTGGCTAGAGACCTCAACACTGACAGAAGTAAAGCACCACTTGACCTTACTCACACCTGACATGGATCTTAGAGATTTTCTACTGGGTCCCAGGAAACGACGTCAGAAACATTTCATATATGCAGGCCTTTATGCCTACTACAATGAAAACTGGAAAATATCCCAACAAGAGGCAGCAGAAAGGATACAAGAGATAGATTGTATTAACTTAGAAAAGGCATTAGCTGTAGTGGATAATGGGTTAACTACTTTGACCTCCAGGATTTACTTCTTAGGCAACATTGTGTCCTCAGCAATCGACATATTAGAACAAGATCTGGCCTTGTTACAACACGGGCAATCTCAGCTACGTTCTATTATGATGTTAAGCTGGACGCTACAATCTTTGCGTGCAGGCTATGTGCCATGGCGTTTTATAAACACCACGTCTCTGTTTTCAGAATACAATCTGACTGATAAACAGACAGAAATGGCACAAAGGGGAGCCAAATATGCAATGCTGCGTATTGAGAAACTGGAAAGGTTACCATTCACTGTAGCCGAATCACCATCAACAGAATGGCTAATTCATGGCCAAATCACTCTGCCGGTCACTACGTTTCAGTTCCAATATTGCCTTGAGCAAAAGCAGGCAGGCAAATATGTGAAAATGGGTAAGGGATACATCAAGGAAACTTGGGAGTTACCATATAGATACCGATGCAGGAATGGGGATCGAGAAGTGTATCTGAGTGGTACAAACTGCAAGAACGCTTTAAGCGGTTCTCTCATGTGTCAGGATATTTCTCTACACGGAGCCTGCAGTGGTTCAGTGGCGAACTTATCTTGTCACATGTCAGGGACCCCAGCGGCCATGATCACGCCGGTTTTCCAGCTGCTCTCGAATGGGAGTTACTTAATGCTAAATGATCAAGGTTGCTGTGGGATGCTTCCGGGCGTCGCATATCTACTCACTGTTAACTCCAGGGTTACTTGCTGTATGCAAGTATTGTTTCCGTCACTGAACACAGTCGGGGAGGCGCCGCTATGGCCTTCGCTGAATGTTTCTTTCATACAGTTTGATACTCTGAGCAGATTCAAAGCCATGCTTTTACAGCAACCCGTGCCCTTAACCTCCGCTTGAGAAACCTATGAACTTCAAGTTGCAAGGACCTCGACCGAGATACAGGCACTCATACGTACAAACTGCCCCATTCATTTCCCAGAAGTGGTGGGACGTTTCTTCAATATGTCTGATACGAGCGGAATTGTACACCTATTTAAGACCATAGGGTCCGGACTGTTAAGCACCTTTCAGACAGTCCTCGGAGTAATCCCAAATTTTATACACACCGTATTGGGAAGCGTATTTGGAGGATTCCCACTCATCCTGTTCCTAATCGCAGAAATCCTGATTGTAATATTGCTGCTACGCAATGGACAGCCCACTTCCCGAGGGAATGGTGAACACGCTCCTGGAGCGGAAGTACCGTGAACGCATGATACAACTTCTGGGCATTTCTTGCCTGCGAGAACTCAATGCCTCCTGGTTTCTATCATTTAGACCAGTCTGGGTAGACTGCATCTTACCTGTTCTTCGATGCCTGTTCTGCGGGGAAGAATGCACATTGGATCTCTGTCTAACGTTTCCATCGGATGTGCCTCCGGACACGGATACAATGCTGGACCCCATAAAGGCCCACGCTCTGCGTTGTCCTCAGCGGCTTCCAATTCTGATGAACGCATTCCTGGAGAATCCACAGGTGCTGTTTGCTCCTGCTGGGTTAGGTGACTCCTCCACAGGCACCTAGGTAACAACTGCCGCACTAGCTGCTGCAGCACCGACTGTTGGCAGTGCTACATTCCATCTATGTGCTATTGACGTTCTCTGTGAGGCGTTGGATTTGTCGTCTGCAGCAGCTAACACCGATAATACTGAACTTCCCAGCCAGGACGTTTAATCTCGAATTGGCTCATCGCGTCCTGGGAAAGAATTCGGCTTCTTTGCTCGTTTCAAAACAAACGATCTAAATTTGGAACATTTTCTTACATTGACACTTTCGCTTGAGAAAAGGATGGCCTTCTCCTGCTTATGGTAATGCAATCTTTATAGAGAGACAATATTGACTTTTTCAAGTGGCAACTAGAAATAGCGGGAATTTTAACAAAACATTTTTTTTTTTTAAAACAACACCTCATTTTTAACGATTTTTTAGAACTATGTTTTTACTTGCTTTTAAAGAGAAAAAATAGTTTTAAATTGTCCAGATTTTAAGTATGGTCATTTTAATCCAATTCGGAAGAGGAGTGGGTGTTATATCCCGCATAGAGACCCTAATGTAGACCCGTTCGTACATGCCCTAAAATGGACGTATTCATATTTACCCTAATATGGTCATATTCGTACTTGCCCTATTATGGTCATAGCCGCATATGCCCAATTATGGTCATAACTGTACATGTCCTATTATAGTCATGGTTCCTTATGTAGGCATGATCTTTCACCTACATTGGTCCCAGCTAGTACACAACGAGCTCTGAGGGCTGAACATTATCTATCTTGTGGTTTTGAATACAGGGGGTTTTTCCCAAACACAGGCCCTCACTGTACTCATTAATTATGCATGGCTTACTAGGAATACACCACGTGCATAATATGTATGTACAAAGTTCACCCCTGACGTCTTCCTCATGTCCAATACAAACCATACTAAGGACCGAGACTCTTTAGGGTATAAATACACCACATCTTGCCCCGGTAAGACAGAGGGAACCGAGACTTCCATGCCAAAACACTGACCAGAGATGCTGAGGCTCCTGCATGCAGTCGCTCCAGCTGACAGTGGTCTGACACAGCCCTGACGGGGTGTCCAACTCGAGACCAGGACGGGGTCCCACACTCTCTCTATTCAGGTATGGGGGCTCGACTAAATCCTAGAAGGATTCTTGGCTCTTAGCTTTTAGACCTACATAAATGCTAGGTACACACAGGTACATCTAGTTAGGCATCTTAGGAGTACGCGCACTTGCATAATGCTTTTATATTGATGTATGTATTCATGATTATCGCAATATGGTAGAACTGTTCTAACCCTTTGCTTTTATTGTACTGTTCATAATATATCTCTGCTATTGTCTGCTGGTTACCGCAGCACATATATTTTACACTAGAATAACAACTGATCAATAAATACTTATTGAAACGCCCGACTGTTTATTCTGTGTAACTCTGTGAGACAAACCGAATAAGTGAGCACGAGTGACTGAGCGAAAGGTAGTATATTGTTTCCACGATTCTGAGGAATTTGGGTTGTCATGATCTAAGGTTGCCAGAAACTAATCTCTCCCCGATAAGAGGAGACACTAGTGGCACTGCGAGCTAGCTAATGCAAAACTAGGCTAACATATACAGTGGGGGTGCACGGAGTCAGTCTGCCACCAAGCCCGCAGTATATGTTATCCAAACGCACAGGTCATGCAGGGGTACTATAGGAGCTACACGACAGGGTCACATGAACAGGAGAGAGTGGGTGGGACAGGGAATGAGGACAGGTCATGAGGTGACACCTTTTATGACCTAGACTCAAACCCTGGCCAGGAGGACCAAGATGAGTCCCACCTGGTTAACTCACATCTTCAGAGAGGTGATGGAGAAGGCCAAGAAGGCCCTCTTTTCACCCCTCCTGGAAGAGTGCAGAGTTTACCAAGGAGATCTAGATCTCTCTCTGCAGAGTCTAATCACTCAGGACGGTCTGTAGGGACCTCTGTATCTAGCAAGAGGGACCACTCTTATGACATGGAGTACCAATTTCTGGAAATTGAGAAAACTAAGCTTAGGATCAGGCAACAGCAATTGGCCCTGGACAATGAGTCCCTAGAAGTCCAGAGAGCTAGAGAAAGATTGGGACTAGAGTCCCATGGCGGCAGCAACAGTGTCCCTAGAGTTAAGGAACATTCTTTTGACAATAGGAACCTGAGCAAGATTGTCCCTCTCTACCATGTTGGGGATGACATCCATAAATGGATAACTGCTTTGGAGAGGGCCTGTAAAGTTCAGAGGGTCCCTCAAGATCAGTGGGAAGCTATCTTGTGACTCTCCTTTTGCTGACAAAGATAGAGATAAGCTCCTCACTGTTAGAGACGAGGATGCTGACAATTATTCAGTCTTGAAGAGTGCTCTCATTGATGGGTTTGGCTTAACCACTGAACAGTACAGGATTAAGTTCAGAGACACCCATAAGACACAGAATCAGGACTGGGTAGACTTTCTGGATAGTGCCATTAAGGCTCTGGAAGGCTGGTTGCTTGGCAGCAAAGTGAATGATTTCAAGGGATTGTACAATTTGATTATGAGGGAGCAGATCCTTAATAATTGATAAAATCAGTTGTTACATCAGTACCTGGTTGACTCTGATCTGACTTCTCCCCAAGAAGTGGGTCAGAACCAGGGTGAAGCAGAAAAACCAGAACAATGGTGGTGACCAAAAGAAAACAGATTCTAAAGCTCCAGATAAGGGTGGGGACAAGGGTAAAGATCAAAAGTCTTCATCAGGGACCCAAAAACCTGGAACTGTGGGGGAATCACAATCCAACAAAGGAAAAAGCAAAAAGAAACCTTGGTGTTACTTGTGTAAGGAAAAGACCCATTGGACAAAAGATGCCAATTGTCCAAAGGCCAAGGAAACTACTCCAACCACCACTGCCCCTAAGGCAACTGCTCCCCCTAGTACAGGTACAAATGGTGGTACAGGGAACAAGGGGTTAGTAGGGTTAACCTTGGGCTTTGAGATGGGTTCTGGCCTAGTCAGGACTCCAGCTCAGGCTGTGTTAGTCTGTGATGGTGGCATAGATATTGCCACCTTACTTGTTAGTCCCAGGAACCTGGGCAAGTACAGACACCAGCCTTTAATAAATGGAGTAGAAGCAATGGCATACAGGGACACAGGGGCCAGTGTCACCATGGTGACAGAGACACTTGTGTCTCCTGGACAAATCATTCTTGGTGAAATGTACCAAGAGACCAATGCAAACAATGTCAGGACTGACCATTCCTTGGCAGTTGTTAATTTCAGCTGGGGAGGGGTAACTGGCCCAAAAAAGGTTGTGGTTAGCTCAGACCTACCAGTAGATTGTTTGTTGGGCAATGATTTGGAGGCATCAGCCTGGGCTGATGTAGAACTTAGGACTCATGCAGCAATGCTGGGCATCACTGCAGATGTGTTTGCTATGACCAGGTCACAGGCCAAGCTGGCTAACACTGAACAGGCCTTGGATCCAGGAGCAATGGACCAGGGGCCTTCCAAGAAAAGGAGCAGGAGGGGTAAGGCTGTGTCTTCCCCCAGGCTCAGTGTGAGGATCAATCTCTTGAGGGAGATGATCCCAGTCCCTGTGAAGGAACTGTCTCAGATGAACTGGAACCTGATCAAGTTAAGTTCTTGGGGACAGGGGGCCCTTCCAGGGCAGACTTGAGTTTGGAGCAGCAAACCTGCCCCTCTCTTGAATTCCTCAGACATCAAGCTGCTGCTGAGGCTGTTGGGAGTGTCAGTGGATCTCACATGATCTATTGGGATGAGAGATTCCTATACTCAGAGGGTAGAGACCCCAAGCCTGGTGCCTTCAGGAGGTTGGTCATACCTCTGAAGTTTAGGAGCTTCCTACTCACCCTTGCACATGACATTCCCCTAGCACAACACCTAGGACAAAGCAAGACTTGGGACAGGCTTGTCCCTCACTTTCACTGGCCTCACATGTCAGAAAACACAAAGGAGTTTTGTAGCTCCTGTACCACTTGTCAAGCCAGTGGTAAGTCAGGTGGTACCACAAAGGCCCCCCTCATACCACTACCTATGGTGGGGGTTCCCTTTGAGAGGGTTGGGATTGACATAATTGGGCCCATGACCCTCCAACTGCATCTGGGCATGGTTACATTCTAGTGGTGGTGGGCCATGCCACTAGGTCTCCAGAGGCTATACCCCTTAGAACCACCACAGCTCCTGTGGTGGCCTGGGCCCTCCTGGGAATTTTTTCCAGAGTGCGTGTCCCTAAGGAGGTCCTAACTGACAGAGGTGCAAACTTCATGTCAAGTTACATCACTGCAATGTGGGAGGAGTGTGGAGTGAACTACAAGTTCACCACACCCTATCACCCACAATGCAATGGGTTAGTTGAAAGGTTCAACAAAACCCTAAAGGGCATGATTAAGGCCCTCCCAGAAAAGCTTAAGCAAAAATGGGATGTCATGTTTTCCTGCCTTCTCTTTGCCTGCAGAGAGGTCCCACAGAAGGGGGTTGGCTACAGCCCTTTTGAACCTCTGTTTGGGCATCTAGTTAGGGGTCCCTTGTGTTTAGTGAAGGAGGGATGGGAGTTACCTCTCAAACCCCCCAAACAAGACATAGTGGACTATGCACTTGGTCTCCGTTACAGGATGGCTGAGTACATGAAGAAGGCCAGTAAAAACCTTGAGGCAAGTCAAGAATTACAGAACGCTTGGCATGATGAAAAGGCTGTTCTGACTGTTTACCAGCCAGGGCAGAAAGTATGGGTGTTGGAGCCTGTGGCCCCAGCAGCCCTCCGGGACAAATGGAGAGGACCCCATACTATACTTGAGCAGAAGGGAGAGGACACCTATTTGGTGGACCTTGGAACTTCCAGGAGCCCCCATAGGGTGCTCCATGTAAACAGGCTCAAACCCTATGTGGACAGGGCTGACATGGGCTTGCTCATGGCTACTGATGAGGGACTGGAGGAAGAGAGTGACCCACTCCCTGACCTCCTCTCACAGAACCCTGATGATGGATCAGTGGATGGTATAGTCTTGGCAGACAGCCTCACTGGTCAACAGCAGATTGATTGTAGGATACTCCTCAATCAATACAGGCATTTGTTTTCTCTGACACCCAGTCAAACCACCTGGTGTACCCATGAAGTGGACACATGTGAGAGTCTACCTGTTAAGAATAAAATCTACAGGCAGCCTGACCATGTTAGAGATTGCATCAGGACAGAGGTCCAAAAGATGCTGGAACTGGGAGTAATTGAGCCCTCAGATAGCCCTTGGGCTAGTCCAGTAGTCCTGGTACCTAAACCTCACACCCAGGGTGGTAAGAGGGAGTAGAGGTTTTGTGTGGACTACTGGGCACTCAATGGGGTCACTAGGACTGATGCTCACCCAATTCCTAGCGCAGATGAACTTATTGATACTTTGCCGTCAGCCAAGTATCTTAGTACATTTGACCTAACTGCTGGCTATTGGCAAATCAGACTAGCTGAAGAAGCCAAACCAAAAACAGCATTTTCAACCCCTAGTAGGCATTATCAATTTATTGTAATGCCCTTTGGCTTGATGAATACACCTGCCACATTCCAAAGGCTGGTGAAAAAAGTCCTTACAGGTCTGGAAGCCTATAGTGCAGCATATCTTGATGATACAGCTGTCTTTAGGTCCACCTGGGAGGATCACATGGTCCACCTGAATAATGTTTTGGAGGCTCTGCAGAAAGCAGGCCTCACTATCAAGGCTACTAGGTGCCAGGTAGGGCAGAGTAAGGTTGTGTACCTGGGCCACCTTGTGGGTGGAGGCCAGGTTCAACCATTGCAGAGCAAAATCCAGACCATCATAGACTGGGTTGCTCCTACTACCCAGACTCAGGTCAGAGCTTTCTTGGGCCTGACTGGGTATTACAGGTGATTTGTTAAAGGATATGGGTCTATAGTGACTTCCTTGAATGATCTCACATCAAAAAGAATGCCCAAGAAGGTTCAGTGGACAGCTGCTGTCAGAAGGCATTTGATGATCTCAAGCAGGCCATGTGCATTGCTCCCATTCTGCAGAGTCCTGATTACTCCATCCAAACAATGTATTGTCCAAACAGATGTATCTGAGTTGGGGTAGAGGCTGTGTTGTCACAACTTAATGCAGAGTGTCAGGATCAACAGTAGCTGTTATCAGCAGAAGGTTGACCCCCAGAGAGAAACATTGGTCAGCCATTGAGTGGGAAGCCTTTGCTGTGGTCTGGGCCCTGAAGAAGTTGAGGCCATACCTGTTTGGCACTCACTTCATTGTTCAGACAGACCATAAGCCCCTCCTATGGCTAAAACAGATGAAGGGTGACAACCCCAAACTTTTGAGGTGGTCCATTTCCCTACAGGGGGTGGACTATACAGTGGAACATAGAGCTGGGAGTAACCATGCCAATGCAGATGGACTCTCCAGATATTTCCACTTAGAAAATGAAGACTCAACTGGGCAAGGTTAGTCTCATCTCCATATGTTTGGGGGGGTTGTGTAGGAAAGTAGGATCTGCTTCTTATGGTTACCCCCACTTTTTCCTGTATGTAACACTGTTTTTGACTAGTCTAGCTGGGACCCTGCTAATCAGTACCCCAGCCTATCTGCTTTCTCCCTTAAACTGTTATGATATGTACTAGGTACACTCCAGATTGGATACTGGGGTACCCTTGTCCGCAGCCAGACATATAGGTAAAGGTGCATTATATGCTCGCATAAAATGCTATCCGGAAAACGGCTGCAACAAAACATGTTGTGTTTAGTATCAAACACCTTGGAATCATACCTCCACACCGGTAACCGGTGTGGGAGGTATGATACCACTCTTCTGAAGTGAGCTTTCAGGGGTCCCTGGTCTTCCCTGTACCAGCCTTCTTGACCTGGTCAGCACAAAATGGTTGCTGCCAACCAGAGACACATTTCTGCCCTCCTGCTGCTGAGCCAAGCTCGAGCAGGGGAAGGCAGAACAATAGGCATCCTGACACAGGGAGGTGTGACCACCTCCCAGACAGGATTTAGCATAATGGGGTTGGGTGGGTGCACTTCCAAAGTGCCTGAAAGTCTGCACGAGGGGTACACTTGGTGTCCCTGTGCATAGTTTAGCTCAAACCAGTTCTGGGAGCCATTGGCTCCCACTCTGGTGCGAAACTGGACTAAGGACATGGGAGTAACCTCCCCACTGTCCAAACCCTCCCCTGGGAAGGTCCCCTGAATCTGTCCAACCCTCCCCCGTGGGTACAAAAGGGCTTACCTGGCTGTACGACCCTAGATTTGACGTGGACAAGATTCTGAACAAGAAACCACTGACCTTCGACCGTCTGGACACTCTGGACTTCGACTGGGCCCCACTTCGTCCCCCTTTCCGTCCAAAGCACTGTCTGTGTGCGTGCACCATACAGGCTCCATGAAGGAGACACTACCCTGCATTCGCAGGCACCGTAACGCAACTGACCTGTCTGCTGATCCTGAGCTCCTGTAGACACTGAAGGCTCCAGCAACACAGGAGGTGGGTTCCTATCCAAGTCTGAGGCCAGTATCCCTCGTGGGGACCGCATAACCTGAACCCATGTGCACTGCGTACTTTTGCAAGTGCATATGCTTGTTGGTGATTCCCGAACAAGTGCATTAGGCTACGAATAGCCCCAACCTCTGGGCACATTTCCATCAAAGAACTTTGGCCTCCTCACACTGAGTGCTCCATGGGCTGTTGCTTTGTAAATCTGCTCGAGGTCCTCTTGCGACTCCTGTGCCTCTGGCCTGTGGGTCCTCTTGAGGGTCAACACTGCTTTTCCTGGGCTCCCCTGGTTGATCCAGGACTGCCCTGACTCCCCTTGCTGTGGTGAGTCCCCTGGTCCTTGCTGGGCCAGATCGCAACCTTCCTTGACCTTCTTCGTGGCCGCTGCCAAGGCTTATTGGTGCTCCCGCCGGACACCGACCCCATCATGGTACAGCTCGTATCCGGCTCCTGGTCATCCTCAACGTCTCCTGGTCCCTGCAGCTGTCGAGTCATGGGGCCCGATTCACAGAACTAACTTAAGACAAAATCCTAAACTTACTACCATTTTGGTATTCACAGAATGCACTTACTACTTTTGGTATTCACAGAAGGCACTTACTACTTTTGGTATTCACAGAATGCACTTACTACTTTTGGTATTCACAGAATGGATTTACGACTACTAACTTTACGTCCGCACTCGGGCCGGAATTTCCGCTTTCGGGCCGGAATTTCCGCACTCGGAGCGGGAATTCCGCTATTGGGCCGGAATCTCCGCTCCCGGGCCGGAATCTCCGATTACGGGCCGGAATCTCCGATTCCGGCCCGGAATACCAGCACTGTGGCCGTTGATCATTTTCCTCAAGGGTAAACACCTGTCCAAGTGCCTACCATCCCCCACCATGCATCAGCTGACACACTGCAGCCAATCCCAGCCCTGCAGCATGTATGAATGCTGAGCAGACACACACAAACCCTTTCAAGATGTCGCTGAATGTGTTTGTTGCTCTGCCCCTTGCCATGCGGCAAAACTACTTGAGGAGGAGGAGGAGGAGAGCAGAGAGGATCTTCAGACAGAGGATCAAACTATTTGGAATGTGCAGCCAAGATGTCAGGGCCAGGTACCGTTTCCCTCCAGAAGTCATCTTGGAGATGGTATGTGAGTGGGAGCAGGAACTTGACTCTGTGACCTGCTGCTCCCATGCCATTCCAGCATATCTCAAGATCCTTTCTGCTCTCCATTTCTTTGCCACTGGGTCATTCCAAAGGGTCTCCAGTGACCATGTGGGGATTTCCCAGGCAAGCCAGTCGCGTTGCTTGCATCAGGTACTGAGATGCATCACTGCTAGAGCCCACCACCACATACAAATGCCCCATACACTGGCCAGGAGACAAAGGGCAGCTCGAGATTTCTATCTCATTGCTCGCTTCCCACGTGTGCTGGGTGCAATTGATTGTACCCATGTGGTCCTTCAGCCACCCCGCCGCATTGCACACATCTTCTGCAACAGACACCGATGGTATTCCATCAATGTGCAAGCTGTCTGTGATGCCAGTGGGAGATTCATTGATGTGCATGCAGTGTTCCCAGGCAGTACCCATGACAGCTTCGTATTCCGCATGTCACCTCTTGCCCGGCAGATGGCTGCGGGAGAATTTGGCAACATGTGGCTACTGGGTAAGTACCAAGCACTAAAAATGAGGGATATGTGTAATTGAAATGTCTGAATGCCACCTAACATTAACCATTGTACAATAAGAATCATAAAGCAACATACATGGTCTCAACAGACACTTCATGTACCAAAGTATAGATCATGTCCTGTGCAAATCAAAGAGGGAAATGTAACCAACTGCCCTTTCTTCCCTCCTCAGGCGACGCTGGGTATGCAATCTCCCCACAACTCCTCACCCCTTACAGGCGTGCAAACACTGTACCTCAGCGTAGGTACAATAGGGCACACATACGGACTAGAGCCATCATAGAGCGCACTTTTGGTCTGTTGAAGTCACGATTCAGATGTCTGGCCGTACAGGGGGTGTGCTGCTGTACTCCCCTGCAGTCATGTGCAAGATCATATTAGCCTGTTGTGCTTTGCACAACATTGCTTTAACGCATGGCTTACACATACCTCTTGAACCTCGGCTAGCTCTGAATCTGGGAAACCGGGCCATTGCACATAACCGAGGTCAGGGTATGCAAGTCCGTGATCAGCTCGTTGCCACGTTTTTCACATGAGCAACCTGTAGTGTCATGGACAAAATTGTGGTTTGCAGTCTGTTGTCAATGATGAAAGTTGGATATTTACGACTGTGTCCAAAAATTCCATCCTGAGACTACTTTGCAAGCCACACTAACTGCATGTAAATCACAGCTGTTGACAGTAGTCAAAAGTTTGAGCAGGCTTCAGGTCATGTGCCCATGTCAGCGATCAGTGTAGTGGATGTCCCTAAAGAATCTATTGACGCAGATGAAAAATGATACATGTTCTGAGAGACCTACCTGGATCTTATGAAGATGGGTTACTTAATCACAAAAATGCATAACCATTGCATTCTCAGGCCTGTGCCCTCAACAGATTTGACTCCCCCACAAATGATGGACCCACAATGTGAGTGACGATGTCATGGGTGAATCAGGCACTATGGGGCCGATTCACAGAACTAATCTGAGTTAAAATCCTAAAATTACTACTTTTGGTATTTACAGAAGGCATTTAGTAGTTGTAAAGTTAGGACTCCTAACTTTACTACTACTAAATGTCTTCTGTGAATACCAAAAGTAGTAAGTTTAGGATTTTATCTCAGATTAGTTCTGTGAATCGGCCCCTATGTGTCTGTGATACACAGCACTGCTTCCCCGCAATTTTCCGTAACACAACACACAACTCTTGTGTTGAGCACTAAATATGGACTACATGTACCATAATGCAAAGTAGGAGAAAACGAAACTGGGGTTTGATGTTGTGTCAGCCCCCCCCTGCCCGCGCAAAAATGTCATTAAATGGTCTGTTCCCCCTTTTGTTACATGTTTATTATTCTCACTTGCACTGTCATTTCAGGTTTTTCCACAACAGAACAGCAGGATGGCAGTGGATTTGATTTGTGATTGTGGATGGATCAGGATGAATACAAAATGGCTGTCAACTACTTCCTGTTATGTATTTCCTGTCTCCCACTTCCTGTATATCATTTCCTGTATGAAATAATGTGTTCCGGGTCAATTTCGGAGTTTACGGCCCGAAAACGTAACTTCCGATTTCGGAGCGTAAGGCGCATATGCGGACCCGCCGCTCCGGAACTGGAAACTACGTTTTCGGGCCGTAATCTCCGAAAATGAACTGGAACACATTATTTCATACAGGAAATGATATAGAGGAAGTGGGAGACAGGAAATACATCACAGGAAGTTGTTGACAGCCATTTTGTGTTCATTCTGAGTCATCCTCTATCACAGATCAGATCCTCTGCCATCCTGCTGCTCTTCTTAAACTTATTTCCCCCAAAATGGCTGAGGGTTATGAGGAGAAAACACCCCCTTTCACTGAAAGGGAATTAGACATCTTGGCTGAGGGGGTGCTGTCCAGATATCCTCAGCTATATGGGGACCCTGAATACCAGCTGAGCAATGCAGCCCGGGCCAGGCTATGGGCCAACATCGGTGAGCGCTGCAGTGCAGTGGGCGTCCACACCAGGACTGCTAGGGCATGCCGAAAGCGCTGGGAGGACCTAAAACACTGGGCTAGGGCACAAGGTGGAGGAGCTGCTGGGCCAGTCTTCCCAGCACCATGTGCATCATCCTCGCCTCTCCCCACTATACAGGAGGGTCCTGCGAGCAGCTTGGCCGACCCTCCATGCTCAGCTGGAGGAGCATGAGCAGCAGAGACCTGGTAAGTGCATTATATGCAATATGTGTCTGGGAGTATGATGTGAGTGAAGACAGTGCTGTACCATTGTGTGTCCCATGCCACCATTCACCTATTCTGTGTCCTGCAGCATTCATCATGAATAAAAAGGCTCACTGTGGCATATGGACTGTACAGGGCAGAGTGCATTTTGGGAGTTGTAGTTTCTTCATGACAACTGGGGAATTGAGCCACACTTGTGCATTTGTATTGAAATGTGCACTGCCAGCACCACTAACAGTGAACCAAGGGAATCATAACTGATGTGTGCATTGGATGAGGAATGGTACAGACACTGTCCAGTGGGTGTATGACAGGCCAAAGGGTATTGGATGCTGTGACTTGCATTGCATTTGTTGAGTTTGGGTTCTGATTGAGACAGATCATCATGTGCCATGGAGTCAAGACAGACTTTGAGATCCTTGCCTCACTCTTAAGTGTTTCCAAATTTGCCAAGTGTGTCCACTGACACATGTCTTACCCTCAGTGGCTTGTATGCCATTTCACATGTACAAATGCAAAAACAACAATTGATGAACAGAATGCAGAACAATGTCATACATTCACCCCAGTACAGAGATCTGGGCCTAAATCCATCGTTTTTTTGCTCACCATGCCATTCCAGTTTGGACCCAGCCATATGCAAATCAGTCTTGACCCTGCGCCCAATGGGAACAGTCCAGCCCGAACTGCCAGGCCAGGTCCTCCCTGGACTGGAAACAAGCATCCTGGGACCGGTTTCGGGCTTTCAGCCCTCATCAGCCAGGATAGCTTGACTCCAGTGGCATGGAGAGCACGGGACCCACGTCTGGGCATACCCGTCCCACTCGGGGTGACAAATGCAAAAACAACAATTGATGGACAGAATGCAGAACAATGTCATACATTCACCCCAGTACAGAGATCTGGACCTAAATCCATCGTTTTTTTGCTCACCATGCCATTCCAGTTTGGACCCAGCCATATGCAAATCAGTCTTGACTGTGCGCCCAATGGGAACAGTCCAGCCCGAACTGCCAGGCCAAGTCCTCCCTGGACTGGAAACAAGCATCCTAGGACCGGTTTCGGGCTTTCAGCTCTCATCAGCCAGGATAGCTGGACTCCAGTCGCATGGAGAGCACGGGACCCACGTCTTCACATGTACAGGTAGCTGTCACAACGACCCACTACTGGTCACCGGTGCACTGCACTTCCTTATCAGTCACCAAAGCCAATATGTGGCACTGGATTGTCAGCTTTTGTGAGGGGACGTCAAAAGGCTAGACTCACAACGTAGCAAAACAAATAGCCCAGACCCTATGTGGATGTGTGACCCACATTCGGCATTTGTCTTGTCCCATACAATGCTACACAGCAGATGACATTTGTCCAGACGTAAAAGAGCTGAGACTCCATATCACAGGCCAAATTCAATGAAATATGGACTCTCTCTGATCTCCTTTGGTAGACTGGTTTTGGAACCTGCCCATGTAGCAGTGACAGGACACACAGATCACAAGAATGCCAAAGTTGAGGGTTGGCCAATACAGTTGTGTAAGCCACAAATATTCTCGTGAGATGTCCATGTCAGACTGAACTCAGGAGATGACAGTGAACATACATGTAATGTAAGCTCATAAACACTGACAACTGTATAGTGTGATCAGAGGAAAACAAAGTCTGACCTTGGCTCATCTAGGTATGTGTCTTGTCCTGAAGTATACAACCACTACATCATGATTTTGCTTACATTTCAGTGGGCACAGCTGGCCAAATGGTAGAACAGCAGGACCAGGTTCGGAGCGGGAGAACATCAGTGCGCCGGCGGCTATGACCTCTTTCTACCAGTGAGGAAGAAGAGGATGAGGAGGGACCCTCAACATCTGGAGGTAGGGGGATTGCGCCCACCCGGACTGACCAGGAACACAACTCTCGTGCTACGGCCCAGGTGGAGGCTGTAGACATTGAAGTGGGGGGAAGAACCCAACACCTCTGGCCAGGGGGTGGTGGAGAGCTACTCCCCCAGACCATTCACCTGTGGGTTCTGTCAAGGTGTCCCCGGGCAGGCCAATACCCAACCTGGGCCTGCCATCAGCCTCTCCCTACCTCTAGATGCCCCCATTCCATCGGGGACTCCAGCTGCATCCCCTGCAACCAGTCCCCCTCATCGTAGCTGCCAGCTCGACCCCAACATTGGCTCTGAACCTGAGGCACCACATCCCTCCTGTCCCACCCAAGCCCCTCCCTGTGTTGTTCCTCCTGTGGCTGTCCCAGAGGACTTGATGTGGGTATGTGAGGGTCAGCCAGACATGTCCTCTCGCATCATGCTGCAGTTGTGTCTAGAGATACGCATGATGCGAGAGGCGATTGCCCGAGCTCTGGCCACCCTCACTACCAGCGTCAATTCCCTGGCCACAGCCATGTCGTCTGTTGTTTCCCAACCTCCTTCCCATACCACCGCCAATGTCTCCCCCAGTCCGTTGGCACACACTGTTTCCCCCCGTACTCCTCGTGTGTCCCGACCCTGTGTGGTGCCGCCTGTTCCTGCACCGGCCAGCCATGTGCCTGCATCGGACTCGGAGGATCTGGACATTGTGGTAGTAGAGGATGACCAGAAGGACACTTGACTTTTTGACAGAATTTTCTTTGTGGACAATTATTTACTTTTCCCCTTGTAAATAGACTGGTTTCCCTGACGCTCCCTGACGTGTTTTATTTTTGTTGCCCCACCCCAATCCAAGTTCCCTTCTCCATCTGCATTAAGATCATCATTTGTTTTCCTTTCTCCCTTCCAAACGGACAGTTGTTCTTCAAATCATTTATAAATATCTTTAAGAATCCTACTTACTTTCACTTGTTTGACTTCATTGTGAATGTCTGGTACAAAAAATGGACACGTATTTGGTGAGTCATCTGCTATGCACATTATGGCTTGTTGAAATGATGGGTTACACTTGTAACTGTGTCACACACACACATACCTCCTCACATCTCTAGGCCACCTACATTGGTATACAGGACATGATACACAACAGAATCTTGACTTGTGAAGATCTTTACTTTTTCTTTACACATATTCACAGTGGTCAATTTGTTTTTGGGATGTTGTCAATGGCGATCGTGCTTGCGACATCGCAATTTCGGAGGTGATGATCGCTGTGAGGGATCAGGTCTGGCTTGTCGCCTACGTGTAGGTGGGTGTTGTGCATGTGCCTGTACAGGGTGACGTACATGTGCAGGGGCAGATGGTGTATGTACAGTTGGTGTTTGTGCGTGGACAAGGGCTGGTTGTGCAGATGGTGGGAGTGCCCATTCAGGGGGTGGTGGTGGTTGTGCAGGTGGTAGGAGTGCCCGTTCAGGGGGTGGTGGTGGTTGTGCAGGTGGTGGGAGTGCCCGTTCAGGGGGTGGTGGTGGTTGTGCAGGTAGTGGGAGTGCCTGTTCAGGGGGGGGTGGTTGTTGTGCAGGTGGTGGGAGTGCCCGTTCAGGGGGTGGGAGTGCCCGTTCAGGGGGTGGTGGTGGTTGTGCAGGTGGCGGGAGTGCCTGTTCAGGGCGCCGGTATGGATGTGTACCCTTGCTGTGGTCCTGTGCAGTTGGTGGTAAAGGTGTGTGGATGTGATGTCCTGCAGGCAGATATGATGGCTCCCCTCCCTGCGTTGACCGTGAAGGGAGACTTTGGATCACTTTCAGCATGCCCTCCATCATCTTCATGGCCAAGGCATGGTGTCTTGCACTCTCTTCCCTTTGGATGGATATCATGTCTCTCATATTCCTAGACATGTCCTGCCAAGTTCTATCCATCCTATCCAAAACATGGGTCATTGTGTCCACCACCTGAGGGAATTGGAGCATGTCCTGCAGGGACTCAGACATGTCTGACAGGGTAGCCCCTATGGCACGAATGTCCTGCCTCACATCTGTCTGCTGTTGGAAGAAGTCCTGCTCCCACTGGCCACCCTAGCCAGGTGCAGGCCCTCTCTGCAGGTGTCGGCCATGGATGAGACCAGCAGGTCCAACAGCAGGGGGGGTGGCAGGTGGAAGCCTGTGGGCAGGAGAATGGTGCCCAGGGGATACCTGCACCACAACAGGGTTGGTACTTCCCCCAGATGGTGGAGAGGATACCGGGGATACACTGTATAGGGAAGAGCATGTAGGGGAACCACCATGTTGGTCCTGGATGTGAGGGCTGTGAGGGAGTGATGTCTGTGTTGGGATGCGTGAGAGCTGTGGCTGGTTATCTCTATGCTGGGGACAGGCAATTGTTTGTTTTGGAGGAGGCTGACGAACGTTGCTGGGCGGAGGATGTGATGCTGTGCAAGATTTGGGCAATGTGGTAAGATTTCTGTCCATGGCATCAGAATCGTCATCCCCGGAGAGGATGGACAAATAGTCACCATCATCTTCCAAGTCTTCGTCCTCAGGAACTTCCTCCTCCTCTTGCGCATGACTGGCTGCCGACATAACTGCCTGGAGGAGCAGTGGATTTTCCCCTCTGATTGCCCGTCGCCCAACACTGGTTGAAGGTCCGCCCTCCTCATCGTCATCATCCCCTGGAACACAGAGGTTGCAACCGTATTAGTAATTGACCTGGTATAATATGTGGTGCAACACAAGGGTTGGATTAACTGTACTGTGCATCAACAGATGACGATCATGTGACCTGGTTAGGGTACCACCACAAATGACAGCTCACACCATAGCACTGAGGTGTTAAACGGAGATGTACATTCTACAAGCAAACTCACCAGCTCCAGCCACAACTTTCTGTCCCTTTGCGATCCCCCCTGATGTCAACTGCTGAACCTGGCTCCTCATAGATTTCGCTGACATAGCTGTCCCCGATCCAGCAGCTGTAGAGGGAAGTGACAACATTCTCAATGATCTGCATTACTAATTGACAAACAGGCAAATGTGACACTCATAATATGTATGTCACTTCGTAAACAACAGCTGCAGATTCTATACAGAAGGGGATTTTGATCTTTGTCATGGCTGAGTAATCTAAGCTAGTGACACACTTGATGCCACAATTACCTGATGGACAGGTGCGAGAGGGTTTCACTGCTGCAGCCAGGATGTCATGCATTCCCCGGGATAGTGTACGCTGCACTGGTGTCATCCTGTCAGCAGCTGTGATGAGACATACATGTCCATATTTCAGTACACCAGATGGTAGCTATGAGCTAACATGTCATTCTCAATGACCATTGACAGGATAATCTAGGACAATGTGCGGCATGTTTACCTCATGGACTTTACATGTGGGCCCCTGCTCACATGCAGCAGTTGCCAGCTGTTACCTCCACACAGCACTGACATCAATAAGATGACACATCAACAGACAAACTTGTATGAGAAGGTTACTGATATTTCAAGGAAGGGGATAAATGATCAGGACTCCTCTGCATTACACTGATTACAGCTTCACTATTAAGACTAACAGGTTTCATGAGTGTAATGTTGTCTGTTGACAAGTCAAAAGGAGTTCATTTGTGAGATGTGCAATTCTCAGGTACATAATGTGGGTCATTTGTGCTTCCCTACCCATGAAGTCACAAAGCTCATTTTTGAATGAGAGAACACACATTTCTTATGTCCATCCTTTGAGTGTCCTCTGTTTGCATACTCCATTTCCAACATCATGGTAGTACTTAGCTGACAACGGATGGTGTCTTGTACAGCAGACATCCTAACCTCATATGTCAACCACTCTCCTATATATGTGAATACAGTAGAAGAGGAGGCAAGCAGAATGCAACATTTGGCTATGATCCCACATTGTGGCTAAGTTGAGAAGCTTTGATGCTTTCCGCCTGCACTGGATTAGCGTGGTGCTTTTCAGACAAGTGATTTGAAAATTTCACTTCCTGAAGATTCATCTTAGCAGCCCATACACCCATCTCAAAGGAACACAACTGGCATCAGTGTGAGCCTCATCCATACAATTTTCAATATGATGTTACCATTGATATTTTGCTAGGGAGTTTTCATATCATTGAATTGCAAGCCAGTTGTGTTTTGGACACTTCATATGACACATTGTACTATTTTATGTCCATTCTGCACTCACTTGGCATACATTTTGTGTCATCCTTTCATTAGCCACCAAGGTCTGATCTGGTATATGGTTAAATTCCATATGTGAGCATATTGTGATGCAGGACAACAGTGTTGTACAACACATACAACATACGGTGGAGATTAAAGGCACATTTCATGAGCATTCAGGTACATTATTCTTGGGTTTACTTACCATGGCCCAGCACCGGCCCAGTGTGTGGTCCCTGACCAGATGTCACAGCCAACCTTGTAGCAGAAGTCAATGTGAGTCTTTGAATCTGAGAGGACCTCATTGGACCTACAATGATAAGTGTGTTTGCAACTTTACATTTCTGCTGCCACATGTGATGCACTCAATTTCAGGCCCAAAGGATAAGCACAAGTTGTTGTGGGCACCACCGTTGCAGAAGTGTGTAGCACTTAATATCATGAGTGATCCCACATATAACTTATAATGGCCCCACTGCCTAGAAGCGACGTCTATCAAAATGACATGACTACGAATCCTGAAGTAAGGTCCACTATCGTGTTTTGTTGATGGCCAACAAACAAGCCATCCAATGAAAAAAGTACATGACCAGCTGGGTGGACTGGGCGATTTCATGTATAGTGAAAACATTCTAAGTTGGACAGTGGATGCATTGTCAATACTCCTGACAATAGTATCTCACTTCTTGTTCATCATTATCATATTTGTAAACATTGGATTTCTTGATTAGGTCTACAGAAACAATTACAATATAGTGGGGACCCCCTTTTGACTTGTTGTGGCACTCGATTCCATGATTGAGTTCCCAGGTCTGGGACTGTTGGTGGAATACATGTTATGTTCCCCAATTACAAAGGTATGATGAGCCAAGACATATTATATTTTGTCTTTCGCTATTCACAAATGCCATTTGCTAAAGGTGAATGTCCATTGACAACTCCAATAGTTATTAAGCTAGTTTTTCATCTCTGGTTACCTTTCATATTCGGGCCCTATATGTCCCTCTGTTGTCTCCTGACAATGTATGCATTTTGACCATCTCCTGACCAGTTTGACTTACCAGTTAGTGAGGGTGGTAAGCGTTGCTCTGGATGAAGTTGTTTCCTCCCTGAAGATGCAGGCACCTCTGCTACTGCGGTTGTCTGTGCTCTGGCTGAATGTGTCAATAGGTGAGAAGAGAGAAAAGTAACCAAATGGGAAATGTACATGTGGAACTTGTCAGGCATTTCCCCATATCTTCTGCATGCTAACACTGTTGTGAAGTACTGCCGCAGCCGGTGCAGGTAGGAGCAGTGGGGCGTTGGGGATGTAATGGCGTGGCAGTGTGGGAAATGAACAACGGAATATGTGAATGACATATTTTGATCTGAGGATTCTCTCACCTTCTGCTTTGTGATTTTGGCTGGCACAGGGTGAGTCACTTTTTGGATAATTTGTATTTTCCCAATTCAGTTGTCAGTTGATTTTCCAATCCTCCGCAACCCCTACCCCCTTATGTTTTTGACTGACCCAGCCGCATCTGGATAAGTGGAAAGGGCACTTTGTCAATTGATACTTAGCAGGGTTAGGTATATACGGCAGCAGTACTGGGCCCATGTTTTCAATAGTGGGATAGGGATTTGCCATTTCTAATACAAAGGATTCTGGGACTTGTGGTGCAACATACAGAGGGTAACACATGAGTCTCTGACTGACTATATTTTTATATACACTTTGGACAACTTCCTTACTCACAATGGCAGGGCAACACAGACAATCTTTTCATATACTTATTCTTGTCATCCCATTTACCTGGTACCACGTTGCGGACATCACTCACAGGCAGCCCATGGAGCATGTGGGGGTGGATTGTGGTGAGGATATCCTCCTCTAGTGGGGTGAGATAGAGGTGGGGTCCAGAGTGTGGGGCAGGGAGTATCCTGTTCAACTCGACCCTGGAGTACTTCTCCTTCACCCTCTGTTTTTCATCCTGCCACTTCTACTTGATGTCCCGGACTGTGCGCCTCTCCAGCCCCAATGCTGTGACAGCAGTGGCTAAATGCTGCCATAGAGATGCCTTCTGTGTGCCACTGGTGCAGTAAGCTGGGAGACCATATAGGCGTTTGTGGTGCCTCACTATGAACTGCACAACCATGGTGGTCTCCTCAGTAGTAAAGTTCTTCTTCCTCCTCATTTGTTCCATTTTCCTCTGGCGATGTACAGCGATTAAAAACACGAACTCTCTGTGGCCAAACCCGTTCCTTCATTGTGTGCTGCTTTTATATGTTTTGTGGTGCTGGTCTTGCAGTTAGTGTTAATTGACTTCAGCTGCAGCGTGGTGGGGGATGGCAGGCACTTGAAACGATCATCAGGCCAAAATGGAGGTATTCCGGCCCGAAATCAGGAATTCCGGCCCGGAAGCGGAGATTCCGGCTCGGAAGCGGAGATTCCGGCCCAAAAGCGGAGATTCCGGCTCGGGTGCGGAATTCCCGCTCCGGGTGTGGGAATTCCGGCCCGAGTGCGGACGTAAAGTTAGTAGTCATAAATCCATTCTGTGAATACCAAAAATAGTAAGTGCATTCTGTGAATACCAAAAGTTGTAAGTGCATTCTGTGAATACCAAAAGTAGTAAATACGTTCTGTGAATACCAAAATGGTAGTAAGTTTAGGATTTTCTCTTAAGTTAGTTCTGTGAATCGGGCCCTTTGTACCTGTCAAAGGCAGCAATAGTCATATCAGTGACTTAGCTATATATGGCTTAGGAGTTGTCATGATACTGTCAGGAGTGGATTGTGCTTGTTGTGTCCAAGATATTTCATCTACTTGCTCAAGGACAATGCTGGGTACTGCATGGTCTTTGTGTGTCATTTATATTTCATACATTTAGGGAAAGTCTATTAATTTCAAAGGGTATTCTTTGTGTCCATCGCATTGTTTGGTTGGGAATGCTAAACTATGACAAGTCCTGTTGGTGCATTCAGAGTGATCGACATTTGTGTGTGCTTAGTCATCCAATGCCTCTTCTGGCCCCTTCATGTAACACAGCCAAAGATGTATCTTTTCAGCATTACAATGCACCACAACGATCTCCTTCTTTGCTCAGTTCATGCAAGCAGTCTGAACCTTAGTTGTTGATGACAGGAGTGTTGTGGAGTGGATTTAGATGGGGTGGATGCTGTGTGGCAGTCCAGTTTGAGGCTGCCCGTGGTCAGCTACCCAGGCCCTCACAAATGCTAATGACTACAGAGCCCAGCAACAGAGCACTGCTTTTAGTGTGCAGTCACTGTTACCAGCTACAGGTAGACAGACCCCTCCCTTGTGTTTGCAATAATAGTGCATCATGGTGATACCGATTCAACACAGAACACCCCTCACCAGGGAAACTTAGGAATGGGCTGAGTTGTCAATGTGTTTGGCACAAACACACCTTCGGTTTATGGCCTGAAGTTTTTTATTTTACTAAAATTGCATTGGCTTTCATGCCACACTTGACTTGTGGTCACCCCTCATACAGCATACACAATGCATTGCCATCATTGCGGCATGTGGCCACATCACTTGTGAGTGCTATGGATGTGACTGCTACCTGCCCCTGCCTGGATGAACATTGGGGAATTCTATGGTACTCCACCACAGCTGAAGTCTGACAAGCATAAGGTCATCATAGCACTTTGGGCACTGCTCATCAGGTGTGAGTACCGAGTGAGAAGAGTTGAGAATGTTTGGGATCATGAATTTTTGCACACTTTTCCACTGACAATTATTTTGTCTGTCTGAGCTAGGACGTTACAATTTTTAAACACACATCACTTGTAGTAGAGCATATGATTTGTGTGTATGTTATAAATTGTGCATGTATGGCAATGGTGTCCTTTGAGCTATGTTTGATGCTGTTCCAGGTCACACAGAGATGAACTTGGAGTGCTGTTATGTCTATTGGATTGTCCTGTGCTACATGTGGTAAGCCGAGTGGACTGTAAGTGCACAAAAGTGTTGTGGGCCCATCTGAGGGCAGATGCTACAGGAGCCTGTGTCACATCCATGCACTAAGTTGACAGACATGAGAGGAGGTGGATCTTGGAATGTGAGGACTAGATGCAGATGTGTTTTGCCAGGTTGAGGTAGCATGGGCTGAGCTAGCTTATCAAGGGTAGATGTGAGAGAGACTTGTGTATCCATTTTGTAATTGGAGTGGAGACTCATACGTAATGGGGGCAGGACAAGTTAGGATTTTTATGAGAGTGGAAGGTAGGAGTTAAGTTCAGAGGCAGTTATTGTGTAGTAGACGTGAATTATCCTCATTCTTACAATGTGAATGTTTGGAAATGCTTGGGTGTGTGAATCAGAGTGTGTGACCTTGTAAGACTGGGTAAAGCCTGGGCAAGGTATGCTAGGAATAGGTGGATGTGATAGAGGTAGAAACAGCTAGACAAGGTTAGAGTCTGGCAGGAGATGAAAGCTGTAGTCTGTTGCACTACAGTGAGGTATGACTGTGGCAGGGCAGTGTAATTGATAAAGGTAGTTGTTAAAGTGCAGTAGTCAATGGAGGTATGGAGCATGGAACTGGGATGTGGATGTGACAGGGCCACAGTGAGACATGGTTAAACCTGTTATTTGTAACAAAGTGGATAAGCGTATGTCAAGGGTATACACCAGTTGTGTAAATTAGGGTGCTGTATGGTGAAATGTGAGGTCTAGTCCAGTTGATGTATGTTGTGTTTGAATCCATGGATGCAGTAGTTTGTGAAATGACTATCAGGAGAACTTAAGCAGAGTAGGGTGAGTGAATGTTGAGATGTGAATGAATGAGGACATATTCATTGAGCAATTTAAGTGTCTGGGTGAGAGATGTGGTGAGGTGTTAATTGTGATTGTCAGAGTTGGATGTGATGCTGCATATTGTGATAAAAGTGCAGTCCAAGACATTAGTGAGGGTCAATATGGTGATGAGAGGTATACATTTGACATGATACGTTTAACGTCTGCTGAGGAGGTGATGAGTACAGTACAATGTGTACTTATCATGTATGGGAGTGGTGTTGTGTACATAGTGATGAAGAGTGGTGCTGTGAATGTAGGTGTGGATATAAGAAGGGCAGCTCCAGTATGAGATTATGAGAGTCTGGGTGGAAGAGTTAGAGTACAAGTTTTGAGCTTAGGGGGCAGAAATCCCTTTCCAGATAGCTGCACCAGAGGGTGATTATGAAGAGCTTATATACGTAGGATAGTTTGAGAGATGAGCATGTACTTTGAGGTGGAAGTTAGAGGGGTCATACCCGCACGAGTAGAGATTATGCAGGCCAAGAGGTAATGATGAAATGTACATATGTGGAGATTAGGTGAATGAAAGTATGCAAAAACAGTTGCCAGATTGAAGTTGAGGTTGTAGTATGTGTTAGCTGCAGCTTGCTATCTGCCACTGATTGTTCATGTAAGATTGTTGAAATGTCCACTTTGATAACACTGGCATATGCAAAACCTATTGGCATCACACGGCACGTTGCCTCCACCTAGCCTTGCCTTGGCTGAGTTGTGTGTGGCCATAAGTGTCAAGTTACGCTTTATAGGTAGATGCTGTCACTCATTGATCATTTGTCCCCTTGGATACTGCCCTGTGATGGAGGTGTTGATTGCTCATATTGTACTGTCATGATGCAGAAACATTGGAAGGCAGTCCATTGTTATGAGGGCCATAGCCCCCCCAAGTGAAAACTCCAGAATGTGTGTTGTTGGGCCACCTGGGTGCAGACTACTCCTGAAACGCATCCCCACACTTCCAAGTACACTACACACACATGGGTACTAAAGGCATTCTGACTTTGAGTGTCAGAGGTATGGGGACACCAAGGGAGATAGACGCATTGCAATGATATTTCTGGATGTGCTGATGAAAAAACATTGCACTGTTACAAGAGACACATGTGACACCGGAACGTTATACCCAGTTCCATGAGTGTTTGCATTGTCATTTTTTTCAACCTCTAATCTGGTTTGACAACGGTAGCCCTTGTGTGGGTACCTACGGGGTCCCATTTTGCCCATTAAATATTGCCACAGAGCCTGTGGGTATTGTGTCTTAGTAGAAGGCCTCCTTGACGTTTTCTAAGATTTGAAGTCACGGTTCAGTGCCAAATGTGGACAAAGCAGACTTCATTCTGCACATATCCCTCATCCTCACAGGGTGTACCCATATCCCCTGGCTTTAGGATGGCTATGGCAATTGTGTCGGAGAGCCACAGATTAAGCCTCCCCGGCATCCTCACCAGTACTGGCAGCTTATCTTACACAATGGGCTGTGCACTGGTCCCTCCAACACTGTTGATGGATCCTACGTCCTGAGACTCCTGAGTACTCCTACTACTCTGCAGTACACAATCTGCACATTCTGAATGGTATCATTTGTTAGTAGCTCACACTACTTCCTGAGGTGCTAGATGCTGAATAGCTATGAATGACATTCTCAGATGATGACCCAATACACATACACATTGGGTGTGGTGTGCATCGCCCCCCAGTCCACACATGGTAACTGCATCCTATTTGTTGTTTGGCCGTGCATTTTTCTAATTTCTAAGGGATTCCAACTCCAAATATTTCACTGACGACTGGGACACAACCACTCCTATGTTGTTGAAGTGGGAAGCACTGAAAGCAGTACTGAGTGGCTGGTGCTGGGGACTTGGGTGTTGTCTCGGGCAATATCCCCAGGGCTTTGCTGTAGACAGAGGCATCACTAGGTCATCAATAGACTGCAGTACAGTTGCAGGCAGTGATGTCAGCCATGCTGACAGATGGTCAAATACACTACAACCATCTGATTGAGCAACTGTGTTGCTTTTACTTAGCAACATGACAAGCTGAGATGCACACAGAGTGGGATAAGTCAGGGCAACTCCTGTCCTGCCTCTTCTGTTTCTTAAATTCAACCCAGCAGATGTTGATGATTATGGATCACCTTCCCCAGATGCACACTAGTTAGGCAACCATCCATGAATCATTCACGGGGTATTGTTGATGGCCTATACATCCCCCCCTAGTAGTAACTCAAGGTAGATGTTTCCTGATTCCTGACTGGATTAAATCTACCTGTGCTTGATCTGACAGCGCGTGCAGTGATCAACACCCCGTTGGCTGGTAGAAGAGATACTCAGAGTGATTCTGCTCACTGCCTCATGCGTTGGACAGCCTCCTGCCCAGTCTCAATAATGCCAATGTGCTTGTACTTGAACACAGGTGACAGTATCTCTCTTGGGCCACCTTGAGTGAATGGAGACACCCACAATCCATGTTGCAATTTCTTTGGTGTACATTGTTAAAACCCAACAGTGACCTAGCTTAGCCTATGGGTACAAACTCCTTTGTCCCTGCTTGCAAGGAATTGTTAATCCTTAGTATAGTAGAGGCACCTTGCCTGCTGGTACACCAACGGCATCTAGTGCATGGTGTCCAAATGGATTCTATCCCTGATAGATTCACAATGCTTGACATTCTTATGCAAAATATGTGCTGTAGCTGGTCTGTGGGAGGTGTCCCTACATAGCCTGCTTGGTGCTAGTGTTGGTAAAAGCATGCAATTCCATTGATTGTGTACACATGTTTGTCACTCTGTCAAAAGTGGACATGGCAGGGCAGCGGCAACAACACATATGGGTTTTTGATGCCAAGCCAACTGCCCAAGTCAAGTGCCACCTTCATTATGTTGTGCAGGGGGACTCGTAAGGGCTGTCCCCTTTCCCAACTTCTCTGTGCCCTGACATAGTATCCGCTAGCCAACAAATTTGTCAGGGGTGTTAATAATGGTGAGTTCCACTGGGCGATGAGGTACATGCTGCTCTATATGCAGTCTATCTGCAGGGTCATTCCAGATATTTCTGTGAGACAATCAAATTTGCAGGGTATGTCGAGGTTGTGTGTTAAGTGGGCCAAGTGTTGTGTTTTGGCCCTCTGTGTGGATTATCCTCCACAAGAGGTGATGGCGAATGAGCAGAGTGTGATGCGTGACCTTAATGTTTTTTAGTACTTATGGATCTGTAACTGAGATGATGCAAAATATCTCATTGTGTGAATCTTAGCAGGGCCATATCCTCATTGCTTTCACAGATGTTTTATTTTATCACTCTTCCAGTTACAGGCCAAGGCTGTTTTTCAATTCCTGAGGAGATACTGCTCCCCTGCTTCTTGTGTATTTGCCATCACCATACAGTGCCTATGCCTGGTGCCACCTCCAGGGAGTTTGACAACATGCTGCAAGGGTTTCTCTGCAATAGTGTCAGGGTAAGTCTGGCTCTGTGTAGGCTGCATCTGGCAAATCGAAGGCTGTCCAAGCTGTGCATTTGATAAGAAATGTTATGTGGGTATACCACTGCAACGGCCAGTGCTAAGTTTGTTTGGTAGGCAGTTGTACAAAGTGAGCATGTTCTCAAAATGCAGAGCACATGAGATTGCAGTATCAATGTTGCTGCCTGAAGCACAGCTCCCCTGTGGAGCTGACAGCCTGGTGAAAGTGTGTTTTTGGGGTAGTGGGCCTGTGGCTACTGAAGACCTGATCCCGTACTCTCTGTCTCTTATTCTGCACATCCTGGCTCATTTCCATACAAGCATTTTTGTGAAGGACTGACTGCATGGAGAGACACAGGATTGAGCTCAGAGGGGGACCTAATCAGGGTCCGGGAGCATATAACCTTTGGCCTGTTGCTGGAAGATCATGACATTGCAAGGGACCATTTCTTGGCACATGGTACACTGATGGCTGAGATGGTACACATGTGTACAGTGACTAGCCCACGGCCTGCGCATCAGGGTGGAGTTTGGAAACTGGTGATCTTATTTATTGATGTGTTTGTGCACATGAAGAATGACCTACTATCACCTACTCGCTAGCTCTGGGACACTGATATATTCTCAGTCCTCCACGGCAGAGGACTATGAATACACTAGGCACTACCGATGTACAGTATTTCGTGATGCCAAATTCCAGTCCATTCAATTAGACATCTGGCACAGGGCATGTCTCACCTCAGCTGTCTGACCCAGAAAGTTGGTGTCCTGCCCTTTGTACACACAATGTAATGCACCGATTTTGAATGTGATACATATGTTGTAGACATGGCTGTATGCTGCAAACCTGTGTTGCAGAGTTACAGATGTACTTGGACCAGTGAGGGGTTGGTTCAACCTCCTTCCATTGGAGTGGATGCAGAGAGGAAAATTCCTGCAGATGATGTTTTTAAAGGTATCCAATGAAAGTATGGATTTGTAAATGTTCATCACATGCAAGGTCATTTGCATGCATTGTTAGGCCACTGCAGTCCCAACACCACAACACTTGTGTGCAGAAACTCGCTAATGGTGTAGGGCTGAGGCTACTGCACAGCACAGGGAGTGAATTGTGTGCCTCCAGAGGATTGCAATAGCTAAGCTGTGGGGCAATTTGATAATGAAGAGCCACTGGATGGGTGTAGGACTTTGTAGTGTGAGGGTCAAAGACACGTGGTCATGGACCTATGAGAGGTGTTCCGGACATGGCTAGATGAGGCAGCTGTTCTGTCATGTGAGGCAGACTGTCTGCATGACATTTCCTCCTTTGTTCACGTGTAGGGGTGTCTTTTAGAGTACACATATGCTACAATGTCAACTGTTGACAATGGCTATTGTCTTAGAGGCCCCGGCCCAACCCCCCATGTGTGGCCTGTGAGGTAAGTGTGTTGCTGACCTTCTAAAGGCACATGATCCCTCTCTGCTGTTCTATTTTGTTATGTTTATTGTGCTATTCAATTTTGTTCCATATGCTCCTGTTGTGGTATGCTTGACTCATTGCTGAATGTTTGTTCCTGCTCATCTGCCCAGATCTGCAGTTCCTGCTTAATGAGAGATGATTTACTATCCATCCCAATTTGTGTCCAGGACATGATAATGGGCTGATAGCGAGGTTTTGGTTTTGATGTTGAAATGCCTTGTGACTTGTGTGCAGGGACATTCATTGTGCCATATGCCAGAAAACACATTTCCCTGTGTTTGTCTTTTGTATGTGATAAATTGTCCTAGTTTGGAGATGTGTGTCTTCCTTCATCCAAGGTTTTGGATGATGAACCATCCTTTGTGTACCTGCAGATTTGATGCCTGCTCCGTGTGGACAGTTATCACTTTGTCCCTTTTTCTGAGTGCTGTGACTCCAAGGAGGACATTTTGATACCCTATCCTGACTGTACAGGTAGTTATCCTATCCCATGCCCTGCTGGCTGGCCTGAGTGAACAGTGGCGGGTGAATGGCACGGGTCCACCAGGGGCATGTAACCCTGGCCTGGCAAAGCATAGGGTGCCCCCAGATAGTTTTCTCCCAATGTATTCGAGTGTGGTGTAACTGCTATCTGACCTGTATCCATGGTAGGGATTGTATGTAAGGGATTCATCTGTCTGAGTCCTGCTCTGGATCTGTGCTGGATTCTTTCCATGTTGTTATTCCTGACACATCCTACATCCCATTCAGGTCGTGTCTCTCTATGATGACTTGCTTGTGTCCTGCGGTGAGGCTGGGATGATGGTGGACGTAAGCTTTGTTGGATACCTAATCTGCTGTACTCATCAGGATTCAGGATGTGGAACTGTGCGATTAGGCTGATGGGGGAGTGGCAGTCCAGGTTGGACTGTTTTAGTCAATTTGTTGTTTGTAGACATGTATTGATCTGTCAACAATTGGTGCATTAGGTAAAGTGAGGTGTGAGATAGTAAACAAGCTAAGCCTAGGTTTTCCATCTGATTGGGTGGATGTATTGTCTTGCTACTTGGTAGATCAGCTATAGATTTTGGCTTCACTTTCGTGTGAGATTTATACATGTTGTTTTTTTTTTAAGCTATTCAGAGTAGATAATGTACTTCTGCTATGGTGTTTTATAAGTAGCAAGGTAATTAGGATGAAAGGTGTCACTTCCTGCAATGTGACTTCCTATGACATGACATGTTGTGGTCTTTGTATGCGTTTCAGATATTAGGATTTTGCCTGTGGAACTGATGCATGTAGGTGCGGGCATGGTGCCAGTGAATGTCTCTGTGGACATACTTTTGTGAGTACATTGAAGTTCTGTTGCCCTGTGACGTTTCGTTGTGCGTTGTGGTGTACTCATGCATTCACTTTGTAATACATACATATATGTGGCTATGGGCATTCCTGTTCCAAAGTAAAGTGGGTGTTTCTTCCAGTATTTTCAGTCTGATTGTACCTACCTGATGAGGACATTCCCTCATTTGACATATACAACATGCTTCGGAACCAGAGTCGGATTGGGATCACAATTAGGCTCGGGCACTCTAAAAGAAAGTGGGCCACATTCCGTGACCATCCCTTTCATTATAGCCTCACGGTATTTACCTGGCAAGGGAAAAAAAAGCACACTGCTGCTGATCTCGGGGTGGGTGGTAGGTGAGAATGGCCAAATAAAACATGCCCCCCTGCGAGGCCCCTGCATACAACCCACCCTCCCTGCACCTGCCATGACCTAACAGTGATGACCTGGTGGAGGAAATAACAGTGCTTATAGCAGGGATATGTGAGGCAGGACGCCAGGGTGAAAATGACCCAAAGGCTGGTACCCAGTCTCAATTTACAGCACGGCAGGGGAGCGAACAAGATACTGGCGCCACATTGAAGTGGCCTGGCGGGGACTGGGTAAGATAGTCTCTTGGGGTGGTTTACAGAGGCTCCAAAAAAAGGCCCACAGGTGACCCTGGGGCACCGGCCCATCGACCAATGCCCGATTGGCAGCCTTCCCAATCCGAGCCTGTACGGAACACTTTCTAGTAGAACGCAACGCCCATAGGGCTCACAGGGCTTTAGCCCCCCTGTCGTGTGTATCAGCCCGGGCTGAGACAGCTTCCCGGACACACACACACAGACAGTTCTAGAGCTGCTGTGGGAGGCTGGTCTGGTGTCTTATCGCAGCAGCACCCGAGTATTTCACAGGTCTTTAAAAGAGCATTTACTTGATGACGAGGCATTGTTGGTTTTTCACCCGTTCCTGGAGCCCCTGCATCTCCACTCTGCCTATTCCTTAAAGTTGAAAATTACTTTTGCTGCCACGATGTGAGAATGCATTTCCTGAAAAGTAACCTTAGGCTTTGATTTTTTGGCATTTTTATACAGCTCGGACTCCACCTGAAGGTATTGCGGCACTTTGCATGAGCACCAGTTACATTATTCAAGGGCACACTACCGGAAATATTAGCCCCCCCCCCGAAATTTGGCTCTAGTTGCGCCCCTGCTTTCTACTGTATTGTCTTTTGCAGGGTAGTTACGTTATTCTGTAGGGGTAGGTGTCTAACCTACCTTCGGCGATGACCCCGTCAGTTGGGGGTTGTAATATTCATCATAGATGTACAGAAGAGAGATGACATGCACGTTGGAATGCATAGCTGCACAGCCTCGGTCACAGGAATGGTGCTGTGATGAGATTCGGACTTGAAATACTTCCCTTCTGACTGCTCTGATGAGGTGGTTGGTCAGACCGATTCAGCGTGTCGGAAGTACCCATCGTAACAGGGCGGGCGGATTCGGACTCGGAAGTGGCTCTGAATGGCTCCAATCGGCGTTTCCTGAGGCTTCTCGATTGGAATATCCAGTCGGTTTCGGAGTAACCGAGACTGTCGGTAAGCAATGGGTTTTGGGTATCATAATGCGTCAGTCGGGAAAACCGCATCTGAAAACGAGTCAATTGGACGATCCGACTCTGACAGGCTCTCGGATGCCCTTCCGACCGACATCGTAATCGGCCCCTAAGTGTCATTAGGAATATTCATCCGCTTACCTGGATGACATCATTATTTATAGTTCTATGTGGGAAGACCATTTGAAACATTTAATGGAAATTCTAAAGCAGTTAGAAAAAGCGGGTCTACATATTAATGCCAAGAAATCAAAAGTGGGCTATAATGAAGTAAAATATATAGGATACCTCCTAGGAAATGGAGTTATAGAACCACAATGTGAAAGGATCAAAGCTATCACTGAAGTTTCTTTTCCTAAAACAAAAAAATAAGTCAGGGCTTTTATAGGATTAGTTCGTTAATATGGAAGGTTCATACCTCAATACTCCACAATAGCTACTCCTTTAACAAATCTCCTAAAAAAGATAAGTCTACTTCAAAGATCCTGCATCCATCAGATAAGGCTATAGACGCTTTTAAAGCCCTTAAAAGTGCAATCACCTCAAGTCCCATATTAGTTTCAGCCAACTTCGATAAAACCTTCATACTTCAAATGGATGCTTCAGATTGTGGTATAGGAGCTGGTTTATTTCAATTAAATGAAGATGGTATAGAAATGCCTGCCCTCTTTATTAGTAGAAAGTTATTTCCCAGAGAAAGTAAATATTCTACTATAGAAAAGGAAGGCTTGGCTATTAAGTGGATTGTAGATAAACTACGGTATAATCATGAGGGCAAACCTTTTCTCTTATATACAGATCATGCCCATTAACTTGGTTAAGTAGAAACAAAGGGAATAATCCTTGAGTACTACGTTGGTTCCTCTCTTTACAACCCTACCAATTTGAGGTCCAACATAGAAGTGGAATGAATCTTACTAATGCAGACTTTTTGTCTCGGTTTCCCCTGTTCCCTGATCAAGAAAATCCAGAAATGGGGATGTTTCACCAACCGGGGGAGCCAGAGACTGCTGTGTCTTCCTGGAGATGAGTGCGCTCTTCTTGTATTACATAGCCAGCCCAGGGAAGAGACGACAGCCGGACGTCAGGCAAATGTCAGCGAGAAATGGGATGCACCTGACGTGCGTGAAAGACGGAGGACCTGGGTAGGGTTATATGAGGACGCCTGGAAAACACTAGTGTGTGTCGTCGGGTCAAGAAAACAAGCATTGGCATAGCCAATAGGTCTTGCCTTTGTGACCTTATAAGTGTTTAGTTATCCAGCACAATATCCTTGGTGCAACAACATCAAGTGTTGCATGGCTAAACACTTATAAGGTCCCAAAGGCGAGACCTATTGGCTATGCCAATGCTTGTTTTTTTTAGCTAAAACCAGATCTAACATGCATTGGCAAAGCCAATGTCTGGCATTGGCTGTTGACATTTTGTATTTGCCAATGCTTAGTTTCTTTCTGAATGCTTTTTGTATGATGACACACATTGCATTACAACATACATTGTCTAAAAGCCAAAATGTATATATTTTAATATAAAAGCACACGTTGCCCCATGCTGTAGTGGACTTAAAACAAATGTGAATGACACTCTAGCAGACCAATCGATGAAGTGGGCTGACTGGCGGCCCCTCTAAGTAAGTGTGTGTGTTTATTGTATATATTTTGAACTAAAAAAGAAGGCTTTGGCTAATGCCAGACCTAAAAAAACACGAGGAGCGCATGGTGCAGGGTATCAGAGGGGAGGGAACCTTGCCAAAGGAGGGCGCTATAAGTCTGGAATAAATGAAAGGTGGGAAGCCAGGCTTGGATAAAGGACAGAGAGCAACGTTTGTGGCAAAGGCCAGGTGAGATGTCAGGCAAGGACACATTAGAGGGTGCGGGCGAACGCCTGGCGCTAAGGACAAGAGAAAGGACATCTGGGGACATAGGGCAAGAGAGAGGTCAGCCTGGGACAGCGGGTCAGGAAATAGGATTGGCTGGAACAATGGACAGTGTGTCATGGGGTGAGCTTGTCGGGAAAGAGGCCACTCTAGGACAATAGGAAGAGGAGAGCCACGGTTAGAAGAAGTAGAGAGAGCAGGCGGGGACAGATGAGAGAGTCGAGAGGTCAGCTTGAGGCAAAAGAGAGCGGGGGTCAAAGATCAGTCTCGGACAATGAACAGGAGAGAGATCCACGTGGGATATACACTTAGAGGCATGGATACTGGGATCAAGAAGAGGGGAAAGGAATGTTAGACTGGGAGGGGAGAGAAGGGCACCTCTGGGATGAACAAGAGAGAGAGGAGAGAGGAAAAAATAGTTCTCGGGACAGGGGGCATCCTAGGGTTAAGAGGGAGGGAAACAGTATAGAATAAAGGAGGCTCGTATAGAGATGAGATGACGAAGACAGAGTTGGGGGAGTGAAGGGGGGGCGGGGTGATTATGGAAAAGATCGAGCTTGATTGACGGGTGCTACCGCATCTGCAAGCTCGTGCCCTGTGACTGCAGCCGAGTTTCGGTCTGACGGTTCTGTTTATCCTCCATCAGCAGAGTGTAGTATCGTCCTGTATGTAGTTCGTTTGTTTCAGAAAATGCATGGAACAGCCACTTTTCCCTTGGGCTTTGGATATTGCGCTCACAGATAATAGTCTCCAGCCCGACCACAGGGAGAGATGCTGTGGCGAGGACGCGGCTGACGGACCTGTTCATTAATTCGGACGTTCTTGGACTTATGTCAGGATACAGAACCACCAGCACCCCCGTATCTACTTCCGCCCTACCCCATCCATTCCTCACTCTCCTTCCGAAGCCTGCTCCTCGCTTGCAGCGCTAGATCAGGCCGAATGACGCAACGTCCTTTCAAAAAGTTTCATGTTTCCCCAAAACCAGTGTGCTGAGAACTCATAATGCTGATCAGTGGTGTCTGCCCCGCCCCCTCAGCGCTCTCAGTTTACATGCATGCACCATCGCTGGTGCAGAGCGCTCGCGCCCGAGGTCCACGTAGGAGGCGCTCATCTAGTCCCAGTCTTAGCTCTGCATTCTGGACTCGTGGTCCCGATATTATAGAGAATAAAAGCTGTAGTCGGTGATGAAACGAAGCTCTCCCAGAATAAAACATGTCCTGAAATATACGATAAAACTGTCTGTTTACCACCGCAGGCCGGGGCTCGAGGGGCTTCGCTTCACGGGGCCCCCGCCCTCGGGCCCTCTCCTTGCTGGTGGTGCTGGGGGTGGGGGCAGCGGGAGTCATTAATTGCATTTGAATAAAGCCTAAAAATGGCTCTAACGGGAAGAGACCGTCCTGTTTAATAGACAGGTGGAGAAATGTCGGTCTCTGTGAGAGGAGAAGAGACAGAGCGGAGGGTTTGTACAGACCTGGAAGAGAGGGGTGGAGAGAGAGAGAAAAGCGAGGGAGGAGGAGGAAGAGACAAACAGACACGGCACATTTGTTAAAGACACAGAGAAGAAGAAACTTCAACGGGGCTGGCTGAGCTGTGTAAAGTCACCGAACTTGAAGAAGATGGGCTTCTTTAAAAGGGAAAGGATTTACCTCACTTTAAGTTATGATATTTAATTTGTAAGGGGAATTAAGTGCTTACTTTGTTTGACTTGTATGTTAAAACATTGAAGCACGAGGAAGCCCCAACAAGTAGAAAACAAAATCTCTCGGCGTAGCCCGCGGGTTAACTGACGCTCGGTAAACAAGTGGGAGGGGGGGGGGAGTGCGGCTGAGAGCACACACAGCGTTTCCCTTGCGGGAGCGAGCAGGGGCACCATCTGTTTGAAAGTTAATTACAAACAGATGTTGCCAAAGCTCGCTCCCGCAAGGGAATCGCCAATCGTGCACTCGTTGCCATTGAAAGCAATGCAAAGCGTGCACGTTTTTGGCAGAAAAAGCAAAACGATTCCTAAAGGTCTCCTCCTAAGCAGCTCATGCGCGCTGCGTTGGCGAGACCTAAAAAGGGAACCAACAGGAACTGACAGAAGAGGAGACGGAGGAAGAATATGAACGTTTTAGGAAATTGTGAGAGGACGTGCAAATCCAGCAAAGTGCACAGACAAGACTTGCTGGACCGGGAGGGACCCAGAGTGACGGCAAGGGAACCGACAGCCGGAGCGAAGATAGAGAATCTTCCGATGAGCTGGCAGAGCCTCAGCACCAGTCACGCTTCAGGAGGAGCATGGTTATGTCAGGTGCATGAAAGCTTACTAAAACAAAGAAGCCTAACTTAAACTCAAACTGGGGGGGAGCGGGAAGGTGGGGAGGCTGAGGGGAACAAACGAGAAAAGAAACAAGAAAGCTTATACTACAGGGAAACTAAAAGAGGGTTCCTATTCATATAGTCTTATGTTAAGAAAGGTAGACAGCCCCAGAGGCTGAGCCATATTTTTTTCCCTTTAGTGGGTAGTACTAAAGGTCCCTGACATTAAATGGGACAGACATACTTCTTGGCCATAGTTAAAAAAACAGAAAAGAAAGGAACGCCGAAGTTCTTCTAAGATACTTTGAGAAATATTATGCACATTTTCTTTTTCTTTTTCTTACCCTACCCCCTGGCAATTTATTTAAAAATATTGACTAATCACACATTAAAGTGAAAGAAGATACTCACTTGACTAACTCCACAGTAAAGAGGTGATAAGGGAAAGAGAAACATAACAGAGACTTAACTGGCTTCTCTTTTCCATTGATGGTGCCGGCCGCCGAAATTGTCTGGAAACCTAGAAGATGGAAAAGAAGGAGCATGAAAATAAGTGACAGTTAAAGAAATAGTGAAATATACAACTGTAATAAAGTTCAACTGTACCAAGAAGAAACGGACTCTTCGTTTTTTTAATCCCGTAGACTGATAACTGGGTACATTCTTCACTATCCACAAGTTTGAATTTGTTTGGCCAACTTATATGGTGATGCGTCAGACTGGTAGGCCAGTTTGATAAGGAAATATATTAAGACTTGCGAAGGAAATATGGCTGTGTGCTTAGAGCCAGTTTGATAAGTCAGAAAGTTGAATTAAATTCAAAATGCTAAAGAAACTGTTGCTTTCTGCTTTAATGATTGAGTACTAGTGCAATGATTCCGTTTGAGTTGAACATTCCATTAAGCCAGGAGAGGTTCTAGGGTAGTAAACATTTGTGAAGTCAAATTGTCTTCTTTGTATTGGAATTTCATTCTGGGTAGGACATGTCATCTGAACCATTTACTTCACCTTTACATTTTGGTCTCTGCTTAAGGATAACTTCATTCTCTATTGAGTACAAAGTTTAGATTATGACATCACTTCCTCTAAGATGTTGATAAAAATGAGCTATCATAGAGCATTTCCTCATGCGAAAGCCACCATGTTTTTAATTGGTCAAGTAGACTCACCTATAATAAAAAATTCTTGAGACTACTTAGTCTATTTAAACATGCAACTCTACACACACATACACTCTAATACACCAATCTGCACGAGCGGCCCTACACCCACACTTCATGATTGGCATTGGGACAAAAGATCTCAGATGAAGCAAGACACCCATCTGGGTGTGTGAGGGCTCCTGTTCCTAAGGAAGCCGACCCCGCTGTCCATTTCTCTAGTTGTTGACCGACCTCATATTCTCTCCTTTTTCACTTGAAAGGAACTGAATACTCTCTGTTGTATGCAGGGCCTATAAAGCCTCCTGGTCCCCCCTTTTTTTGTGAAACATAACATTTTGTACATGTTTGGGTGCCGTAATTTGATTTTTCTCTTCTTATCAAAGATCTATGTACACCATAACTCATTAAAAAAGGCTCCCCATGTCCGGAACTCCATTTTGCCACATATTCATCTTCATCTTAATTTGTTTTTCCAAAACATATTTTTGTATGAAATACATTTTTCAAATGACTGTTTACATAGCAATAAAAATAAACCTAAAAGACACCTGGATCCAGATTTATACATTTTTTGTGTCGGGTTTGTGGCAAATTTGTTTTCAGGATTTACAATCCAATGCAAAACATGTATTCGTGTTGTTTTGTAAGGAAATGTAACACAAACCACAGCGAAGTGTGCAACCACCCATGGTTTTTGATGCAAACCCATATCTACTAACAATAGTAGATAGGATTCTACACCACAAATGAATGCCACTTAAAATCTGGCATTAAAAAGGAGAACTGCTTTTATTTCTCCTAACTTTACATGTGTGCTGCACAGTACAGTGCACAGCAGAAGGGGGAAAAGTTTCAAACTTAATCTAAGCATAGTATTTTGTACTGGAAAGGTACCCTTCTAGTACAAAACCTATGCTAAACTCACACAGACACCTTTGCATTATGATGAACAGTTGTGTGTGTGGCGCTCGGCAGTCTGCACTGGTACTAGAGAGAAAAGAGGAGAGTGTCATATCTTTGTAGACATGACTCTGTCCTGCTCTATCTTGTCATGCAAAGCTGCATGGCAGTTTGTAAATCTGTCCTGTAGTGTGTTTTGTTGATTGATGTCAGATGTTAATATTACTGAAGCGGACAACTGGCAGACTAGCTCAAAAGTTCCCTCCCCCAATCTCTCCTTCATAATAACCCCTGCTGCTTAAGTCCTTGGAACTCCCACACATGTCTGATAATCTCACACTTAGAAGACCCAGGTGGACATGTATTTGGGTCAAGCCTTGGCCTGGCTGGCATATGTACCTGTGTAAGAGAGACTGGAGTGAATCATCATTTTTTGGGAAAAAAGTGCTACAAATCTGACAGATGTTATGTTTAGCATGATCTGTCGGCCAGTCTGTCAAGGTGAGGGAGGTCTGACAGCCCGCAGTGGAAACCCTAGACTATGCATATGTTTAAACTACATGATAGTTGTATGTTTTCAGATAGCTCATGGCTGATACATTCAACTAAATGACAAGATACTTAAACAGCATTTTAGTTGCTGTTGTTTTCCAAATTTCCAAAATGTCATACACCCATTTTATAGCTTGTGGCCCAGAGGAAGAAAGCTGCATGTTAAGACCTTACAGGGTATGTTTCTGTATGAGGAAGACCTGAAGAGGTTCCATGGTATATAAAAATGCTACAAATCTGACAAATATCATGTTCAGCATGTTTCACAGGGTAGCCTGGGAGTGCAAGGTAAGTCTCCTTTACACAAATGGATTCCATAGGCCATACAGAATTAAAAATATATATTATACTTTCCTGATAGTCCGGAGTTTGAAATCCATCATCAAATGAACAATGAACTGCAAATAATGATTCTACCACAATTTTGTGGCATGTGCAGACAAAATTGAATAGGAAAAAACTACATATATTAGGCATTGCCAGACTCCAGAGATTTGGGCCAACATTTCTTTTCATAGTGCTGTGGGATTTAGGTTGATCAATTTGAGAAATGCAACGCAATATTGAACAACTTTGCTAAAAATGATTTTTTTCCATATTAACTGTAATGAGCTATTGATATGGATATGACACCAATACGAAGCCTGTATGTGCTGAAAATATTATCCAGTTTGTATGTTTTTATTTGTTTAACTGCTTTAATGCTGTAGATCATGGGTACTCACAATCTTTCTCTCGGGGGCCAAAATTACAGTCTGGTTTGTGGCCGAGGGCCGCACCAATGGGCCTGGGGGCAGGGCTAGAGTGAAAAAATAATCATCACCATTTCAAAACATTCCTAGACAATGCTGTATTTCGAAAGCAGATGTAATTACAAAGCTACAAGGAAGACATTTTGATAATACATTTTTATTATCAGACAATAGTAATCTTTAGAGGCATCACATGTTAATTTTCATTAACCGGATATTCAGCACAGGCCCAATGCAGCACAGGTTTATCTGAGTCCAAAAAATTAGGTAAGTTAAAGACATATATATCAGGAACCTATTTTACACTTCGTCTACTATTAGTGTCCTGTAATCTGGTACTATGTCTGAAGCAGAAGTCTAAAGAGCTGATCCAGATGTAAGCCAGTTAGTTTATTTCTGAGTTTACTCTTCAACAGTCACATTGTGGAAAACAAACCTTCACAAACATATGACAAATATACAAGTTACTTTCTGGGCCACTGTAAAAAGAAGAGGAAATTTGTCAGAAGGCACAATTTTCCAGAATTCTTCTGGTGCCTGCCCCCAAAAAGATGCCACAAGAGCTGAATTGTGCTGCATGTCAATCAGCTCTATTTCTGCTTGTACCCTTTTCATGCCAATAAGTTCCACAATGTCAAGACTTTGTGCACTCACCGTCCAGGGGTTTTCAACCAACCTGAACAGAGGTGTGAGGGCTCTAAATTGAGAAAATTGCCTTTTAATCTCCCCAGTAATTTCCTCGAGACATGCACCAAGGTTTATCATTAACAGCATTTCTTGTGCATTTGGAAACCTCTGCTTCACAGCCAACAGTTTTGGGAAGTGGGTGAAGTCAGCATCATCCAGTTGTTCTTTGAATAGCACAAGCTTACTTTCAAAGGAGTAAATAGCATTCGTCATGGAGCACACAATCTGTTGTTTGCCATGCAGCATCAAATTGAGAGCATTGAAATGTGTGAATAGATCCGAAAGAAAATGGAGCATTTTAAGCCATTTCACAACCTTTAGTTTTGGGAATGATTGACCTCTATTGTCTACAAACTGGTCAATTTCAGGAAGCAAAGAAATTAACTGCTCCAGACCTTTCCTCTGCTTACCCACTGCACATCAATGTGCATCAAGAGGTCTGCACATTCAGCTTCGGAATGTTGCAGCATGCTTTAAAAAGTCTATGTTTAAGGGCTTTGGCATGAATAAAATTAACAATTTTCACTGCAAGTTATAGGACGTTATTCAGTTCCCATGCTTTAAGTTTGGTGAATAATGCAGTGTTAGTCTATCACAGTCTGTCACGTGAGCTTTTTTTAAGCAGAGATACAAAGCCTCTGTCATAGCCTACCATGGCAGGAGCCCCATCTGTTGTGATGCTGACAATAGTGTTCAGCGGTATATGATGTGTTTCAAAGTATTTGTAGATGCTGTCCATTATATCTTCTCCTCTTGTGTGCCCTTGCAGTGGTAGAAGTCACAGGAGCCCTTCTTTGGGATTAAGCGATTGGTCCAAATACCTCACCCAAACTAATAACTGGGCCATCACCTATACATGTGGACTCATTCATGGCAATGCTGTAGAATGGTGACTCTCTGACTGCTTTGATCATCTGCTCATGGACGTTTTCCCCCATTGCCTCGATTCTGCGGGCACATGTGGAATCCGATAGCTGTAATGCGCCGATTTCCTTTAAAATGTTAGCTTTATTAATACTGTTTTCAAATAAAATTTCAGCTGCTGAAAGAAAACATTTCTTCACCAGCTCTGCCTTCGTAAATGGTTTCTTATGTTTGGCAAGCAAGTAGCACGTTTTGAACTATGCTTGTGTAACAGCCTCAGATTCCTTCATCTGGCAAAAGAAGAGATTCTGCTGGGAAAGAAGTGATTGCTTTAATGATGCCACTTTTGCAGAACGCATTTTTGAGTGCAGTGGGAAGCTCTCAGTATAGCCGGAATGTCGAGGTTTTTAGTGCCGCTCCAGGCTATATCTCTTAAGGACATTCACTTTCTCCTTGCAAAGTAAAGAGGTGGCTTTCTCTTTTGGGCATTCAACAAAAAAGTACTCTCCTTCCCATGCTGCCTGGAATGCTCTGCAATGATCTTGGTCTTTTGCAAGGCTTGGTAACTGGACTGTAGCCCATTGCAGAGCTCTCCAGCTTGGTTGTTATTGTGCAAAAAGTAACAAGGACCAGGAATCGCTGATGGACCGACACTGCCTCACGACCGATGGACCGACACCACCTCACGACTGATAGACCGACTCCGCCTCACAAGCGATGGACCGACGCCTTGGTTTATGATAAAAGGACCAACATGCATCTCACTACAGACCTCTGTGAGCAACCCAAAGTAATGCTATTTGTTTAACCATAGAAAGTGATGTGTGAAAGGAGAGGCATGCACATTGCGATTCAACATTTAATTGTAAACACACATATTGGCCTTGGTCCATTACCAGAGAAGCATGTTATAAAAAGGAATTTTTGCAATCATGCTTGAAACAAGCCAGGTATCATAGTTTAATGGCTAAAAGGTACCCCACTTGGCCACATCTAGTTTTGTATGCCCACCCCAGAAGTCAAAGCAGCAAACACAGCACCAAATTGTATAACCCAAGAAATTTGTTTCCCAAAAGCGCATAGAAATTATCCCTTAAACAGCCATTTATAAAATACATTTATTTTTGTTTATCTTTGAGGTAATTTGGGCATGTTTTGACATTAAAACCACACCAGAACTGTTACACGGTGTAATTTTTATCAGTCAGGGCTGCTCTGCTTCTCTGAACTGATGCCCAACTATAGGATGTCTCAGGCTAGCTCAGGATGCTTTTCTCTCAATGTATGGCCATTTTTCTTGGGAGAAATCTGTTTCAGTTCAGACATCAGGCATGCTGTGTGGCCACATCATTCATTCAAATGTGAGGGTGTAATTCATAATTCCAAGCTCAAGGAGGTAATTGCCAACAGGCACAAAACCAGTTCTTTGAAGCATGTCTCCTGCCGGACACACGTGACCTGATGTTGAAGACTTCCTAAAAGCCTTCTTAGGTTTTATGGCTCCTGCTAAATATTTCTAATGCGATATATGTATTTGCTCTTTTTAAATACTGTCAATATTTTTATTTTTACTGATATCTGTGTGTTTCTGATCATAGTTTGCCATCTTTGCGTTGTTTTGACAATCACCCAGTTCCCTGCTCTTCCTCAGTTGCGTAGAGCGGATCGACCACATGGTGATCAGCAATAAATCTTCTCTCTTACATTAAAGGTTTACCAGGATGTGATAAATCTCCAATAAATAATAGGGGTGTGCATAGCTGGCAAGTGTTCAGATTGCCATGTGTGACATTTTCATATTTTCAGCATACTTATGTGTGATATTTTGCGCATATTATGTGTCACACTTAAGAGTGACACTTTACCAGAGCTCAAGGGAAGAACAGAATGACAGGGACAGACCACACCGGGACAAAGAGAGAAGAGATGGCACAGCTCAATGTGAGCTAAGATAGAGGAACAGAGTCCATAAAGGCAAAAGAGGGCAAGAGCAGGATGACGCCAGAGAGCAAAGGTAGTATATAGGACCAGGGCATACAGCACTAAGGAAGATGAGACAGATGTAGACTTCAGGGGCCAGAAATGATGTGCTAATTGAGAACCCTACATCCTAACATTCAGGCAGGGCATAGGGCGTCTTTCAACACTTCACTTGCCAGATGGCCTGCCCCATCACTGTTAACATTTAGGCAGGACAGAGGGTCCCCCTAAACTTATCTTTTCTGGATGGATTGTCTCTGTCACTGTCAATATTAATGCTGGAACTGGGACTCCCCCCTACACATCTTTCCTGGATGGTCCACCTCTGTCACTAGTATCATTTAGGCAAGGGCACAGAGACCCCTTTAGCACTTCTTTGCCCAATTGAGCACCTCTGCCAGTTATAACAGTTACAAAAAGAACAATTGATGGACATAATGCAGAACAATGTTATACATTCACCCCAGTACAGAGATCTGGGCCTAAATCCATAATTATTTTGCTCCCCATGCCATTCCAGTTTGAACCCAGCCATATGCAAATCAGTCTTGACCCTGCACCCAATGGGAACAGTTCAGCCTGAACTGCCAGGCCAGGTCCTTTCTGGACTGGAAACAAGCATCCTAGGACCGGTTTCGGGGTTCCCCCTCATCAGCCAGGATAGCTTGACTCCAGTCGCATGGAGAGCACGGGACCCACGTCTGGGCATACCTGTCCCACTCGGGGTGACAAATGCAAAAAGAACAATTGATGGACAGAATGCAGAACAATGTCATACATTCACCCCAGTACAGAGATCTGGGCCTAAATCCATTGTTTTTTTGCTCCCCATGCCATTCCAGTTTGAACCCAGCCATATGCAAATAAGTCGATCCTGCGCCCAATGGTTAACAGTCCAGCCCGCACTGCCAGGCCAGGTCCTCTCTGGACTGAAAACAAGCATCCTAGGACCGGTTTCGGGGTTTCACCCTTCCATAGCCAGGATAGCTTGACTCCAGTGGCATAGAGAGCACGGGACCCACGTCTGGGCACACCCGTCCCACTCGGGGTGACAAATGCAAAAAGAACAATTGATGGACAGAATGCAGAACAATGTCATACATTCACCTCAGTACAGAGCTCTGGGCCTAAATCCATCGTTTTTTGCTTCCCATGCCCAGGTATAGCATTTAGGCAGGATTTAGGGTCTCTCTTCGCAGATCTGTTGTGGGCATATTACAACATGTCTAATATGAGCTGACATCCACAGCTATGGCCTCACACAGGTACAGACAAGACATCTCTAATATGAGCTGTCAACCACAGCCAGTGACCAGCAGCGTCTAAAAATGATATGACACCAATATTGTCCATATTGAGGACCCTTCACCACATATACAGATGACAAGACATCTGGAACATCAACTGTTCCATGCAGTGGTGGCCCAACACAATGAACTACAAAACAGCGCAAATATGAACCAGCACTCTCAGCTAGAGCTAAAACATCTACAGATTACTGGATATCTCTACTATCAGCTGTTATCCACGGCAAGGACCCAACATCACATCTACAAACTGGAGGTCATCTCTAGCATGAACTTTTGCCCATTGCCCATGCCTAACAATCACATTTCCAGGATATACAAAGGTCCAGAAGACTGGTGCAGGAGCTGGCTTGTAGAGGTATCTTTCATAACTGACGTCCTGGTCCACGTACACATGAATGTGGCAGTCCATATACAAATTAACCACATAAATGCATGTCATTTATATAGCCACCTGGAAACCCAGGGTGAACAACTCCGAACAGCTAAGTTTTCAGACAGTTATGCAACAGCTATTTCCCTGATGCAGTTTGGAGGAAGATTTCACAACTTCATTTCCAGTACTGTGAATTGTCTTGTTCACCAAGGATAAGATATATAGAGTGTTTAGTTATTGAAGGTCCATGCAGCTTTAAAACTAAGTTGGGTCCAGGGTCTAGCTTCGGGGTATTACACCCCCTTAATTAATGAATTTTGTGATAAATATTTGGGTGCAGGTGCTTTTAGTTGTGTATGGTGAGTTGTCTGTCGTATTTCACCAAGAAGTTTTACACACACAGACAAAGTGCACTCTCTCCTTCTCTCTGTTTGTAAAGACTTAAAAATGTTGGTTATTTCATAAAATAATGTGCTTTCTCTCACTTAATACCCCAATAAATCTGCATTACTCTCCCTTTCTGCTGCCCCTAAACATCTTCTTGTGCATCCTGCTTGTCATATAATGTATTTTAACATTATGTGCCAGCATGATTATTGGGAAATATGAAGCTCACCCTCCCCCAGTCTTACTGACCAAGCTACGCCCCCGGTTGGGTCTCAAATCCAAGATGAAAATTGCAGAAAAGTGCAATGCTACTGAAACGGTGTTAGGAAAATGAAGAAACAGACATTCAAGTAAAGAAAGTTGGGAAAAGCCCACTGAACCAATTAAGTACATACACACACACCATACCATGTGGCAAAAGCAGTTAGGGAGTCTTGGAAGAGCTCCAAGGAAGTTTATGATGATTAATCTGTGGGAGACTTGATGTATCTCAGCACTCCTGCACCAACATAGGAGACAAGATTGGGCAGCACACAATGCTTCACTGCAGAGCAGATGGGAGGCGGCTGGCAATTCCAAAGCTGCTCACATGCCCCAAGAACTGCAGCTGACCTCCGACTTCAAATGAGAAATAATAAAATGACAACAAAGAAAAATCCCTTCTGTGGGTGCTCTCAAGGTACCGAATCCTATATTTTCCACCAGATCACCTTGCCCACTCCTACTGCAATTAAATGTATTAGAATTATGTACACCATTCCTGAAATGTAAAATAGGCAGCCAGAGAAGCTGGTCTGTGGGCAGCGAGGAGGAAAGCAGGCTGGCCCACTTCTGCAGTCCTCAATGGTGGCAGATAGTGCTGGCTGCAGGCGGAACGAGTAGAGTAAGCTGCGGGCGGAGATGTCGTCAGTGAAGGTGGCGTCAGTTGAGCAGGCTGCGGGTGAAGACTGCATCAGCAAAGGCAGCAGGAAGCTTTCCAAAAGGCCCTGTAAAAGTCAGCTGTGAGCATGCAACAGCTGACTTTTAAAGGGCCTTTGCTTCCCGCCAGTGCCAGGTGTGTGATATGATAGAGGCTCAGAACAGAGAAGAGGGCCGCTGGAGCGGAAGCATGCGCAGTGAAACTGCTAGTGAATCTGCTATTGTGCATGCTCCAGCGGCCCTCTTTTGTGTTTTCTAACCCTCTTGTGTTTAGCCCTACAAGGTCCGTGGGCCACCAAGGAAGGTCTGGCAAACCACTGGCGGCCCGCGGGCCATACTCTGAGTACCATGGCTGTAGACGAACCTTTCAGGGAAGAGGACATGAACAGTTTGTCCATGGTATAGTCTAACAACGTCCTTCAGGTACAAGCACCAGAAGGATTTTCTTTAAAAAATATAAAATCTAGGTATGAAACAAAATCTATCTTTGCATCCAAAGTTTGGTTTATTTTAATCAATGTGACACATATCACGTTCAGGGCACAGATACCACACTGATCAAAGTGAAACCTGTCAATGCCATTAGGCGCCGACTGACTTCACTTTGACCAGTGACCGTGGGACATATCTTGACCCGCCAAGCACCGATCAAGAAAGGAGCGGTAACTCAGGTACCTCTACCAAGTGAATTCCCTTCTTTAGGATCATCCCAGGACCATAATACTCAAGCTTGGATGCACCCACTAGACACTAGGAATACTTCTGGGGAGAGTTGCCCTCTCGAAAAAAAACAAGAAACTTCTGCCCTTGGGGAGGATTTGAGGGGTTTACATCCAATGTGCTGCATGAGGGTGCATTGATCCACTATAAACCAGGGATATAAATAAGCCCACCCAAACAACGGGCCTTGCCCCCTTTCAAAATAGGCAAAACATTCTTCCTGCCTCCCAGTGGGCATATTGTATTTTTTTTTCTTCCAATCCTCCACCCAGGAGGTTGAGAAAGCCCACTAAAAATCATGGAAAAAAATCCAGCCCTGGCCCAAAATGACACCAACAGTTTTTCTGCCCCCCCCCGATTCAAATTTGGAGTTTTACATCCAATTTGATCCCTGTGCGGCATGAAGGCCACAATATATATAGATAAAGAAGGTGCAGGGTGCCCCCCCCTTACATTTGACCAGGTGCCCATCCCAAAAAGTGGTTAAATTGCCGTTCTGCTCACAGTGGCAAAATAATACTTTTTCCCAATCTCCATACTGGGGACAGAAAGCTCACTAGACACCAGGCAAAATAAGAGAGGGTAGACAACCTACCCTGGTATCAGGCCATGTCCCCACCCAATAATCTACCCCACCCCCGTTAGACAGATTGATGGGTTTACCTCCAATCTGCTCCTGGACCGAGGAGCATAAAGACCACAATTTGCCAAGTATACTATAATGAAAAATGATTGGGGTGGTCCACCCAGCATTGAAATATGAAGTCACCCCATAACAGGCACATTAGTTTTTCTGCCCCCTGACAGCCGACAGACATCCAAATATGCACAATGAATTATTTGTTTAATTAATAAGGAATGGGGAGGGGGTGGCCTGTCCAGGCACTGGACACAAACAACACCTCTATAGATCCCAACAGTCTTTCTACTCCCAGGAGGGTGGTTTAGGGAGCATAGCCATAATCAGTTGTGAGGAAGAAAACCCACTAATCCCACCATTGTTTTTCAATAATGGGATGGGTGCTGGCCCTTATCAAACCAAACATCTCTCTCCTAAAGCCCAACAGTATTTCTGCTCCCCTTGGTGAAGACTGCAAAATTTACCCCAATTTGCCCCTGATGGATAGCAAGCCCCCTATTTGCAGGGATATATTTATAAAAAGAATTGGGTGGGGCGGGTTGGCCCATCTTGACATCAGGCTGCATCTGCACCCTAAAAGACCCAACAATATTTCTGTGTCCCCAAGGTGTAGGGAACCGCATGACCGGTGAGAGGAAACATGGATTCTTTTGGGCTTAATTTTGACATATGCACTTTCAGAGAGGGGGTAAACACTAATATCCTCTCACTTGCCATAGTGAATGGATGCACAATTTGGGCTCTGGGTTAGTTGGCAACCAGAGAACTCTATAAACCCTAGATATTTTTCAAACATAGAGACTCATACCAATCCAGGCTAGTTTGGCTTGCATGTATCTCTTGCATGTTTTTACCTAGAATACCCTGCAAGTTTCAAACTTTGGCTACAATTATGCATGTTCCTTGTATTTCTCTGAGAGAAAGTTCTGGAATCTGTGGGGATCCTCACAATTCCTACTCCTTAATCGCTTACACATTTCTCAGGATAAAAACAGTACCTGTTCTGGTTGGCCCAGCCGTACAGACAAAGTACTTTTTTTCAGGAGAAATATGGGAACAGTAAGTGATAATAATTTTATGGATCCCACAGATCACAGAACTTTCCCTCACAGAAATGTGAGGAAAAAGCATCACAATCACTGTGTTGGAAAGTGGATTATTAGTAGTGGTAAATATTTATCTACCACTGGCAATAAGGCCACTAACACAATATAGGGCTCAGAATAGGTGTCTTAGAAAACTATTCCCATGCTCACCCCTTGGTAGCTTGGCTGCAGCAGTGAGGCTTAACTTCAGAGACAGGCATGTAAAGCATTTAAAAACACCAATTCAATAAATAATTAAGACACAACTCACAATAAAAATTCAACAAAATAGAATTTTTTTTATCTTTAAAATGACGACAAAATGAAAAAATCCAATATAGGTAACAGGAGAAATGGATTTTTAAAGATTTAGCACTATCTAGCACATGGAAACTTTAGCGCCTACTGGGACATCTGGTCGTGCTAGACCGGGACAAAGTCAAAGTTTCAGGCTGACCGTGATGGAGCTCTGTGCAGCTACCCCTTGCAGTAGGTCTTGGTCAAAGTTTTTACCTTCTGACAGAAACGTTTCTGGAGCTTTTCTTCCCAGGGTCCCTCAAAGCTCTCAGCCAGTCTGGATTCGGTGAGGGTTTGCAGGCTTGCCTTACAACGATCTCCTGGTCAAATCTATTGAAGGCAGACCTCTGAAGTTTTCCAGTGGGACGAACCAGAGATCCAGGCCACCTTGCAGTTGAAGGTGGACGTCTTCTCTCTTATGGTTTGTCCCGGTCACCTTTTCTACGCTCGGACTTAGAAACTTTTACGGAGTTTTTTCTTGTGGGGTCCCTCAATGCTCTTCACCAGGCTGGATTCTTTGAGGGTTCGCCGGCTTGGGTTTCCACCAACTCCCGGTCAAACTCTGGAAGTCTGGCCTCTGGAGCTTTTCAGCAGGACGAAACCTGGACGGCAGGCCGGCTCATGGTTGAGGGTCGCCGGCTTGGCTGGCCAGGTTGAGTCGGTCCACTTATGGAGCTTTTTTTTCCAAAGTTGCTCCAAACTACTTCAAACTTCTGAGACTTCTTCCTGAAGTTCCTTTGAGAGTCCCAAAGTGCCCAAAATGTACTCCAATGGTCTGGAAGCTCCATGATGGTCCTTGGAAGTTTGGGACCTCAATTCCCACAATCCACTTGGACAAAACCCTTACAAATCCACTGGTAGTACTCCAGGCTGGGGATTCTTGGTGGTGATGATCCAGGTGAGATCTGTTAACCTGTAGCTTGCAGGGAGTCCACTCTTTAGTCCTTTTGAAGCAGGTTTGATCCACAGGGCTGTAGTTCCACATTGTGCAGCAGGCTCTGTCAGTCAGAGTGCAGGGCCTGGTTGGTGCAAATCAAACTTCCAGCATGGACCCTTCTTCTTCCTTAAGTTCCAAACAGCAGATCTGAGAGACTCAGCCCCTCTCAGATACTTCTATCAAGTACTCTGGGTCAAGCAGGAGGGCACTCCTGTCCAATGAGGTGCAGGGCAACACCCCAGAGTATGATCATATCCTCCAAAGTGTGGCACTATAGTCTCCCAGAAAGCACCATTTCTCTAAAATTCAACATGGCAGATTTTTCAGCAGTCAGACAAGAGCTAGCTAAGTCATCCTTCAAGATGGTTCATCTCCATATTGTCCCTTTTCCTTGCATCTGCTCATTCCTACCTTAATCCTACCATCTGGCTGGGTTCAAAGAGTAGGGGTGTAAATGAATATGGCTTCTCCTGCCTGTCTCCTCCTTCTATTGAAGATTATTGTTTATGACTTCTCTCCCTGCTCTGGCATTCCTATGTAGCAGAACTCTTCCCTCCCAGAATGGCTCTCTAACCCCAGGGGCTACTTATCACCTCATCAAAGCAGCCTGGCTAATCCACTTAACTCTGACTAATCAGGACGGACCACTGGAAGGCGGAATTTTGTCTTACAGACAAGAAAGTCTTATAACTTCTTGTCTGTACATTTTAGGATAAAGTCAATAATAGCATATTGTTGGATTTATCAGTACCATTCTAGGAAGTCCTTGAATGATATTTTTATGACATCCTTGATGTTAGTTAATATTTAATAACTTCTTGCCATGTTAACCTATGTGGCCCGGGGATTTGCAATGGGAAAATGACCTGGGCAAATTTTCCAGCATCAGGGCTCATAAAACATCCTTTATAAGGGTCCTGCCTAGATCTACAGGACCCCACACCCCTGGGATACAGAGGGGAGACTTTAGGGGTTCGGAATATGTAGAAATATTGCAGACTCTCACTCCACAGTGCTCCTAGCACAAAAGTCGATTTAGTGAAGCATTTTACTACAATGTGGAGAGTGAAATGTGCAATTTCAATAAACCCAAGGCATAAAAAATTTATTTTATAAGGGTCCTCATTATAAATACCTGGCCCCCACCACTGGACCACCTAGGGGAGACCCTGGGGGTACCTAACAAGCCACAACATTGTAGTATATTAATCTTTAAGTGTCCCAAACACCAAAGTCGAGTTTGGGCACAATTTGCATTTTAAAAGCAGTACTGCAACACACCGCTGCTTTTAAACCGGCCTCAGGCCTCAGCAGTGCACACATGCAAGTGCAGAAAGGGCTGCTGGCCTCTAAACTGCCATACCCTATTATATACTATGGACTTACAGGTAGTTTTGACCCCCACTGCCCTATTATGTACTAGGTCCCTTATAGGGGGGGGTCATGCAATCATAGGGGTACCCTAACCCATAGTGTACCCTAGTGTAAGTAGTTTTTTTTTACTGTATTCTAAGGGGGTGATTTACTAAGATTTTGCGCCGTGTTTGCATCACAAAAGTGACGCAAATTGGCGCAAAATGTTTTTTCCCTATTTACTTTCCAGCGCTAAAATTGTTTAGCGCTGGAAAGAAAGGAAAAGTAATGCGAAGCAGAGCATAGCGCTGCTTCGCATTACTTTGCACCATGGGGGCGGACCAAGGGTGGAGCATGGGCATTCCCATGCAATCACCCAAGGTTTCTCACACTAAACACAATTTACTAAATAAAGTAGATTGGGTTTAGCGTGAGAAAACTGCGCCCTTTTCAAGTAGGCGCACGGAAGAAGAAATGCTTTCATTTCTCCTTCCTTTTCCGACTTTGCATGCGTGCTGGACTGTGCAGCACACATACAAAGTGCGAAAAACTTTGCATTGTGTCTGGGCATCGTATTTTGTACAGGAAGGGTACCCTTCCTGTACAAAACCTATGCTAGACTAATGCACACACCCTAGCGCTATGACGCTAAGGTGTATGCGTGGCGCACGGAAGCTGTAATCAGCGCCGGCGCAATGGAAATGGGAGGAGAGAGCCATATCTCTGAAGATATGGCGCTCTCCTGCTCCCTCCCTCTCGCGCAGCCTTGCGGGGGGCTGCACTGCGCTGCGTGAATTTTTTGTAAATCTCCCCCTAAGTGTCTTTTCAGCATAGCACTGGCGCTGGGCCTGGTTAGGCAGAGCTCAGGGACAGTCAGAGTCAGTTACCACCAGTACCTGTCAGCAAAAAATGGGGTGCCCAGCGCACAAGGATGACTTTGCAACACACTGCCAACAGGATCATCGCCAAACAGGAGCCAAGATCATGGTGAAGACATGTGGGACTAATTCAGGCCAAAGGGCTGGAAATTGGAAGTGAAGATTTCTCACACAAAACAAGAGATTTTGATGATTGCTCAGATGAATGGGGACATGCAGGTAAGCATTCTCTAGATTCAGGGTGGTCATGGATTCTCATGGAAAATTCAGTAGGGTGATGTGCACTAAAGTATCCATGTTGAAATTAATTGCTGACACAGACATATTTTCCTGGTACAGGTTAAAGAGTCCCTAAAAGCTCACTGTGTTCTACACAACAAAATGTGAGAGTGCACACCCAGATACCTCTCAAGTGTAGGTATCAAAAAGCTCACTCTTTTGGCCAAGGCTTTAAGCAGACTGTTTCAGTGAGAGAGCTTCTTTTTGTTCTGATGCCAGTTTGTGACTGGAAAACTGGAACCCAGCAGGGAAACTCCCTATTCCAACTTTTACCCAATGTTGATCATCTTAATGGACCACACATCCAGCAACACTCACAGGGATGACCTTCTACTAGAAAGGTCCCAAAATAGTCAATTCCACCGCCGAGGCTTGTGTGGACCTCGTTTAGGTTTGGCAGTGCTCGAACAGCACTATAAATAGGTAGTGATTCCGCGCTGCCAAAACATATGGTTCCACACTCTATTTAGAGTTGGGGGAAGAGCTGGGCCTGGAATGGTGGATCTTTTGCTGGTACTACTGCTGTAAACCTCTGAAATGGAGGCCCATGCACCAAAGGGACACCAAATCACAGTGACAGTTGTTTCACACTATGGAGGGAGGGAAACTGTCACTCACTTTCCCTGCCTGAATCCACCATATAATGGACATAAGCTGGGAAAGCGCAGAATGGACCTCCATGCACAGGGAGAAAACTCCTCCTCAGGGCCGTTCATATTGGTTGAGAGAAGATAAACTACTGAGAGATTATTTTTTCTGACCCAAAAAAATCTGCTGAATGTCAGCTCCCTTCACAGCCTTGAGATCCTTGTCAAATGCAAAAAGAATAGATGATGGACAGAATGCTGAATTAATCAAACATTCACCCCCAGTCACAGATCTGTTTTAAATCCATTGTTTTTTGCACACTACGCCATTCCAGTTTAGACCCAGCCATATGCAGATCAGTCTTGACCCTGTTCCCCATGGGAACAGTCCAGTCCGAACTGCCTGGCCATGTCTTCACTGGACCAGAAACAAGCATCCTGGAACCGGTTTCAGGGTAACACCCCTCATCAGCCAGGCTAGCTTGAATGTGGTGGCGTAGCGAGCATGGGACCCACGTCTGGGCATACCCTTCCCACTTAGGACGACAAATTAAAAAAGAACAGATGATGTTCGGAATGCTGAATTAATCAAACATTCACCCCCAGTCACAGATCTGGGTTAAATCCATTGTTTTTTGCACACTACGCCATTCCAGTTTAGACCCAGCCATATGCAGATCAGTCTTGACCCTGTTCCCCATGGGAACAAACCAGACCGAACTACCAGCGAAGGTCTACACTGAACCAGAAACAAGCATCCTGGGACCAGTTTCAGTGTAACACCCCTCATCAGCCAGGCTAGCTTGAATGTGGTGGCATAGCGAGCATGGGACCCACGTCTGGGCATACCCTTCTCACTTAGGGCGACAAATGCAAAAAAACAGATGATGGACGGAATGACCCTAAACCGGTACCAGGATGCTTGTTTCCGGTCCAAGGAAGACCTGGCTTGGCAGTTCCGGCTGGACTGTTCCCATGAGGAACAGGGTCAAGACTGATTTGCATATGGCTGGGTCTAAACTGGAATGGCGCAGAGTGCAAAAAAAAAGAAACTGGGGTGGTGAATTGAGCTAAAGAAGGATGATGGATTCAACCCAGATCTGTGACTGGGGGTGAGTGTCTGAAAAGTCTCAGTGCTCCGTCCATCATCTCCTTGTGTTTGCTGAGATCCTTGTCAGGCATGTGTGCACTTCTAAATAGGGTGTATTGTGTCCATCCCCCAGAGAGACCAACAGACTATTGATCAGGGTATCCTAACTTCTTAACCAATGGATGCATTGGAATTTTAGCCACTCATGGGTCATTGATACACTTTTTCTCATCCAGTAGAAGCAGGCCATTGCTCAACACCCCACCTAGCTCCAAAAATCCTCCTTCAGATTATGGAACTCAAAGACGGTGCCCAGAACCCGACATGGAAAAAACTTAGGGCCTCATTTATGAGACTCCTTGCGCCTCCGGAACATCACTTTTTGTGACGTTCCCTGGCGCAGAAGCCTGCGTGATATTTATCAGGCAGCACTAAGCCACTTTTTTTGGCTTAATGCTACCTGATAAATATCAGTCCCTTTAACTCAGTTTTCTGCGTTAAAGGGGCGTGCAATGGGTGTTGCTGTGGGCGTTCCCAGCAACATACATGGCCTTTTGACACTGCCCCAGATTTACGAGAAATCGTAAATCTGAGGCAGTGCCAAAAACTTTCCCGTCCCCAGGGAAGGTGTAAGGGAGGCACAACGAGGAGAAATATCTTTATTTATCCTCGTTTTCCTCTCTATGTGTGCTGCATTCTGCAGCACACATAAAAGAGAAAAGCTTCTTGTGATTATTTTTGTACAGAAAGGTTTCCCTTCCTGTACAAAAATAATCATCCCCTCAACGCAGGCACCCTTGCACCATGGTGCAAAGGTGCCTGCGTTGGCGCACGGCAGCCCATTGTGCGCCGGGGAAAAGGACAGGAATGCGCCCTATCTCATAGATACGGCGCATTCCTGCCCTTTTCTTTTGCCGTAGGGCAGCGCAGCAGGAAGGCCTGCTGCGCTGCCCTACGGCAAAACCTCATTAATGAGGCCCTCAATTTTAATCCATGGATTCTATAAAGGCAATACATCATACAATTTGTCACAAACTGACACCAAGTAAGTATTGAGGTTACTTGGTCTCTATAGTCAGGGCCCCAGGAATTATGTAATTTTGCGGCACTGTGTTTTCAGCAGCATTTGGACTTGCTGCATTTGCAACATAATCCATCATCTGCGGCATCATCTGCAGATTATAAGAAGTAAAATGTGTTTGTAGTTCTAACAGGTCAAATGTTACTGAAATTTCTGCGGCTCGTGTTGCCATGGAGTGGAATGCCCCATTCAAAGGTTGACTGGTCATCTTTTATTTGCTTATTAATTTATTTGTATGTTATAACAGTACTAATGAGGTGAAACCTATGCCTAGACAGTGTTAAGATCTGAAAAAATTTACAAAATTGTTAAGTAATGCAATCACAGAATGTGCCGCTACAGCCGTAAGGCTACAGGAAGTGACCACATGCCTCATCCCGCCACACGGGGGTTTGCAGGTATCGGTAGAACGAGGTAAAGACTGTCTGATCAGTGATTTGCTAGCAGGGGAGCAATTGAGCAGTGTGCTGGGTTGCACACAGCTCCCACGTGAGATGGAATGAAAATATGTGGGCACTGCATGCCGGGCCGGTTGGTCATCGTATAAGCAGTTGTTGGTACCGCCATGGTCGAGGCTTAGACCAGTGCAGGCTGGTGCCAACCCTTAAGGTGGGACGGGCAAGTCGAGCAGTACTTTTTTAGCCCAGGAGCTGTAGCTCCTAGGCAGGGTCTTATTTATTTGTTGTCACAGGGCCCCCTTTTTAAGGTGGTTTTACAGTGCAGATGCCCCAGTTATACTGTTATAGTATATTGTGTGTGTCCATGCTTAAGGTAACTGCGCTTAAAGCATCATGATTCCAATCTCGAGGAGGTATAGGTGGCCCACCGGCCGGACTTCTGTCATGGAATGGGGGGCTAGGTTGAAGTCCCGGCACTAGCTTAGTTAATATTCCTTCGTCCAAATCAAGATGGGCCCAGTCCACGCTAGTTGTAAACTTAAATTACCTTCCTGCTGGGCTTAGGTAGTTACACGCTTTGGTTTTTCATGAAATGCAAAGCAACACACGTTTTTATGTTGCATCGGTCCAGAGTGGTAAATTGTGTTCATTAACTTCACCATAGATGAGGGGGAGTTTCCAATCTCGATGTTACAGCAGCCAAGTACGTAAAATGTGGGAGACTGATTCCTGGCTTAATGTGGCTATGGTAACGATGGTGGGTAGTCAATTTTCCCATGTTTCATGAGGATGAGCCACATTAGTTATCTGGAATAGAGTACGTTAATTTGAGTGGAGCATCTCATTGGGGCTAGGGTTAGGGAATGATAGTGGCAATTATTGGTGTCGGCCTGGATTGCGAAGCGGGGATTCTTGGGGTGGCGCTGGGCTTCCATAGTTTGAGGCTGGTGGCCAGCAAGCAGCATGTGGCTGTTGCGTTCAAGGTTGGGTCATTACATTGGGGCCTTTGCGAGCGACCTGCGCCATTGGTGGTTTGTGGTGCCGTCCCTTTGGAGTTGGAATGCCCGGTTCAAACCTCGGCCTATCCTGTTTGGCGCCTGAGGTGGCGCTGTTGGTGATGTGCGCTTTCAGCAGATTGTTTCTGTGGGTACATGAGTTTGCTTTGTTGGGCATGAGCGGTCCATTGCACAATACTGCTGATAGTACAAAACATTCTATGTTGCAAGGAAGCCAACCTTTTGAGGCAGTCTGAGTTATTTGGGTGGACGCACTATTGTTAAGGTGTAGGTTCAAGTAGTTGAAGTTTGCCCAATGGTACGCGAGGGCATTGCTGTCGTTGCGACCAGTGCAAGGGCATTGTGGGTGCCCAGGGGGTGGCAAGCGAAGGCAGGGCTCTTTCCAAACCTGGCGCCAGACACAAAGTTCGTGAGGGCCAACTTGCTCTTGAGTGACTTGTGTAGGCGAATGTAAGGTACACGTCCTCGAGGCCCTGGTCTCAAGGGAAACGGCTGGCAAGAGTCGGGGTTTTAATTAATGGCATGGATCGGAGACCTCGCTGGTGCCTAGCAAGGTCCTTGTGCAAGCATAGTGAGTTCTTGTTTGTCCAATTACGATTGAAGGATTGAAATGTTGCTGCTGCAGACAGAGGAAACTGTTCGTCTGTTTTGGAATGGGCCCGGTAAGGATGGATATTCTTTCTCACTGCCGGGGTTGTTAAACGTGGTCAGGATATGGGAAGGACTGGTTTGGACCTTCATTTTAATTGCACTTACATCACACTGTCGAGCGCTTTAAGCGTGCCACCAACCTAACTCCTTGCCTCCTACAGGCAAAAGGACTGCGGAGCTCCTAGGATAGTTATATGGGAGCTAAATAAACCTATTGCGTGGCAAGCTTGTTAATACTACGGGTACATCACAGTGTGTGAATCTCATGCTTAGGTAAGCCCAGATGGAGAATGGGCAAATTCAGGTGTTAGTAGGTCAGCAGCACTCTAACAGTTCGAACTACAGCACTGGTATTAATTTAAATCATTTTCAGTAATAGGAGAGTGAGTTGTATAATTTAGTTGCGACACATGGGTCAACAAGCTCACAATGCGTCGCAGTTATCTGATGCTCGAGCCTGGTTACCTTAAGAAGCTACATGGCTTCATCCTTCAAAGTAGAAATTTCTTTAGCTCCAATATGTGAGTTGAAACGCAGTGCTCTGTTAACGAGCACCGAAGTTAATAACTCCTTTCTCGTGCAGGCAGAGGACTGCAGAGTTTGATAGTAAAAGTGGAGCCGACCATCCGTTCATGTGTCAATGCTGTTAAATCCTAGGGGGTACTAGGAAGTGTGTGAAACTGGCTTAGGAAACACTAACGGACATGGGTAGATTAGTTGGCAGTACGTCCACAGCACTGTACCAGTTCGCCCCCAGCAGTGGTATTAATTTACCCCATTTTATCACTAGGAGGAACAGCTTATTAGCTCAATATACAAACACAGGAGAAAGTTTTATACAGTGGACATCTTGATCACATGTACCTCAAGGTGCCCTTAGGTCATATGAAGGTACGAGAAAAAATTCAGACAATTGCCTAGGATCACACAACTTAGTCAAGCAGGGTACACGGGCATACAGGACTTAAGGCCCCCCCCCATCAGAAGTTGTGCCATCATGTATAATAGCGGGGACAGGCCTCAACAAATAACTGTCTTGGGGGGGCATTCTGGCAGGGCCTGTACACACACTTTATATCAATGGAAGCGACAAGGGTAGAGACATGCTTCTTCCACCCTTAGCGGCAAGACTCGGCCAGCAGCAGTACGTCCATTGGGGCTAGTTTGCATTGAGTCACAGACAATTGCGTCAGTGAGCTGGACTATGTACCTAGGTCACGCACATTAGGCATAAGTGTTCCAGTAGGATCCACACAAACAGGAACTGCACCAGAACATGAAACTGCATATGTTACAGTCCGACATAACGTCTCCGCACCACTTAAGGTTAACTGTGAAATGGCCTTTGAGGATGGCCTGCTGAACAGCACAGGATTCAACTGCACGAGTAAAATCCCTTCAGGGAATAAAGGGTCAGATTGAAATATACAGACATGCATTTCTCAAGGCCACTCGTCTTATAAGCACCAGAAGCTGGGCAGGCACGTAGTTTGGGGGAGGACGTGCAAAAGTACAATGCCTGTTGTGGCCACTCTAGCAAGACATTTTCACACGCTTGCTCCTATCCGGAGCCCACAGGTGGGGAAACAGTGAGTGGTGCTCGACATTAGTGCAGAGGATATGAGGGTTAAATAGCATTCCAGGGTCTCCATGGCTTTAGCCAAATGACCACAGCTAAGGAGGATGGAGTGCGAGTACAAAGGGCATAGGATGGGTGATGGCAATGGCAACTCAAGACTGTCAGCTCATGCTGAGTAGAATGACTCGTATCATCAAACAGAAGGATACTAGGTGTCAGGATCACCTCACAAAGGGCAAAGACAAGGCCATGGCCCCTGACAGAATACGTGCAATTTAAGTTGTCTAGGATTGGTGCTTGCAATCGCATTACATTCTGCAGTCAGTAACCGAAAATGTGAAGAAATACCTGTGAATGTACTGAGCTCTCAGCAGTGTAAGCAAGTAAAATAGCACAGTCCTATATCCTGAAGTGTGATGCAAGCAACAATTTTAACACAGCCAAAACAAAGCAAGGTACTCACTAGCAGATGCATAATGGACAAACACTCACTCAAACCAGATTTGTCACCATTAACTTGTTCCCCATAGTTTATCAATGAAACTGCATGTGAAAAGGTCTGGTCAATTCGGCAAAGTAGGCGCACGCTGTAAACGAGCGCATGTTACAGGTTGCTTCAGTTAAGCTAAATTCACCCGCCCTATAGCCATGGCAGTTAGGCTGGTTGTGGAAGTTGTCATCTAACAAGTGTGCTGCGGTTCCTAAAGTTGGGGACACAATGGGTTAGAGCACAAAAAGGCTACAATGTATTAAGAACATTTGCATTCCCATTATTCAAAAAAGGGCAGGTATCTGTACATATTGTTCTCATCCTGTTCCCACCTACTTGTCTGCTCCCTGGTACACATTAGCAGAAGTTGGGAAGTGGACGACTTGCGACAGGGTGGGGACATCAGCATGAAATATCTCAGTCAGACAGTGAGAGGCTGTCATGCAATATGGACAGGATATGAAGCAGAATACGGGGGGGTGCAGGCGCAAAGCGATAGGTGTTACATTTGCCCATACTCAGGTAGAAGGGTACAGGCCAGGAACCCGCAAACAGAGTGGGTTTTGAATAGGTGGGTTGCGCAAGGATGTCAATCCAAGAAAGTGTGTGCAGTGACTCCAAAAGGGTTGAGAAAGAAGGATTCGGACCACAAATGCTGACAATTACCAGAATACAGCGTGCATTAAAAATTTAGAAGGAGCAGGTAAATTTCTCACTTGCTGGTGTGGCAGACAGTGTTTAGTTGAACCCCTATTTGGGAATACCCTTGTAGGGGGGATAAACAAGGGTTCAGTCAATCCTGAAAGTAAGGCACATATGCACGCAGGGCACAATGGATTAAATCAGACAGCACCATGGTTACGTGGAGAGCAGTAGTTTTGCATTCCCTATGGGGAAAGAATTCTTGCCGGCATTGTACTCCCATACAGGTGGAGGCCAGCTGGCAGAGAAAAGGGTATGGTGTTGGCCACAAACAAGTAAGTTAACAAATATACTGTTGGCATTTTAGGCAAACTCCACTATGCTTACCAGCGTATCCTGAAACCAGGGACTGGGCGGTGATGGTTAAACACACGACTCGGCAACGCCTAACAAGAAGACCCTTATTGGCACAGAGGGCACCGTAGGTATTTTCACCCTGAACTATGGTTAAAGTAGAGAACAGTTGTTTTCAACTCCGGGGAGGCCATCAAACATGCCTACGGTTGGGTCAATAAAGCTGTGGTTAAAACAGAGTACAGTAGTTCCCAATTGAAGTGGTGGCCATCAAACTTGCCTACGGATGGGTAAATAAGACAAGCACAAGCCCACCAAGCAGGAGAGCTTGGTTCAACTCTAATTCAAAATCAAATAAAATAAGAAGGGTCTCTTTAGTGCATACACCACAAGGTTACCCCGATAGGGACGGGGAACACCTGCAGAGGTAGATGGGAATTGTCCAGCTAGAGGACTGGTAACCTGTCGGCGGTAGTGGGGAATTGTCCAGCTAGAAGGACTGGTAACCGCATGTTGTAGGAGGTTATGGAGCCTGCCATGGTGGGGGGGACCCCGGATATGACGGCTGCCACATCCAGGGCTTTGGCGGAGTTACAGGGTGATCCAGAGGCTGATTGGTATGAGGGGTACACTTTCAGGAGCACAATAGGGGTGCATTATGCCAAAATCCCAGGAGTCTTTACGGCAGGACCCTTGTTGAAAACGACGGCGCCCCGCTAGTCCTTTGGGCAGTTGTAAGCCTGAGCAACCGGGGGCTTGCCTGGATACGCTCCGCCCCTAAAAAGGCATGAGCAAAAGTGATGGACTAGGGGTCCATGGCATGTAAGGAGGATAACCCCCACATAAATGGTAGCACCGATTGGGTTGGCCACGGTGCAGTTTGGCTCATCAGGCGGGCAGGGCAGCTTAGGTTAGTCACCGCTGCCTGCCCTTGGATTGCCCGTAAGTCAACCCACCAAGTTGGCTTACTCCTTGTATGTAATAAACCTGCAGCAAACTGTTTTCCCAACAAATATTTGTGTAGACTGTTTTTTTTGCGCAGCGCAACTAATTACTGCTAAGCAGGGGGTTGCCGATATCAACACTATGCGACTGCCCACGGTGCACGCAGTGGGCCCTGTAAGAGGGTGGCCCCATCAGTGCCGCATTAGGCACCTCCCTGCACCCTTTCACAGGGACCCCCTCCCCTGGGAGTCCCTACTACGTCCGGCGCCTCTGCGGCGTCATTTCCAGTGCGCAGTGGGCTGTGGTCAGGTACTTATACCTGCCCCACCCACTGACCACCCTCTTTGTCCCCTGTTGGACACGCTGTCACCCTCCCATCCGCTTACCCTGCATGCCAGTGGGAGGCTGGCTAACGAATTGAACGTATTAATGTATACATTCATGTTGCAGGTGGAGTTACAGGGCAATCCGGAGGCTGATTGGTATGAGGGGTACCCTTTCAGGAGCACATTAGGGGTGCATTATGCCAAAATCCCAGGAGTCTTTACGGCAGGACCCTGGTTGAAAACGACGGCGCCCCGCTAGTCCTTTGGGCGGTTGTAAGCCTGAGCAACCAGGGGCTTGCCTGGATATGCTCCGCCTCTAAAACGGCATGAGTAAAAGTGATGGACTAGGGGTCCATGGTATACAAGGGGGATAACCCCCACATAAATGGTAGCACCGATTGAGTTGGCCACGGTGCAGTTTGGCTCATCAGGCGGGCAGGGCAGCTTAGGTTAGTCACTGCTAGTCCCTGTAGGGGAGAGGATGTAGCAGTCGACCTCAAAGCTGGGGAACTGGGTTCGAGTCTCGGCAACGACGCTCAACATCCTGTGATTCTGGGCAAATCACTTAATCTCCCTGTGTCTAACAAATATGAATGTGTCCATCTGTAACAAAACGGGTGCTCATGTAAAGCGCTCTGATACCCGATTTTCTTGGGTGTAGTTTGCGCTATATAAAACTCTAAAAAAAAAAAAATTTAAATTAGGTTGTAAAATTTGCCTTTTCTTGATGCAGAATTTAGTCAAATTTACTGTATAGTTTGGCCCTTCAATGCCGCATAATTCCAGTGGCCTTGTTATAGGTCCTGAAGGGAGCAGAAATTCCTTCAGAGAAGACAAATAACTTTTTTTTAATCTTAGATGAACAGCAGGGTGTCTGTCTAGGAGGTGCACAAACCCCCCTCACCCCATTGGTAAGGACGGGACAAGGAAGTGAATGAGGGGTCAATGCAAAACAATCTTTTGGGGAAAGGATGTGGTCTCACGGCTAGAACTGCCTACTTTGGAGCTGGGAAACCAAGGTTCGAGCCTCAGGGTCAACTCCACATCCTGTGATTCTGGGCAAATCATCTAATCTCCTCATGCCTACCAAAAATAAATAATGAATGTGTCCTTGAGTAACATAACTGGTGCTCCTGTAAAGCGCTCCAATACCTTCGGGTCGAGTTCGCGCTATTCGAATCTGCAAACAAATACCAAATTGTTGAAAATATGACTCAGTGTTATATTCAACCTTATGGCATAAGTCTAAAAGGGTTTACAGCACGTGTCTGACTTTTGTTGCCTTCTATTATCAAATGAGAAACATAATTGTGGGGTGTATTCTTTGCATTGCCTTCATGTAGAGTTTCACTTGCACAGTATTTGGAACATTGGCATTCCGCACAAAAAGCTTTAGACCTAAATCGTTGCTAGCAAAGTTGCATGGCTGCTGTTTTAGATCTGAATTCCGTAATGCTGTCTGCAATAGCAATCTCATATTGTTTTGAATTGCTGACATGGTGCCAACCGACATTCAACTGTTCAGCCCTCCACTAAGTGGGCCATATGGAGTTTTTTTTTACTGTTATGTTCAAGCCACTTTATCTTACAGAACATCCCTTTTAAAACTCAAAATGTATCCTTGGCCGTACAAGAACCTTTTGCTGAGGTCTCACCCGTTGGCAACCATTTTCCCACCCTGGAGTCGTAGAACAATGAGCTGGAATGCTATCTCCAGCGATTGTAAGTGGTTAGACTTATGGCAAGCATTCCTACCATCACCTTTTGTGTGTTTGATGGTCTCACCTCCTGCTCTGCTGTGAAATGTCAGCGTCTTTTCAAATCAGAAATAATATAATGATCCGTAAATGGCTGCTGTTCCATCACGATGGCCATCATATGCACAGAAATATTGAAGTGGCTTAATGCACAAGAGACAGTTGTATTAGCTGTTAAGTGGAGTGCACTTTTGCATGTTTCAGCCTCATTAATGATGCAACGTTATGCAGAATTAGGCGCACATATTATTTACAATACTCGCTTCACATGGCATAGTTAATAATGCACCTTCAGCTTCTGCTCAGTGAATTGAGGAAAGCTGATGATAGTAGAATGTAGTATTAAAATGAAAAATAGATTGCTTAATAGCTTTTGTAGCTTTTGTAACTTTCAATCTGAAAGATGCACAGTACAATTGGGATTTTTTCTTCTAGTTTACAAATATGTTTGTCTTGAATGCCTTTTTGTTTTAAAATGCCAAGCAAAAAAAAAACAGTGGATGAAAACAATTTTATGGTGATTATCCATTGCATGAAAAAACTAGGTAAAATAATAAACCTCTTGACCCAAATTCACGAATGATTTGCGCCGGGTTTGCATTATGTTTGTAATGAAATCCCGAAGCAAAGTGTTATGCTGGGATTTATTATCCAACGCAAATCAGTCTTTGCGTCGGATAGTTTGACAGAAGTTAAACTGTGTGCTGCTTGTTATACTTTGCATCAAAGGGGGCATTCCATGGGTGTTACATGGGTGTTCCTGTGCAAGGACCATGGGTTTTGAAGTAAATGCCCTATTGAGGAAGGTGTAACGAGGTGAAATGATTTAATTTCTCCTCGTTTTTCCTAGTTCATGTGCGCACTGCATTGTACTGCTCCAGGGCCGGCTTTAGCTCCGGTGGCGCCCAGTACGACATTGTTTGTTGGCGCCACCCCAATGATCACCTCCGCCACAGATACCCTCACTACCACCCTTTAAGTGCCCCTCAAGTCTACATAACTTCTCTCTCAGATAAATTTAATTAGTTATATAGCGCTGCAACCACTCATATCAGTGTAGGGCGTCAGAGCACTTTACATCACACACACTACACAGAGACAATCAATTATAGGTGAGGTGTTAGACTGTTAGACTTGGATTTTTCAGCGGGCTCACCCCCAGACTTTTTGTTTTTTGGCCCCCTGTTTTTGACCTTGTTTTTGTTGGTTTTAGGACTCTGGGCACTTTACAACTGCTATTCAGTGCTAAAGTGCTTATGCTCTCCATGTAAATTTAATGGGCCTGATTCACAGAACTAACTTACGTCAAAAACGTAAAGTTAGTACTTTTTGGTATTCACAGAATACACTTACTCATTTTGGTATTCACAGAATGAACTTACTCATTTCGGTATTCACAGAAGTTAGTAGTCTTAACTTTAGGACTCCTAAATGCCTTCTGTGAATACCGAAAGTCTTAAAGTTAGGATTTTTCTCAGTTTAGGAGTAGTAAAGTTAGGACTCCTAACTTTAGGACTCCTAAATGCCTTCTGTGAATACCGAAAGTCTTAAAGTTAGGATTTTTCTCAGTTTAGGAGTAGTAAAGTTAGGACTCCTAACTTTAGGACTCCTAAATGCCTTCTGTGAATACCGAAAGTCTTAAAGTTAGGATTTTTCTCAGTTTAGGAGTAGTAAAGTTTCCCAACTTTCCGAACTGACGGAGTTCGACCTGCAACGCATTTGACTTCAAGGGCCTGGCAACTCCTGCAATTACTTCTGGAACTGACCCTGCCGACGCCACCTGTGCATAGCGCACCGCAAGGTCCGACGCCCTGCATCTCCAAAGGTACTGATTTACGGGTCTCCCTGACACCATAGCTGGCCCGCGACGCCAAGATTGGCCGGAATTGTTGGGCTTGTTTGTTCATGACGCCGTGGTAGCCCTGGACGGAGCTATCGACTTTAAGGAACTGTATATAAAGTCTATTTTTGCTTTATTGGCATTGCTGATTACTGTATGTTGGATTTTTATCGTTTTGGTCTTGTTTTACACAGATAAATATTGGATATTTGTCTAAAACGGGTGTGGTGTCCTTTTGTAGTGTTTTCACTATATATGCAAATGCTTTACACACTGCCTCTGAGATAAGCCTGACTGCTCGCGCCAAGCTATCAAGGGGGTGAGCAGGGGTTATTTTAGACATTTAATCCCCTTATCCTGACTAGAGTGGTGGATTCTGCCTGGCTGAGGTGCATAACCTAGCCAACCAGAAAATCCATTTCTAACAGTTACATAACATAGAGGCCTACAAGGTGTAGGAGTCACATGTCATCCATACTGGTAGGCAGGATAGTTTAAGAGTGATTGGTCTGGAGAAGCACAAACTAAGAATTTAAAATGTAGCACCATGGTTGGGGGTTCTCTTTAATAATCAGAATTGATCTCTATCCAAATTACCCCTTTTCCATCATTGGGATAAAGAAAGACTAGGGAAAAAACATAACGCTCTAATCTATACCTTGCAGTTTGCAGGCAGCTCTTTGATGACAGTTAATATCTCACTGTTCTATGTTAGTATTTTAACTTATAAACTGTAAGTAACAAAGGATCTCTCAGACAAAAACAGTAACCCACTGACCTATTTGCATTATATGCACTTTGTGATCTGAATGGTTCCCACAAGGCAGGACACGCTCTTGACCCCATCTTCGCTGGAGATGGCAGCATCCACTTCAGCCACACCACGCAGCCCAAATGGACGACCACCATTGCGTACACTTCATAGTCAACAAACCCAAGAGACCCGAACCGACTCCGTGCCTCCCGCGTAGGAACTGGAGCAGAGTCACCAAAGAACAACTCAACTCCACCCTCAAAGACAACACCCCCTCTGCTGCAACCGACACTAACCTCGTGGCCATGGAATTCCACACTTGGATTGCCAACTGCGCAGAAAAACTCACCCCGCTGCGCAACCCCGACAAGCAACGCCCCAGAAAAGCCGCCTGGTTTACCACCGATCCCCATGAAGCGAGACACACCTGCAGACGCCTGGAGAAGAACTGGAGAAACAACACCCGACAAACGCACCACCTACAAGGACGCTATGACGGAATACCACCAAAGCATCAGAACCACCAAAAGGACCTTCATCCATAACAGAATCCTTGCCAACATCAGCAACTCCAAGGCACTTTTCAGCGTCATCCAGGAATTCACCAAACCCCGCAGTGAAGCCACCGACATCACCCCCTCCCAGGACCTCTGCAACAAACTGGGCTCCTACTTCCACCTGAAGATAAAGAACCTCTATGACAACTTCAACGACCACACGCCCGACCCCGCAGTCAGCCGCCCAGCGACAAAGCCAGCCAGACCACCATCTCCGCCTGGACACCAATCACGACCGAGGAGACCGCCACGACCATGAAAGGCATCCGCTCCGGGGCCCCCACTGACCTCTGCCCACCCCACATATACCACAGAGCTGCCACCACCATCGCACCCATATTACAATGTACCATCAACACCACCTTCAAGACCAGATCCTTCCCCGACTACTGGAAACACGCAGAAGTCAGGCCCCTGCTCAAGAAGCCCTCAGCAGACCCGACGGACCTCAAGAACTACCGGAACATCTCGCCCCTCCCTTTTGCAGCTAAAGTCGCCGAGAAAACCGTCAACGCAGAGCTGTCAAGGTTCATCATAGACAACGCCATCCTCGACCCCTCCCCATCCGGATTCCAAAGCAACCACAGCACCGAGACTGCCCTACTCACTGCTACTGATGACATCCGTGCCCTCCTCGACCAAGGCCACACCGCGACTCTGATTCTACTTGACCTGTCAGCAGCCTTCAACACCGTCTCCCACTGCACACTAACAGACAGACTCCACGACGCCGCCTTACAAGGCACCGCCCTTGACTGGATCAGATCGTTCCTCACCGGCAGAAGCCAAAGGATCAGACTGCCACCCTTCATCTCCCAACCCACTGAAATGAACTGTGGACTCGCACAGGGATCATCACTCAGCCCTACCCTCTTCAACATCTACATGGCTTCCCTCGCCACCATCGTCTGACGGCACAGCTTCAGCATAGTCTCCTATGCCGACGACACCCAGCTCATCCTCTCCATCACCAAGTACCCCACCACCACCAGACTCAACTTCCAGGAAGTAATGCAGGACGTCGCAGGCTGGATGAACAACAGCTGCTTAAAACTCAACTCAGAGAAGACAGAAGTCCTCATCCTCAGAACCACCCCCTTGGTGTGGAACAACACCTGGTGGCCCACCGCCGTCGGCAGCCCCCAGACCCCCACAGACCATGCCAAGAACCTCGGCATCGTACTCGACTCCTCCCTCTCCATGAACCGACAGGTCAACACCGTCACTTCCAGCTGCTTCCCCACCCTCTGCATCCTCTGTAAGACCTTCAAATGGATCTCCTCCGAGGCAAGGAAGACAGTCACCCACGCACTCATCACCAGCAGGCTGGACTACGGTAACGCCCTCTACGCCGGCATCAACAAGTCCCTACTCCGCAAGCTCCAGACAATACAGAACACCGCCCCCAGACTCGTTCTCGGGGTCCCTCAACGCGAACACACCAGACAACACCTATGCAAGCTCCACTGGCTCCCTGTAGAGAAAGAGTCACTTTCAAGATACTCACCTACGCCTACAAATGCCTACACAACACCGGACCCTAATACCTCAACCACAGAGTCACCCTTCACCTGCCCAAACGCAACCTCCGCTCTACCAACTTCCTCCTCGCCAAACCCCATGCATCTGCAGAGCAGGGGGAAGATCCTTCTCCTACATCACGGCCATGACCTGGAACAAGCTCTCTATCGACATCAGACACGCCTCCTCCCTGAACACCTTCAAGAAGGCGCTGAAGACCTGGCTTTTCGACTGATACGGAACTGCTGACCCCCCAAGTGCCTTGAGACCCTCATGGGTGAGTAGTGCGCTTACAATTCCCCTGATTGATTGATTGATTGATTGATTGATTGATTGACTGGTTCACGTTCTTTGCAGCAAGCATATTAACCCTATGCGCTACCTTACCATGAGTCAAAACTTCCACTAGACAAACCTCCGATCTCTCTCTAGGAAGAACATTAAACACTGGAGTTATCTTGACATTTTTATTGTTGCCTGAAAATTGCTGGAGCCAGGAACGTGGCAGCAGGTGCTTTTTAAACCAGTAATATACTTCAAAGAGGACACCCCTACTCGAAGTCAGCACCCCTGTGGTCGCACCGCCCTAGAGCCAGCCCTGAATGAATTTATATTATAAAAACAAACAAAAAAAATTATATCCTCAAGGAGAGTCTAGTCAACATCTGCAAAAAGTCAAACCTTTTGTTGTACACATAAAACATTCTAGGCAGGTCAGTGGCATATTGATTCTTGCACTCATATTTATTGAAAGACGTCCACAGCCTGTTGGTTTGCGATTACAACTGAATTTGTTTAAAGTTTTGCAGTGGCTTAATATTCAAGCATGGCAAGTGTTTTTGTGTGCAGCAGCATGTTTTGTAATTAGTAAAAATAAGGACCCAGTTTTATGAAAAATTCACACAACAGTTCAGCAATTAAGTTTGCCGCACAGAGTTGGATGAAAGGGAGAGAATAAAACAGCGTCAAATCTACTAATATGTGGCCCCTTTTTCCTCTTTCACTACGCTGGCGCACTCCCTTTTGTTAGTGCAAGGTTTTGTGCATTTAGTAAGGAATAGACTTTGAATTGGAAGGACACTCTTCCAGTACAAAAACTAGCCTTTCAAACTTTTCCTGCTTTGTTTGTGTGCTAACAAGAAACAATATGAAACTGTCCTGCCTATAATGTTTTATGCGAACGACAAAAGTTTTGACTTGTTGCAGGTGTTGACTAGAGTCTCCTTGAGGATATAAAATATTTTTTGTTTGTTTTTATAAAAGACACTCATTGGGGCAGATTTAGAAGCCCCTTGGGACACTTTTGCGTCGCCGTTTCGTCACTTTTGTGACGCAGCGGCGGCGTACAAAATGCAGGCAATTTACAACATGACGCATCTAGGGAGATGCGTCACGTTGAAAAAGCCCTGCGTCACATTATACCTGCGTCAGGTATAATGTATGCAGGGTGGGCGTTCCCACGCAGGAAAGCCTTGTAAAAGTGACGCTGTGAAATCTACAAGATTTCACTGCATCACTTCTAGGACGCCACTACGTCACAACCTTACGCCTGCTTGAAGCAGGCGTACGGAGTGACACAGTGTAGTGGGAATAGGCCTCAAAATGCATTGCTGGAGTTCCGTCATGCTTGCGACACGACTCCAGCAATGCGTGAATTTTGCCCCAAGAGATGCATCAGAATTTCTGACGCATCTGTCAATACGGAGCATCCATGGTGGCGCAAGGTTTTCTCAGGGTGGCGCAGGGAAAGTGACGCATCTCTACAGATGCATAACTTTCTTGTAAATCTGCCCCTTTATTAGCAGTCATACTTATCCTCAACAACTTAATTCTTGTACAGCTGCATTCTCTCAGGTTTCTACAGCCTAAATATGGTGAAATAAGGTATTCACCAGAAATCGCTCCTTCTCATCTTATGCGGGGGACAATGCTCTCCAATTCTGCCTGAAGTTGGAAGTTGTAGTATATAGTTAAATATCTACACTGAGGATAACCTCTTTTCTACGAATAATGTCGTAAACATCGCTAGAAACAATTACCCAAATTAGCAGTCCATGGAATTTTGGATGACCACCTGTAGATCTCAATAAAGTCCAAAATTTGATCCATTGCTGGATAATATTTTAGTGAACACCTGGCTCCTTTGACCCTGCTTCTGTTGGTGCTGGCAGCGATATGGTCCACCAGAGCAGTTCATTTGGTTGTCCAGATCATGCAGATATCTTTGATTAATCAACCCAATTGGGTAAATTTGGTGACTGCTGATATTAGTAACAGCTCAGCCATAATAACTGCAAAGGAAATGATTATTGTGCAAAGTCTCTGCCCCATTCACGAAGCAATGCATCATTCTGTAATGGACTAGGCAAGTAAAATGTGCAAACCGCACATGCATAAAAGGTGCACTATTCGCGCGCTCATATCCTGGTATCATACATGTGGAAATGTCAGATGTGTAAAAGGTGCATACATTTTGTAAATGTGGCATAAAAATATTAGCATGCCAATTGTGCTTAAGCATCAGCAGTGCTTAATTTCAGCTGTGTTTTCCGGTGCTCAGCACTGGCACTTAATTGTCAGCACCAGCGCTTATGATAGTCTGTCATATGGTGGCGCTGTCTGCCTAATTTAGATATGAACACAACAACAGCTGTTTATGAATTCAATATACATTAACAATGACTGTAACCCGCCACCCAAGTCATTCTCATAGGTTTGGGGGCCTGGAATAATAGGAATCGTCACACTTGTAAGAGTGTGAGGGTTAGTGGTTGTGTTGGTACTGTCACTGGCAGAGCTGGCAGGGGCAATGGATGGTGCAAGTTGCATTGTCCTCCTGACTAGCACCCTGGCAATTATTCTAATATAAATTTAGCCCTGAGCATCAGGATGGCTGGGAAAAGTCAGTTCTGATAAGGGGAACATTCAGTGAGAAGGCCTCTACTAGAGGATGTTAGCCATTTTTCAAATGTAGAGCAAAGAAGTTGTTTTCTTTTCCAGACAATGAAATGCTTCTATAAACAGTTCTTCATTATGTCTTACACTATGTACTTAGAATAATAGAAGAAGGTAATGTATCACTGAAACCTACTTGATGACAATAATAAACTAAAACAGTGAAACAGTCAATTTTAAATATGGGTTTTTAAAATTGATATAAAATGTTATTGACTTTGAACATGTGCATTAAAATAACACGTCAAATGTATATTGTCGGTCAAAGTCAGTCAAACCACTTTATTCGGTTGATAAGAACCATAAAAGTATGCAACATATATTACAATTGTACAACTCCATATAGTATAAAATAGTTAAGAGGTCAAATACATGGTACATGGGCGGTAAAAAGGGTTAAAAGACACTGAAGACAATAAATTCATGTGATGCAATATAAAATCAATTAAACATCAATAATATGTTAAAACATTCAAAAGCTAAAATGCTATAGTAATTTCCTCTGACGCTACAGCTGCCACTAAAAACTCGCAATGTTAAAGATCTCCCATGGGTCGTTCAGCATTTGCAGGTAAAGAAGAGCTGGTTTAACCTGTATAAAGCCTTTTCCCTTCAAGATTGGGACTAAAAACCTCCGTCGGATGATACTAAAATGTTCACAAAACATGATAAAGTGCATAGTGTCCTGGGTTGAGAAGTTGTCACAACTACAGGGGCCTAGATCACACACCCTACTCCAGCTTTGCGAATTACCTAAGCGGGTGTGAATTAGGTTAAAACGAAACTTCGTTAAGAGCTGGCGGTGGTAGGGCCTAGTAACTAATTTCAGATAAGGTTCGATCAAAGTTGTGGTTTTTAACATAAAATAGGCCTTTACTGTGGGTTTTAGTAGCTCCTTCTCCTCCCTCTCAACCGCCAACAAGTTCAAGAATTGGGTTTTAACCCAAGACACATCACCTCTCCTTATTTCATCAGGGACATTAAATAGTTCAGGGCGCCCTAGTTCACTTAAAACAGTCTTTACATATTGTAACCATGAGATGCTGCTCACATTGTCCAGGGCCATACAATCCCTGATAATCTGATGGTTTAACGTTAGCTCAGGATTAAGCCAGGTTTTTAGCCAACAGCTCACTGGGGCCAGTTTTGATAGGTCTGAAACATAGCTGGCCCCAACCTCTTGGTGTACTGTAAATGTTGGGGAGGACTGAGGGACAGACAGGAGGGCTCGTAAAAATTTATTTTCCACTATCTGCACCCCTTCTCCTGACCTATATCCCCAGATATCGGAGCCGTACAAGGCAATAGCCATACATTTAGACCTGTAAATATTGAGCATGGCTTCGATCGGCTTGGCCCCCAGCCGATGCTGCGAAGCCGTGTACAGCAGCAGTTGATCTTGCCATCAGGTTCCGTTTCATTGTTTGTTGGGGGCCCCATGTTCCCTTCTCATCAAATAGGACCCCTAGATAGTTAAAGAGGGTACCCTCGACAACTCGGCGCCTTCACAGTAAAAGGTTTTTACTTTTTTGTTTTTTTGACCCATGGACATTGTTTGGGATTTTGCTAAGTTCACAACGAGGTCCAGCGATTTCATGTACGCCCCAAATGAGTCCAATAACCTCTGGAGCCCAACAGCGCTGGGATGCCTGGCTTCACCCTGGGGTGCCCAGGAGTGGACATTTCACAGGGAATAGCCAGGAAGGGTTCCACAGCGGTATGCGTACAGCGCCAGGACACCCCTTTGGGGGTATAAGTGCGCTTTACAAGTACAAATTTCATTTCATTTCATTGCTGTGCGCGCTATTAAGACAGCATCGTCCGCGTATAGGAGCACGGGGATACCCATGTCCCCTATGCGCGGAATGTCCTGGCTGGCTTTTACAAGAGATTTGGGTAAATTGTTAATGTATAAAGTAAAAAGTAGGTAATGTATCACTGAAACCTACTTGATGACAATAATAAACTAAAACAGTGAAACAGTCAATTTTAAATATGGGTTTTTAAAATTGATATAAAATGTTATTGACTTTGAACATGTGCATTAAAATAACACGTCAAATGTATATTGATAACTCAATAAATGTTAAAAAATTAGAAATAATAATGACAACATTATAATTTAATTTCATGCCAATGTACTTTATTGGTACTTATGCAATTCAAACATCTGTCATAATTGATTGCATTATGACTATTGGTAGGTCACTCATGTTCAATGCCAAATAGGTCCAATATTTACCTGCAAGCAAATTCGCTATGGCTAAAATGGCAATAGCAACCCTTTATAGTCAAGATACATGCAGAAATGAGCCATAGTCTAGATAACTATGGCCATATTTGTCATGAAAAAAATGGAAAGTGTATTTTTAGCCTTAAAAATAAGCCGACAATCAACATACCTTCACCATCATACCGTTAGCAAAGTCTATAAAGAGTACTTTACTCATTCACAATTTGGGCAATAGGTCTCAGTTCATTTGCCAAATTATTTTAAGTTTTCTCTACAATTACAATTTATGACTACAATTTACACTGACCAACTAGTTTACCAATTATTTTGACAAAGTGAGCAGTACAAAAATGCTAATCGGAGCTAGGTGACCCAGCAGTTATAGTTATAGTTATCACGAGTAGCTCTAAGTTGTGCCCTAAGGTAACTATAACTCAGGCCCTCGCTGTGCACATCTAACTACCCCATATATTACATCACTCATGACATCTTCTATGACATCATTGATAATATTACTGCAACATTTGCAGTGAAATTATTGCTGAGAAAACTGTGCATGACGGGGCCGTGAGTACTAGTTACCTTAGGGCATGAGTTATAGTTACTTGAGATGACTATAACTTCTAAATTTCTATGGTTTTGTGTTTGTAAAATCTGACTATTATGTCCCTGTTTATGTATATATACGTTATAGTTAGAAATTATCATTTAAAAAACCTTAGAAATTCACTGAAAAAGCCACCGGTTTAAGGGACGTTATAGTTAGTTGGACATTTCACTCCTAGAAAAAAAGAGAAATTCGGCCGTTATAGTTAGTTGAGCTAACTATAACTCACGCCCCTGCAATGCACTGCTGATGACGTCACATATTACATCATTCATGACATGGTCAGTGACATCACTGATGACATCTCAAATGACATCACTGATGACATCATCCAGTGGCTGTATGTTTCTGGAAAGTTTAAATATGTTTTATATATATATGCCAAGGTGTATTGAAGAATGAGTGGGTGTATGAGTGTCTGAATGGATGATTTAGTAGGTGTGTGACTGACTGTATAAGTGAGTGATTAAATGTGTCTTACTGAATGCATGGGTTAGTGACTAAACTGTGTGAATGTCTGTATCAGTCTGTCAGTTGGTGTGTAAGCGGCTGCATGGGTTGGTGAGTAGCTACATGAGTGTCAAATATGGGTTATTGATTGGTTGTCTGAGTATCTGTACGGGTGTCTGAGTGTCTGTGTGGGTGGGTGGGTGTGTGTGACTGTGCACAGATTTGTGAGTGGGTGATTGACTGGGTGTATGGGTTCAAGAGTGTATCTGTGAAGGGCTATATGGGTGGGTGAGTGTGTGTATGGGTGTGTTGGTGAGTGAATGGATGTCTCAGTGGTATATGTGTGAGTAACTACATATGTGAAAGGCAGTATATGTGAGTGTTGGAGTATATAAATGACTATATGTGAGAGTGAGTGATTGTGAGAGTGGCTGTATGGATGAGTGTGTCCTTGTATCAGTGATTGTATAAGAGAGTAAGTATGTGTTAGTATCTGTATGAATAAGTGAGGTGGTGTGTGTATAACTGTATAGGTGAGTAAATGGAAGTGTGATTTATTCTTTGCATGACTGACTAGGTGTGTGAGTAACTCTATGGATGAGTGGCAGTGTGTGAGTGTCTGTATAGGTGTATAAGTGCATATGATAGTGCTGTATTGATGAGTGACTGCATGTATCAGTGGCTGTATGGGTGAATGAGTGGATGTGTGTATCGAACTAGGAATCAGTGAGTCGGTATGTAGTAACTGGTATTGGTGTGTCTATGGTTTCGAAAATGGTAGTCTGTATTTTAGAGTGGGTTTATCAAAGGTTATATTAGGGTGTGAGGAGGTGATTCAGATTATCACGTGGATGATGTCATTAGTGATGCCATGAGTGATGTCACTGACCATGTCATGAATGATGAAATATGTGATGTCATCAGCAGTGCATTGCGGGGGCGTGAGATATAGTTAGCTCAACTAACTCTAACGGCTGAATTTCTCTGGTTTTCTACGAGTGAAATGTCCAACTAACTATAACGTCCCTGAAACCTGTGTTTTTTTCAGTGAATTTCTAAGGTTTTTTAAATAATAATTTCTAACTATAACGTCCCTGAAACCTATGGTTTTTTCAGTGAATATCTAAGGTTTTTTAAATGCTAATTTCTAACTATAACGTCCCTGAAATCTATGGTTTTTTCAGTGAATTTCAAAGGTTTTTTAAATGCTAATTTCAAACTATGCCTACAGAGGCAGGACATGTGCAGAAAGTGGAAGAAAAACGCAGAAAGAAGCAAGAGAAATGCAGAAAGAGGCAACAGAAGTCCAGAAAGACGAAGAAAAGTGCAGAAAGAAGCAAGAGATATGCAGAAAGAACCAACAGAGGTGCAGAAAGAGGCCTTGTTGCAAAGTCATCCTGTGCCCCCAACTTTTTGCTGACTGGTACTGGTGTTAACTGACTCTGACTAACCAGGCCCGGAGCCAGTGCTATGCTGAAAGACACTTAGAATACAGTGAAAACACCTACATACACTAGGTTACACTATGGGTTGGGGTACCCCTGTGATTGGCATGACCTCCCCTGTAAGGCCCTAGTACATAATAGGGCAGGGGGATTAAAACTACCTCTAACTCAGAGGTGGAGAGAGAGGCAAGAGAAGTGCAGAAAGAAGCAACAGAGGTACAGAAAGAGGCAAGAGTGGTGCAGAAAGAGGGAAGAGAGGTGTAGAAAAAGGCAAGAGAGTTGCACAAAGAGGGAAGAGGGGTGCAGAAAGAGGCAGGAGAGGTGCAGAAAGAAGCAAGTGAAGTGCAGAAAGAGGCAAGAGGTTCAGAAAGATGCAAGAGAGGTGCAGAAACAAGCAAGAGAAGTACAGAAAGAGGCAAGAGAATTGCTAAAGAAGCAACAGAGGTTTAGAAAGAACCAAGAGAAGTGTAAAAAGAGGCAAGTGAGGTGCAGAAAGAGGCAAGAGCAGTGCAGAAAGAACCAACAGAGGTGCAAAAAGAGGCAAGAGGGGTGCAGAAAGAGGTAGGAGAGGTGCATAAAGAGGCAAGAGAGGTACAGAAAGAGGCAGGAGGGGTACAGAAAGAAGCAAGTGAGGTGCAGAAAGAGGCAAGAGAGGTGCAGAAAGAGGCAAGAGAGGTGCAGAAACAGGCAAGAGAAGTGCAGAAACAGGCAAGAGAATTGCTGACAGAAGCAACAGAAGTGTAGAAAGAAGCAAGAAAAGTGCAGAAAGAGGCACGTGAGATGCAGAAACAGGCAAGAAGTGTACAGAAAGAGGGAAGACGAGTGCAGAAAGAGACAACTGGGGTGCAGAAGGAAGCAAGACACGTGCAGAAAGAAGCATTGAAAGTGCAGAATGAAGCAACAGGGGTGCAGAAAGAGGCAAGAGAAGTGCAGAAAGAAGCAACAAAGGTGCAGAAGGAGGCAAACAAACTGCAGAAAGAGGCAAGAGAGTTGCAGAAACAGGCAAAAGAGGTACAGAAAGAGGGAACAGAGGTGCAGACAGTGGCAAGAGAGGTGCAGAAACAGGTAAAAGGGGTACAAAAAGAAGCAAGAGGGGTGCAGAAATTTGCAAGAGATGTGCAGAAAGAAGTAAGAGCAGTGCAAAAGAACCAACAGAGGTTCAAAAAGAGGCAAGTGAGGTGCAGAAGGAGGCAAGAGAACTGCAGAAAGAGGCAAGAGAGTTGCAGAAACAGGCAAAAGGGGTGCAGAAAGAGGGAACAGGTAGGCAGAGTGAGGCAAGAGAGGTGCAGAAAGAGGGAAGAGGGGGGCAGAAAAAGGCAAAAGGGATGCAGAAATTTGGAATAGAGGTACAGGAAGAAGCCAGAGCAGTGCAGAAAGAACCAACAGAGGTGCAGAAAGAGGCAAGAGGGGTACAGAAAGAGGCAAGAGGGCTACAGAAAGAGGCAAGACAGGTGCAGAAAGAAACAAAAGAAGTGCAGAAAGAAGGAACAGTGGTGCAGAAAGAGGCAAAAAGTGTGCAGAAAGACGTAAGAGGGGTACAGAAAAAGGCAAGAGAGGTGCAGAAAGAGGGATGAAGGGTGCAGAAAGAGGCAAGAGGGGTACAGAAAGAGAGAAGAGATGTGTAGAAAGTAGAAGAGATTTGCAGAAAGAGGCAAGAGAAGTGCAGAAAAACAAAGAAATGTGCAGAAAGAAGCAACAGAAATGCAGAAAGAGGCAAGAGAGGCACAGAAGGAAGCAAGAGTGGCTTGCACACCATTAGTACCAATTTAACACCCACATTTAGCAATAAGTAACGGGTGACAATTCTAGGTTTGCAAAGGGCCTTCCACCATGCTATAACACTTTTCGCTGCATTTTTGATAACGTTTGAGTCATTTGAGCTAGAAACAAGGCTTTTTTGTTCAAATCTGCAGATTAGGGAGCAGATGATGAATTATGTGGCTAAAGCAGAAAATGTATAATTGTGCTAAAATTGGTGCAGCTAAACAGGCATATAATTCCAGTGGCCCTGCTCATACCTCTGACTAGGTCCACAAGTGCTCCTCACTGATTCCTTCTTTTTTTGTCTCACTGAGTTCATAGTTGAGCTTCTATGGAAACGAGGAAAACCTGTTGTTACCACTCCACAATACAGACTACCATACCACATAATTACTCTCCATAACACATAATCCCACTCTACATAATTCCTATACACTAAATACCACATACTTTCTAGCCACATAATTTCACTGCACAACATACCACATAATTCCACTACACACAACGTACATCCACTCCACTCCAAATTAGTAAAAAACATTTACATTTACAACTCCAATAGCTCTAATTCTCGTAAATGCGACACCTATTACATTGCAAATACTTCTTTAACTAGTAGTAGCGTTTGCAGAGTGGTGGAGAAAGGGTGCTGGGCCTCCAACCAGCGCTCAGGAATTCCGCTGAGTAGGACTTACAGGAGGTACCAGGAGGGCTTCTTGGCCCCCAAAGTCCCTCAGGAGTAAATTGGACTCCATCCCCATCCCGTAGTCTGCCAGGAGGTGCGTTTGCAGAGTGATGGATAGAGGGGGGCATGTCCTCTGAAGACGTCTTAGCAATCCCACTGTGTGGGACTTACTGGAGGTAACAAGAGGGGTAGTTGGCCCCCAAGGACATCCTTGGGGGCCAACTACCCTCCTATTACCTCCAGTAAGTCCCACACAGCAGGATTGCTAAGTTCTCATACCAGGCCACGCCCCTTTGCCCACCACTCTGCAAACGCACTCCTTGGCACGCTCTTGGATGGGGATTGAAGTCCCCTTCGCTGCTGGGGGTCCTTTAGGGGCCAACTAGCGTATCTCTTACCTCCAGTAAGCCCCACGCAGTGGGATTGCTGAGAGGTGGACAAATGCCATGCCCCCTTTCCCCACCACTCTGCAAATGCGCCTCCTGGCATGTTCTAAGTTGGGGTATTAAGTCCCCTTCATTCTTGAGGGTCCCTGGGGGCCGACTAGCCTACCAGGTACCTCCAGTAAGCGCCACACACCTGGATTGCTGAGAGTGGTCTGAGGCCATTCCCCCTTTTTATACCACTCTGCAAACGCGGCTCCTGGCGCACTGCTGCTCGGGGGATGAAGTCCACTTGTGTCCTGAGGTCCTCTTGAGAACTGTCTCTAGCTATTTCAGCTGCAATAGTACTTTCTTGTCTAATCTCAGCTTTTAACATTTGTAGATATGTAGGAAAAATTGTGCATTGAATGCTATCTTTACTTGCATTAAAAGAATCTTCATAGCAGTCAAAATCTCCAAGTAATTCTGTTTCACTATGCCATGACTTGAACAGTTGCAGAAGTGCTAAATAGAAAAATTCCCTCTTATCTGGACTTTCTCAACTGAGTTTTCTGTGGTTAATAAGATTTCCTTTCGCATGTTTTACTAAACATCCGTCACATCCAATTACTGCATATTTTTCTTCTTTTATATTTTCTGTAACTTTTCTTTTAAAGCTGTAATGTTGAAGTATTTCATACAGACATAGGTTTTCCAGATATGGATTCCTTTTGGGATAGTATGTATCTAACATATTAGTTTTAACAATATCTGTACTTTCTGTTTCATTCAGTGCTAAGTATTCGATGTCTTGTAATGTTTTCAATACTCTATTTCGTGTGGAGGCAAGACCTAAACTTACCCAAATGATTCCTCTTGACATGGAATATAAACTAGCAGAGCTCAAGCGATCCGAACATTTATAGGATACAATCTTTCAATGGGAAAGCATTTTCAAGATAAAACTGTACAATTTCTTGCTAAGATTCTTCTCTTGTGAAATTTCTTCCCACATTCCTTTCATCTCTGTCTTTTCAGATTTGGTTATATATGATGTAACATAGCGAGCAACAGCAATTGAATTATCTGCAACTTATTGAATATCCATGTTTGCATTCCACATTTTCAATATCACTGGATTGTAGTCATTAACATACTTTGAATCTTCGGTTCTTTTTAAGTTGTATGTATTCTTCGGATATTTCTGAGTCATTGTATGCCTTACGGCTGACATAAAACTATTTACTCTTCCTTTAGAAATTATTGGACGTGGGAATCCAAAACGACATTTTCTATAACATTTCTCTTTAGACTTGTATTTTCTTCGACAGTATTTTCCACATTGATGACTTTGAAACCATAAAACTTGTTGTCTCAAGCTTTTTCTCCTCCTTCTCTTGGAATGGCACAAGTAACATACTGTTCGATGAAAGACAAAAGACTTTCATCAGTATCACTTCCAAATTTTGGAGCATTCTTATCCATAATAGCATGTGTATATGAGGAGCACCTCTAGCTTGGTACTCTTTTCGCAAAAAGAAATCAGTAACTTCTCAAGTGGAGGAATATTTTTATTGCAGATAAATGACATCATACTTTGAAACCTATGGTTAAAATACCTGCAGACATTTACAGGACGCAAGGAACAGAGTTCACCAGGTGTCTTCAATTCAATATTTTTACATTTGAATTTGCTTCTCGTAGAAATTCAAGTAAATCTTCCCACGCATATTCAGCACAGCTAAGTGTTACAAACCATGTTGGTTACATAAGTTTCTTAACATACATTTAAGTTCACCATGACTACCAAACCAATATTCATTGGAACCACGTTGACATGCCATCAAATTAATTAACTGTGATTCTAAATTTTCATCTCTTTGTTGAACATTCTCCATGAATTCTTTTGTAGAAACATGTGGAAGAGGAACTCCTGTTTTTAATATGTGGTTAACTGCATATGAAAATGCAGACAAATCACTTTCAAACAGAAGATGAAATATGCATGGAATGCACTGTCAAAATCTTGGATCTTCAGAGTACAATCTTCTTGAGCGGTATCCTAAAGCTGGAATCCGTACAGCTCACTCATCAAATCGTCCACCTTCTCCAGTGAGGAACAACTGTGGAAAACAACGAGCTTCTAAACTTTTTTCCCATACACTCATAGGAGTTCCCTTTGCTTCCTTCATTTGAAATAATTCAATACTGTTTCCTATCACTTCTTTTGAATGTAGAGGATGTATAGTATAATGTTCATAAATCTCTTCACTACTAGACTTATCCACTTTTTCTATTTGGCCACTTTAAATTTCTGTTTCATCTTCTAAGCATATTACCTGTTCATCAACATTTACATTCTTTTAATTAATATTATTCTGTACCAGATATAATGTAGCCTTTTGAAATTTATTAACATCTACAAACTCTTGTCATATTTTTCCACTCTTTGTTGGTACACCATTAACTAGAATAACTACTGGCTCATTTTCCTCCCTGTCTACACCAACACTTTCCATATTTTTCTTAAAATCTAAAGGTAAGTACACAACTCTTCCTTTCAGACCTCTTTGTAAATCTGTTGAAGGCAGCTTACCTGTTTTTTTGCTCCATACGAACTATATCGTGAAATTGGTGCACAGATTGAATGAGAATGGACTCATATGCATTCAAATCTGCCAGTCCCGGAGGAATAGCTACCAACTCTAACTTGTTATGTACTGCTCTAGCTGGCATTTTGTTCTCTTCTAATTTGTTCTAACAATATTTACAAATAACTTGATCAGTAGCCAACTCAAACCAACCTTCTACCAACAAATACGCACCAAATTGCTGCCACTTATCATTGTTTCCCTTTTCCCTTTTCACTTTTTAAATATAAATCTACATTCCTAGTTTGACTTCTATAATAAGTACATCGACAACAAATACAAACATAGTTTGGTTTTTCACATGAATCTGTCTTAAACTTTGTAATTTCTGCTGCAAACTCATCAATACTAATGTCTTTCGCATGTTCTTCAATACCAACACTTATCAAGCTCTCACTTTCTCCACACTCCTCTTGTGAACCAAAAAAACAAAACTGTATATCATCACAAACTTTTTGTACATCTGAAACTGAACCGTGCAAAAGAGCTGTGTTCATTTCAGTTAACATAATGCAGGAGTTTTTACATAGTAAACTCTCCTTTATAACGCCCGCATTTCTGAGTGGTGTACTGCTAACATTCTTAAATGATGAAAAGTACTTTTACACACTTTTCTTGAAAAACAAGCCAGAGAATGACCCTGTACCTTACTATATTTTCTTATTTTACATGGATCTAGTCCTTGTAACATCTTAATCTTCTGTTTAAGACTTTTTTTGCATACTCTCCTAATACAATTCGCAATATGTCAATAGATTCCTGTCGAATACTGCAAATACTGCTACAAACCTACTTATATAGAGGACCTTGTGTACGCTTTCCTTGAACTTCTTGAGCTATTACTTCTTCCACACTCCTAACAACCATTTTTTCTTTAGGAATGGGACAACCATCTTTCATCTCATAGCATCGACCACCAGTATCAACTGCATGCACTAATGTGTTCTTTTGAAAATAGCTTTCTTCATTAAAGAAAGGCTCAGTAGTGGATTGGGCTTCCATTCACCAGTAAAAGTTTTACAAAAATTACTTATATTAACTAGTCTTTTTCTTTTGCTTTTCTCCTTCATAAACACCATTGTTTTATCCAATGTTCTCATTCTCTTCAATATTATTATAAATAATTTTCGTTTCAATTCAAAAGCAGTATCTACTACACTTTCAATGTCTTGCTTCTTCTTATAGCTGCTGATTTTTTTAAATACTTTTTACAATGTTTTAATACACTTTGAATTACTCTACTTCGATACATTCGTGTGCGTATCTCTTTAAATTGCTTTTCTTTTGTTGAAGCATGTGTTGTTTTCTTACCATAATATATCTTGTTCTCCTTCTGCTTTGTTGTAAAACTTTCCTTTTTTCTTTCATTTCTATTCTCTTTCTTTAATCTCTCTGCAACTGTGATTACAAGCTGTTTAGTGCTCTTACCAGAACAGACTATATCCTTGCTAACATTTTTATCTTTTTCTAATACAGTCTTTTTACTTTTGTTTAAGGATATCTGTTTTTTTTGTTGTCTTCTCTTTTCATGTTTTCTTGCCAACTACAATTTGTGAACCAGACAATATAATTTTCTAAAAAACAAAGAACAGTTTCAATAATTTGTTACATGAATTAACAATTTTAAATTAATTACATATCAATATTCATATTAACTAGTAAACAATTACTTACAATTACATTGCTATTCTCTTTATAACAAATAAAAAACAAAACTATAGAAACAAGCAAGAGAACTGCAGAAAGAGGAAAAAAAGGTGCTAAAGAGAAAGAAAGGGGGAGAAAGAAAAAAAAGTTTAGAAACACCAAAAGGAAATACACAAAGAAGAACACAGCTACTAAAAAATGAGAGAAATACAAAAAGAGGCAACACAGGTGCACAAAGAGACAATAACGGATGCACAAATAAACAACAGAGGTGCACAAACATGCAAGAGAAGTGCACAAAGAGATAAGAGAGATGCAGAAACAGGCAAGAGATGGGCAAAACAGGGAACACTGGTGCACAAAAAAGCGAGAGGGGTGCAAAAAGAAGGAAGACAGCTGCACAAAGAGGAAACAGATGCTCAAAGAGGCAAGAGAAGTGCAGAAAGAGAGAAGAGGGATGCAGAAACAGACAACATGTGTGCAAAAAGAGACAAGATGAGTGCCAAAAGAACCAAGAAAGGTGCAGAAAGAGAAGACAAGTGCAGAAAGAAGCAACTGATGTGCTTAAAGAGGCAAGAGAAGTCCATGAAGAATGAAGAGATGCACAGAAAGGGAAGTGAGGTGCATAAAGACAGACAACAAGTGCACAAACACGTAACAGAGGTGTAGAAAGAGGCAAAACAGCTGCAGAAAGGGGAAATAGAGCTGCACAAAGAAGCAAAAGAGGTGCAGAAAGAAACAAGAGAAGTGCACAAAGAACCAAGAGAGGTGCAGAAACAGACAAGAAGGATGCAGAAAGAATCCAGAGAAGTGCTGAAAGAAGGAAGAGAACTCCAGAAATTCAAAACAGCAATTTTTGCAGTTACTCTTGCAAGTCTCACCATATTCTTGAAAACATTGTATTACACATGTTCAGATGCATAACACATATCAGAATACGTTTGCAAGTAGACACATACCTCAGTCACAAGACCATGCAAACCTTTAAACTTGACAAACTGCACTTCCCATTTCAAGCAAACACCTAAAATTATACAGCATACTCCAATGATACCTTTCCACAGACTCATACAAAATAGCCTAATGACTAATCCCTCTGCCACCATGTCTTAAACCTGACTTTTATCCTGCAGCTTCACTATTCAGCGACTACGCTGAGTGTTGGGCCTAGCCACATATAAAGCAGCAACCCTTCGCATGTCTCTGTTGTAAGTCTCACCCAGTGGTCGAAGTGGGAGGGAAAAAGTAGGGAAACTGTCGGCGGAGAATCAGAGGGCCGGAACAACCTGAGGATGAGATCAGTGGGCGGAGTCAGAGGTGTGGCCAGAATGCACAAAATATTCCAATTTTGAGTATTTGTGTGGCATTTCACTGACCAGTTACAGGTTGTTATGTTATTTAATTCAACCAATGGATACACGTGATTATTTAAGCTATAATATGAGTTATTGACATTAAAATACATTCACAAAATGGGATATGTTTCCAATCACAGAATGTCCCAAATACTCTTAAAAGTAATAGCACAATCCATTAGCTCCGAGCAATGGAGTTTCTGTCTGCACTTCTCTTCCCTTTTTCCACAAGATCAGTTCAAACATGAATGGCAAAATATCCAAGTTTGCTAATGTTTTCTATATAATTATGGCTCTGCCATATTTGCCACATAATACATAATCTGCTGCATAATCTGACAATTTCAACTAAGAAAATGTTTGTAGCTCAAACGGATCAAAAATACTAAAAACTGTAGATTGTGTTGCTGCGAAATGGACGGCCCTTTGCAAAGGTTGACTAATCACCTTTCTCACTGCTTCATTTGTATGTTACACTGGTACTAATAATGCACAGTCTTTCCAGAGACTGTTAGCATGTGTAAAAATGTCAAAATAATAAAGTATCACAAAATATACTGCATTACGCTGCAGCTTTCTTTTGCTGCATAATTTAGTCAACGCTGCTGCATCAGTTTGTCCTCCTTTGCTGCAAAATTCCAGTGGCCCCAAAGCAGGCAGCACATGTTAAAAGTGCTTGTGCATGAAGCAGAGAGACTGTGAAGTTTTCTAACTTAGTTTGGCGTGCATGCAAATCCTGCATTGATGATCCCTGGTGAGTTGCAGCTACTACTGCTGAAACAAGGCCAATGGAGGTAATATATGGGTGAGGCAGACTGGCCTCAAGGGCAGGGCTGGCTTTAGCACTGGTGGCTCCCTGTGCAACAATATTTGTTGGTGCTCCCTAATGACCACCTCCGGCACGGATTCCCTCACTACCACCCTTTAACAATGCCCTTCAAGTCTCCATAACCGCACTTTCTCTCACATGCATTTAATTTGATTTACAGCGCTACTCATACCAGTGTAGGGTGTCAGAGCACATTACATCAGACACATTACACAGAGACAATCAATTATTCATGTGTAAATTACTGTATAGGAAAGCCTACATATGACTAAGGGCTACAAGGTGTAGGAGTCACATGACAAACATACTAGTAGGCAGTATAGTTTAATAGTCATTGATCTTGAGAAACACAAACTCAAAATGTAAAACATAATACCATGGTTGGGGGTTCTCTTTAATAATCAGTATTGATTTCTATCCAAATGAACACTTTTTGCAACATTAGGATAATCAAAGACTGGGGGAAAAAACATAACACTCTAATTTACACCTTGCAGTTTGCATGCAGCTCTTATATGACAGTTAATAGCTCACAACTGTTCTATGTTAGGATTTTAACTTATAAACTACAAGTAACAAAAGAATCGCTCTGACAAAAGCAGTAACCCACTGACCAACTGACCTATTTACATTATGTGCACTTTGTGATCTGCATGGTACATGTTCTTTATAGCAGGCACATTAACCCTCTGCGCTACCTTTCTATTAGTCAAAACATCCACTAAAAAAACACTAATCTCTCTCTCTCTAAGAAGAACATTAATAACCTGAGTTATAATGACATTTTTAATGTTGCTGATGCCCCCACCCAAACTCAGCACCCGGTGTGGTCACACCAGTCGCACAGCCCCTTCTCAAGGATCCTGTGACCTCATGCTCTAGGGTGTGCTGCTGCATAGGCTGCCCGTAGCACTGGAGGTGAACTTCAGTATGGGTTTTGGTGGGCAGGCCTTCAAGGTTAACCCACACTTGCCACTGCTAGGGTCCACCTGCTGGTGCTAAGACACCAGGGCTTCTAAGGTCTTGCAGAGCCTTCTAAGGTCTAGCATGGGAATGTGCTCCCTCAGAAGAGTGGTCTGGGGGACTGGTCATGAAGGCTGAACCTGGTTCCCCAGTTCCAAATTCGGCAGCTCTCATCATGGTGCCACATCCTCTCCCCCACTGAACACCATACTCCCCAACTAAGAGAAACTCGCACTGCCTTCAACTACAACCCAATTGTGCCACGCTATAAACACCTGGATGCGCCTCAATTCAAATTACGCACTAGACAAGAGCAATATGCTGCATAAAAAAAAGTAACAACATCTTGGAAAAACAAAATCCTCATAGGGAATGCAAGATTAAGTAAAGCATGTGAAATGTAAGCAAGAACAACATGGTTCCCTTAATACTTTTACACTCACTATTCAGAAATCAGTGCTTTTGCCTAAAAGTTACGGACATGACTACAGGGCCCGGAAGGGACCCATTTCAATGTCCATTGCTTATATTCTTACAAAATGTAAGAAGTATTGTTTAAAAAGACCACATCCATGAACACAGAGCTGCGGTACACATTTTGTTTTCCAATTCAACCAACAATCAGGTATTGCACTACCTCCCGAATTGGTGCACTTCCCCTCCGGGGGAAACAATGCTGTTCAAAGAAAGACAAGAAAACAAAAGTAGCGCTTCACTGGTAAACTCTGTAAAGTGACACTAATGTGCTTGGGTGTGAATAAAATCATTCTGACCACTTTGCGACCACTCTGCTTTGCTTTATTTAGATATTTATTTAATTTTCATATTTTGGACCATTTATTCCCGAGGCTGCACTTTGCAATAGAAAAAAGACGACGTTTGCACCAAAAGGTTTTTTTTTTTTTTTACCCATTTCACAGGTGAGCGAAAACGAAAGGAGGAAAGAGAGGGTCAGAACCATTTCTTGAAGTCACGGTTTTCAGTAAGTGAAGAGGAGCTAGACAGAAAGAGAGTTAATAAGAGGAAGAAAGAGAGGGAGGGAGCAGCTGCCAGAGGCAGGGCACAAGTGGACACTGTACTTGTCTTTCTAGGCAAGAATGAAAAGAGTTAGGGGCCGATCACGATGGCGGGCGGATGGCCCCCGCCGGGCCGGCGGTGGTCACCACCGGCCCAGCGGGGGCGATCCGCCCGCCATCCCGACAGAAAAGACCCCCCGCCATATCATGATGGCAGGGGGGTCCGCGGTGGACGGAAAGACCGTCCGCCGCTTTTCCGCCGGTCGACTCGTCGACCGGCGGAAAACATGCTGAATATGGTGGCGGTGTCTGGAAGACACCGCCATCCATATCACGATGCAGGCTGCGAGCAGCCTTTCCATGGCTGCATTGCCGCCATGGAAAGGCTGGCGGTTCCTGCTGTTGGGGGCCCGTTGCTGGCCCCAGGGTGTTGGGGGGGTGGGGGGTGCACATGGGGGTACCTATGGTACCCCCCTGCATTTGCATGTACAATGTGGCAGGCACCGCGCGGTGCCTGTCACGTTGTGCATGTAAAATGCGCAACTTGTATTTTTACATTGCGGCGGATGCTGCTTGCAGCACCGCCCGCCGCAATGTAAAAATACGGGATGCGCCCGCCAGTGTGGCGGGCGCATCCTGATTTGTGTAGCGGGACCGCCGCACCTATGGCGGGCGGTCCCTTTTGGCAATGCGATGGCGGGCGTACTTTGTCCGCCCGCCATCGTAATCGACCCCAGAGTCCTTTTCCTTCTCTACCCGCCCCACCTGTCCCCAAACGGCCAAAAACGCTGAGACTTATCTGTAGGCCTCGCTATTTCTGCCATCCTGGGACGCATGTTTAAATTTAAAAAGTAGGGAAACGCAATATATTGATTTACCGATGCCGCCCACTTCGACCACTGGTCTCACCATATTCCTGAAAGCATGCAGGCATGTGTCTGTGCCTTTTGCTAGTGGCATCAAACATATAAGAAACATACAAATAGATGTATACCTGTTTTTTATAGGTCTAGCATCTTCAGGTGCAGAACACGTGTGAAAATACATGTACAAGTACAGACATACCTCAGTCACAACTCCATGCAATTCTTTCAACTTGACAGACTGCACTTCCCATTTCAAGCAGATACCTAAATGTATATGGTGTACTTGAAATGCACCTTTCCACAGGCTCATACAAAGTAGACTAATCCATTATTGCTCTGCCAGCATGTCTTAAACCTCACTTTTATCGTGCAGCTTCACTATTCAGCGACTACTCAGTGTGTTGGGAATAACCAAGTATAAAGCAGCAACCCTCAGCATGCCTCTGTTGTAACTCTCACGATATTCCTGAAACCATCCAGACATGTGTCTGTGCCTTTTGCTAGTGCCATCATATATAAAAGAAACATACAAGTAGATGTATACCTTTGTTTTGTAGGTCTAGCATTATTTCAGGGATTATGCACAAATACAGAACTATGCTCAGAAGTATGGGACCTTGGTGTATACGGACTGGGTCTTCCTACCACCTTAGTACCCACGAACCCAGGACTGACTAGATATAGTGTCTCACTTGCTCTCCTACACAATTCCCAGAGAAACAAATCATTTGACACCCGAGAACACAACACTCCCAGATCTCTCAGGAATCACAGTAACAAGGCACACCCTTTCGCTCACACTGTTCTACTTGTCCACAATAAGATCTGACAGAGACATGAAACAGTTTAAAATATTTATCTTAACTAATGTGCCCTAACATGCAGTATACGTGCCACAATAAGCAGGAAAATGCATAATACAAATATAGTCAGCATAGCAGCGAGTCCATACTTCATGAAGGGAGATGTCATCATAAAAAGACAATGGAGAAAAACACTATGGTGCCTAACCTCCCTCCATTTGCTAAGAAGAACTATTATTATATAATACAAGATCTCTGGGCTTTGTCACCAGACCCCATACCTTAGCCTATACATGGTATATCTACGTCATAGGTCTTTTCCCTGGAAAGGTCCCTCTCCAAGTGTGTCTCACCTCTTCATGTACCCTACTTAAAAACCGAAGTACGCTGTCCAGACAACAGCTGCATCAGTATGTTTTCTCTAAGGGCTATGGTCTGGCCATAACAAAATAACAAGGGGCAGTGTTGTTCGATCTTGCACATAATGTTCAGTCAAAATCGCAGGAACTTGCAGAGAGTGAACACAGCCATGAGTTCCCATGTGAAAGCAGTCATTGAAATTTTGCAAAAATAAAGATGTGTGGTAACGTGCGCAAAAGCAGCAGGAAAGCTGCGAAGTGCCCATGCTACCTTAGTGAAAAACGACAATGTCCCTATAGGCCACGTGACACCCTACCCTTGGTCAGGGCGTTAGCCATATGTAGAATCAGAAATCAGAGATAGGCAGAGGCAAAGCGTCTTAGTCAGAGTCCAATTAAGATTTGCAAAAAGGCCCAAAATAATTTGTAATTTCAAGAGTATATTGTTTGGAAAGACAACATATTGCCAAATAGGTGCTCAAAAACCCATCCATTTACATGTCGTCATCAGTGACCAAAACATTGGGGAAAAAGTGGAATGCCATGAACTCCAGAATGTTGTCTGTCCCTTCCATTGCAAAAAAGTTTGCCATCCAGTTGATGAGATCAAACGAACACACATGCTCCTCATATCCAGAGGCTCTTAGGAGCATTTCAGGGCAACCTGCGTCAACTTCGATGAAACTCTGAGTAATGAGGAGCTGCGCACGGGTGCAGGTACTCAAGTCTGCCATTGGTCCAAGCAAAGGATCACACAACAGGTGCCTACCTATGGCACATTCCTGGTCATGGGCCTTTAAGGGACCCATTAGCAGATTGTAATCCAGGGTGGCTTGTGTGGTATTGGAGAGGCAGACATCCAGGGCCCATTGAAAGGAGCACCGCAGGCAGGTTGCACACAGGTGAAGTAGGCATAACGGAAGGTCAGCCAATAGTCCATGGCAAAGGATGTCACCAACCAAAAAGCTGCCACATCCGATCACGGTACAGCTGCAACTGGACCGGGCCTGGCTGTTCCACAAATCGAGCAGCCATTGCGAAGCAACAGTATAAGAACCAGCACGCCGCAAATCAACAGGAGCAACAGGGGAAACCCTCCGAAGGCATTGGAAAAAACAGAATGAATAAAGGCTGGTATTACTCCAAAAATAATCTCAAAGGAAGAAACAAGGCCAGATCCCACAAGTTTAAAAAAGTCAGCGAGGCCTTCCGTATTAGACGCATTAAATATTTGATGTATTAATTCTCGAAAATGGAGTGGGAGATTCATGTTTAGCAGTGAGTTTATCGCACTTGCGGTTCTCCCCACCTGCAATTCGAAGGTCTTTCGAGCCGATCTGAGAGCGACTTCTTGTTGAAACAATAGCGCTTTGAGTCTGCCTAGTTTGTTGAAATCTGTTTTCAAAGTTGGAATTGAAGGCCAAATGGAACTATCTACAATCCCATGTGGGGGTGGAAACAGGACGTTGCTGCAACATGTAACTCGTTGGCAAACAGTTACTATATACGGGACACCAGCCCGTAAGTCACAGCAGTCATAGTTATTCAAAATAAGATAACTGCCATTACAAAGCAAAATAAGCGCAGGAATAATAGCTGGGACCGGAATACCTTTTAAAAAACAAGCCAGATTAGGAGCTGAAACGTTACAAGCCCCGTACAACTTAACTTGTTTGCATACTAGGGAATGTCCTACTGTACAATCGCAGTCCTCCCCTGTAAGAAAAACGTCCCTTTCCGTGCCCTGACATCTATAGGTGAGTGTTAGCGACCATAGTTTGTGAATATAATTATTGCCAAGGGGTTTATATTTACCAATTGCGTAGTGTTTTATGCAGGGCGTGAACTGAAAAAGTGAGATTGGCATTGAAATAACCCCATGTAATAATCACACAGCTGAAATCAGTCTCTGCTACGGAAAAAGGTAACTGTTCTAATTGCTCAATATGTAATAATGTGTAAGTAGAGACATACCTCAGTCACAACTCCATGCAATTCTTTCTACTTGACAGACTGCACTTCCCATTTCAAGCAGATACCTAAATTTATATGGCGTACTTGAAGTGTACCTTTCCACAGACTCATACAAAGTAGCCTAATCACTAATCGCTCTGCCAGCATGTCTTAAACCTCACTTTTCTCTTGCAGCTTCACTATTCAGCGACAACTCAGACTGTTGTAGCTTTCCACAAACTGATAGAAACTACCTTAATCACTAATCCATCTACCAATGTACACATATTACTATGCACAAGCTATTTCAGTACAATAAAACAAACTACAATACAAATCTGTACATTTCGTAATATAGTTCAAACATCACACTTCTCTAATAATTTCAAATCTTTGAAAATAATGCTTTTCAAATCTAAAAATATCACTACAAAGAGTGAAGCATTACTACATAATACATAACACACCTTACATATGTGTAACTCACCTCTGTAATAGTATTGCAGAATATGAAATATCAAAAACTCATAAAAGATTTTCTTTCTCACACAATAAATAAAATGCAGCACTCTCAAAAAGGTAAAACCAGTAATGGCAAACTTTCCCTATCTTTCTCCACACAAATAAATGTAAATAACAAATCAAATCAAATTGCTTCCTACATTATTTCAAATTCTTAAAAACATTTCTCTTTGTTAGACACATTAACCCTTTCTAAATATTACGGTCCCGGAGTGTAGTATCCCAACGGAGCAGCGAACCCTTACGGGAGTTCAAAAACCTATTTTCAATAATACTAGTATTATTTTTTTAACATCACACCACTTCTAAACATAGTACTTATTTGGGAAAACTTACTGTAGCAGCATATCACTTATATACAAGTTAGCATTTCATATTATCAAACCACAGTTAAGTTTCAACCCTTTCCCCATGCTGCTTAATCCTAGTTTCCATAGTAACACTTTTTGCAACATTGAACTCTACCAGAAGGTCGCAAGTTCACCATATTTTCAAGTTCAGCACACTAGCTTACTAAAGCAAATAATAGGTGTGGTTGCCTTTTGCAACATATTAGCTTATCCTATCTACTGTACCTTTCAAACATTTTTCTATAACCAATCAGAAACATGCTTCTTGAGCAAAATAACATGCATCCTATTTTTGAGTGTACAATGTTAATAAACAGTCAATCACTTATTGGCTTTTTCAAAAACAGCATCTTCTCCACCATTTTACATAATTCTCATTCTACCAACTGACTACCTGAGCTACAGACATCTTTTCATCCTTCCAGGCATTCCTTCAAGATGCTTACAGAATGGATTGTAGGGCACAGCTATGTTTCTGGTGCAAAAGGTATGCTGAACACAGGTATTGACAAAGACCTAGGTTTGGAAACTGTGGATATTAAAGGGTTTGCACAGAGAGGACTAAAGTGGCACCAATTGATGCCTTTGGTTAAAACCTTTTTGCATCTCCAACCCCCTGACCTCATGATTGTGCACTGTGGTGGCAATGACCTAGGCACATTGACTATGGTTGGGCTGTATATGTTTATGAAGTATACCTTTGCACAATTGAGGCTGCTTTTGCCTCAAACTGTCTTTGTATATTCTAATATATGCCAAAGACAAAAATGGAAGTGGTCAAATCAATTCTGTCCACAGATTGAGAAAGCTAGTAAGAATGTCAACAAAGCTGTTTCTGCTTACCTCAGAGATCATAGGATGGGCTCCATCTATAACAACAATCTACGTTTTGATATGCATGACATCTACATAAGTGATGGAGTTCCTTTCACAGATGAAGGAAACAGAGTTTTTCTCAACAACCTCAAGCTGTGCATCTGCACTTACATGTAGCTCAAACAGAGTCATAATAAAAACAACGGCTCTTTTTAGAGCCAACCTATAACCCAACAGTGAAACTTATTTATATTTCAACATACATACTCTTTTTTAATATTTTCTGGATTCGCGAACCCGTCGCGACTTCAAAAAAGAAAAAGCATGAATTCAATGTACTACAACACAATACACTTCTGAAATTTAACTTTTAACTTTCATTTTTTTACATTATGTCTAACTCTATCAAATGTGATGTGATTATTAACTTCAATCTCACTAGCTCTATAAAAAAACAACATAAATGCAACACTACCTTGTGAATTATATACTATTAAATTATTTATTTAAGGTGGATCTGCGAATCCACCACAACGTTACACTGGGGGCTGCACTGGGGTCGCCACTCCTATCACAAAAGAAAAAAAATAATAATACGTCCTAGTTACATTGCCCGATATTGGCCCCGGGGACCCCATTCCCCAGGGCCCGGCCATTTAAAAAAAAAGATGGGTCCTTCGGCCATTATATGCCCTGGGCACCCCATGCCCCGGGGCTTGGCCTCTTAGTGGAGACCACGGGGGAACCCCAATGCCCCCGCGGTCCCTGCCGGCTCCCCGACTTCTGCGGGAGCCGCCATTGCTGCTTATATGCAGCTCCCTTTGCCTAAAAGCAAATCTGCTTCGCTTCACGGAAGCGAGAGCAGTTTTCCTGCTCTCGCTTCAATAAAGCGAAGCAGAAGTTTGCTATCGCAGGGCGAGAGCAGTGCTCCCACCCTGCCATAGAAAACTGCAATGTCCCGGGGCTGGGCTGGGTTGGCGGTCCCCAGGGACAAGAACGGCTCCTGAAAGGGGGTCCGCGCAGCCCCCCTCCCATCAAGTTTAAAGCACAGGGGAGGTGGTGGTCCCCAGGGTCTGGGGTCTGTAACGGACCCCAGCCCTTAATTTGTATCCCCCGGAGAGGTGCTAGTCCCTGGGGCAGTGAGGGGGGCAGAAGCCCCCCATGACACTTCTTTTTAAAAATTGAAGCCCCGGGAAGGTGGCGGTTCCCCGGGTTTCGGGGGCCCGTGAGGCCCCTTCACCCATAATAAAGGAATGCCCCGGGGAGCTGGCAGTCCCCGGAGCACCATGGGGGGACAGGAGCCCCCCAATGCATTTTTGATAAAAAGCCCCAGAGAGGTGGCGGTCCCTGGGGCTGTGGGGGGCTGCGTGCCCCCCCTCATATTATTAACAAATCCCCCTGGGACCTGCCCACCGGGGGCTTAAAAGACACGAAGCGCGGGAGACAAGCGCGGGAGACTGCACTTTGTTTGTTTTAAAATATTTTCGGTGGGATTTGCGCACCCTACGCGTGCGGGAATCCTGCCCAAAAATTTTTTTTAAAATCTTTTTTTAGCCCTAGGGGTCCCTGAAGGACCCCCTGACCAGGCCGAGAGGGTCAGGGTGTTTCTACCCTGCCCCCTTTTCTGGGTTTTTTAATGTTTTTTTACCTTTTTGCTTGTGACTCGGTTCAACCGAATCACAAGATGGCTGCCAACACGTTCTGGTTTGAAGTGTTGGCAGCCAATCAGAGTCAACCTCGTGCTCGGGAGGGTTTGCAGATCCACCACGCTCACCAGATACAAATATTTTTTTAAATATGAATTTCTCATGAACTACTGAATGGATTGACACCATTTAATGAAAAGAGTGCTTTCTGGACCAAAAGCTAAATTTTTGCCAAATTTGGTGTAATTCCGTTCAGCAGTTCGGGCTGTAGCCGTATCTAAGGTTTCCTATAGAAATTAACATGGAGAAAACACATTTAAGGACCCCCCTTTTTCCTCAGCCCCAGCATCATGAATCACACCTAAACTTTCATGACAGAAGCTGACCGGAGCGCCCCATTAGTTTTGAAAATTGGGCGAAGATTCGTCAAACGGCGCCGAAGATATTGGCAAAAGAAAAAAAAACGCTTTTCCTATGGAAACTAGGTCCTAACTATAACTACCTACTGGCGACCGCCAGTAGGTTATATATACATATATGTATATATATATATATATATATATATATATATATATATATATATATATATATATATATTACCTACTTGCGGTCGCCAGTAGGTAGTTATAGTTAAGACCTAGTTTCCATAGGAAAAGCGTTTGTTGATTTGCAAATATCTTTGGCGCCAATTGACGAATCTTCGTGAAATTTTCAAAACTAATGGGGCGCTCCGGTCAGCTCCTGTCTTGAAAGTTTCGAGGTGATTCGTCAAGCGGGGGCTGAGAAAAAAGGGGCTCCCAAAACGTGTTTTTGCCATGTTAATTTACATAGGAAACCTTAGACACGGCTACAGTGGAGAGGTGTGGTGCAGCGGCCAGGGCAGCTGACTTCGGAGCACAGGGTTCACGGTTCGATCCCCGGCTCTGGCGGCAGCTTTGCTCAGCACCATGTGACTCTGGGCAATAGCTCACTTAATTTCCACGACGGCCCCCAGCGCCTTGAGACCCGTAAGGGTGAGTAGCTGCGCTATATAAAAACAGACTTACAATAAAACAGACTTACGGCCCGAACTGCTTAACGGAATTACACCAAATTTGGCAAAAAAGTAGCTTTTGGTCCAGAAAGCACTCTTTTCATTAAATAGTGTCTATCCATTGAACAGGAAACCTGCTCTTGCTTCAACAAAGCAAAGCAGAATTGCTTTTGGGCAAGGGGAGCTGCATGTTAGCAGCTCCCCTTGCCCAAAAGCAATGCTGGCTCCTGCAGGAGGCAGGGAGCCGGCTGGGACCGTGGGGGCATTGGGGCTCCCCCCTCGGTCCCCAATGCTAAGGGCCGGCCCCGGGGGATAAGGTCCCCGGGTCCAGAAGTGGCCCAGGAGGGGGGGCCACGCAGCCCCTCTCCCTTTATTAAAAAAAAAAACAGAATGGCCGGGCCCCAGGGGATGGGGTCCCTGGGGCCGAAATTGGCCTGAGGAGGGGGGCCCCCTCCTCATATAAAAATGATTTAAAAAATGGCCAAGCGCCAGGGGATGGGGTCCCCGGGCCAATAGTGGTCCAGGGAAGGGGGGCCACACGGCCCCCCTTCCCTATAAATATTTTTTTTTAAAAAGAGGTCATGCACTGGGGGATGGGGTCCATGGGGTCAAAAGTGGCCCAGGGATTGCAAAGTACATGATTGTAGCGGGGCGCATTGCATTATTTCTTCATTGCAAAGTACATGATTGGGGTGTGACGCATTGCATTATTCCTTCATTGCGCAGTACATGATTGTAGCGGTACGCATTGCATTATTTCTCCCATTGCAGGTACCGGGGTGTATCATTACGCATTGTATTATTTCTCCTTTGCCCAGCACAGGATTGTATCGTTACGCAGCGCACTATTGTTTGTCCATTGCAACGTGTGTGATTCTAGCATTACGACCAGCATAGCATTTTGAAAGCGGTGGTTGGGATTAGAACCTACCAGCCAGCTGGAACGAATATTACCCTTTATCATATGTTGGTTTTTGTATCGTGTGGTCTGATCGTATATATTTTTATATACAGTTTATACTCGTTTTTATCAAACTCGTGTGGAGTCCATTTGTGGTGTCACCAGTGGGTTGCTATGGGTGTGGTTGCACATACTGTACACTCGTGCCTTGGAGATAGGCCTGGCTGCTCGTGCCAAGCTACAAAGGGGGTGAGCAGGGCTATCTCAAACGGTGTCCTTACTTGGCCTAACGTTGAGGGAGGAGTCCTGGGTCGCGCATTCGTGACAGTGGCGCGTGACGGGGACTCTGGCTTCCAACAGGCACAATGGCACATATGCACAATTAAGTATAGCACATCTGCGGACAAACCATGCCCAAGAGTCACAACTCCGACCAAGAGCCCATTTTACCCAAGTCTGCAACATCTCAGCACTGCATAAGCACAGAAGTGAAAGGCACACCGCCTGAAAGGGATAAGGGCCAGCCAAATCAGAGTTGAAGGGGCAACACACCCACAATGCAGCACACACACATAAGAATCAGAGCACCTCAACATTGACAACAATGTGTTAAAACTGCAACACTTTCAGAACAGAGGACAAAACTGCTGCCGCTTGTGTGTAGAAAATGGCCATTCGCATTTGGCATAGCAGAAAACTGTGAGATGACAATGTACAAGTACAACCTCACATCCCTGATGGTGTAGAAATGTCAACTGTCCCGCATAAAATAGGCTTCTCCTCACAAACAGTCACAATGTACATTGTCATGCAGTCTGTTAGTAAACTTGTACAATGCGTGAACATACATGTGAACACAATGTCAATCTGCATCCCCCTTCACATTGCAGAGGGAGAATCAACACCTCCTGCAGAGCAGAAACAACAACTCAGCACTGATGATGAAGAGGACCTCCCCAACATCGACACCGACGCCCTCCAACAGCTCATGGACAGCTTTGGCACCCCACTTCCAGGAGCAGGGCAGCCCAGCTGCATCGAGGAGACCCCACCCCCTGCACAGACCACACAGCAGGAAGCACCCACCACCACGGCTGTCTCCCAGGACCCCCACGACCAACACATGGCATTCCAATGCCGTGTGTTAGGGTGCCAGGAGAAGATGGCTGATCAGCTGCGGGTGGGGTTCGACCTCATGGCAGCCAAACTACATGCCATACGTGGGTGTCTAAGTCCCATCAGGGATGACTTACAGTCCCTAACGGACTCCCACTGTCCACTCCATGCTCTCCAACAATCCATGGCTGACATCGCTGGAGTCATGACTCTGAGCCAAGAACAACTGTCTAGTCAGAGTGGCTCCAGCGATGTCAGCCGGGAGTTGGGACACATAAGGAGAATGATGGAGAGCTTGGAGCGGATGCAGGTGGAAAGAATGTTTGCCACGGCTGCACACCAGCGAGATTTAGCTGTGATCTTCCATGCCCTGCAGATCCTCATCATGGCATGGCCGCCACAAGGCCTGGCGCGGATGAATGCTGCTGCTACTACTCCATCCACATCTCTGCCCCCTGAAGTGTCAGTGCCACACAGTGCGGCAGACATTCCACCACCAGCCCCTGATGTGTCAGTGCCACACAGTGATGCAGACTAAACACCACCACCCACATGTGAGGCACCTGACACATCAGAGGACGAAGATGATGATGAATCTGGCTTTGTGGTAAGAATGAAATGGTAGCATTCATCTCCGCCATATGGCCTGTTTCAGCTTGGTTCTGCCCTCTGCATCATGCCCTTGAATAACACCTTCCACTGTCCCCCGATACACTCAGCGACACTCACCTTGGACCTCGACATGGACTGCCATATTTTGTTTGGTTACCAATGACACATCAATCACACTGCGGACTGAAGTCTTCCTCTTCTGATGAACTTGTCAATCCCTAAAGGACTCTGGCTGGCCCTCCACGGGGCAACAATGTAAAGTGGGTTTTGCATGGCCCTGTACTGGTCCAGCTTCAACACTCCACTGAATGTGAATAAAACATTCTAATTCACACAGATGTGTCATGGCTGTGATCAATCAAGTATGAAAGTATGGATGAATGTAGGGACAGTGATTCCACAAAAATGTACTCCCTGGGTTATGCTATCAATGCGCATGTATGGCCGTGACCCAGATAGGCAGTGAGACACACATTGTCATTCAAATCAACACTCATCAAAGTTGAATACAAGTCAAGGTGGGTAGACTTTATTAGCATATGCGTGTCAATACGGGCAAGATAAGTGCCACAACATGCAGACCAATGCAGCAGTATGTCAGAATGAGGAACGTTGCCAAGCGCCGCTGTCCACTCCGGGGGAGTGCCTCACCTTTCACAGGTGTGTGTTAACCCGTGTTGTTGTCCGCTCATGTATTCGGAGTCCAGGCAAATGCAGCCATGTCCACTGTTGTCGTGGGATATGTGACCAGATCTCCAAGATGCAACAAGGTGTTGGGACATGTGCAATGGGTTCCAATCTGTTGTGGCTGCAGGTACGTAGTTACTCGTCCATGAAAGCGATTGCAGCTTCGTAGGCCATCATTTCCAACATGAGGTCGTTGTCGACTTCATCAAACAGGACGGTGAGGCAATCCATTAGCAGGTCCAGACAGATATGCTGCGTCCACCCCCTTTCACCAATTAGCACTACAGCCCAGTAGGGGAGCGGTTCAATGTGGTCACTGCACACGAGGAGTTGTGCAATCTCCCAGGTCCAGCTGCCACCATGTATGCCAAGTATCAAGGCATCCCATAAACAGGTATCACGGTGACACTCCTGGTCGTGGGCCAACAGGGGGCGCACACACATGTCAAAATCCAGTTCAGCTACCGTCCTGTTGGATAGGCAGACATCCATGGACCACTCGAATATGCACGATCGACAATGCAACACAGGCTGAACGCAGGTGACGTTGGCAAGGCGGAAGCTTAGCCGGTATCTGATCCGCAGCACTGCCAATGTCAGTTCCCCCAGTAAATGCAGCATACGTGGATGGTACAGTTCCACGTGACAGGGGTTGTGCATGTGTCCGGGATGTTCTGCCATTGCATTAGTGGCTCTGGTTGAAGTGGTACTGTTCTGACCTGCGCCAGTTCTGTGGATGAAATGCCACAGCTCGGATCAATGAGTTGTTTTAGTGTGCAACAGTTGTACGCCTGGGATGGTGTGGGAGTAAGTGTGAAGGCCATTCCATGCAAGATAACTTCGAGCAAGGACTTCTGTGTGTGGGGTGTGTATACGTTGGTCTTTCGTCGGGCTGCGCGTAGCGTGGGAGTCATCATCAGCTGCTATAGTATCTGTCAGGGGGTGCCGGGCACATGCAATTCCGAGGTCGGAGGTGCCGATGTGTTTCCGCCTGATAGTTCAGACAAAGGAGCTTTCATCCCTAATGTTAGTTTGTCATCTGCTTGCATTCAGGAAATGTGATGTGGCTTGTTGGTGGTGGGGTGGGATGTGTGCGACTTTGGGATTCATGTTTGACATGTCTTGCATGTGGCAAATGAGCGGCATCACTGTGTGTTACGTTGCCTCACAGCTGCTCCTCCCTCCCCCGAGCCTATTCACTTGTGTGCGCTGTGCGGTTGCATCACTTGCACTCCTACGGCACACCATTGTCATGCCTGTCTGCGCATGTCCACAAGCCTGACAACGACACTGTGATGTTGACCGTTGAAGGTGGGCGGCCGCGTGAGTGTAGGCCTATGGTAAGGATAGGGCGGACACAGATGTAGAGTTCATGCCTGGCTGAACTCGCGCTGCAATTAAGGCTAGGCATTTGGCTCATGCTGCGGCAATACAGATACACACAACACTTGGCATGTATGAGCCAAGACCCCGAGCGGTCTTGCGCTCCTTCATTTCTCCGTTTGCGCAAGCGCGCCCTCCGGGTGCATGCTACATTGCAACATTGTTGATTGCGGGCCGGGTTGCGCCAACACTACGCCAGAGACAAACACATTAGTTACTTCCTTGTCCAGGCCAGAACTGAACCACGCACAGAGCCCCGGGCAAATTCTTCACACCCCTATGCTGGACTGGCATACGCCGGCCCAGCCTACTCCACTTACGCTTACAGGGGGGACGACAAAGCTACGTGTCCAAGGTCTTACCCACTGCCTGAGGTGACATGGTTGCGTCCGCTGTCCACAGCACAATGTAATGTGGTAGGGCCCGAGGCCATCATGCATACATAATGACCACACAGACACACTTAGAGAGATAGTGGAACTGGCTACGGGCACGTGCGCCCGGCCCCTTTTTATTACCAGGGTCACATGTCCAGTGACGCCTGTGCTGGATGGGTGTGGGGTGAGAGTAAGCCAGCCCTCAGGGAGTGGTTGGTGCTGGCAACAACTAGCACAGTGATCATCGGATCACACACACAGATGCAATCATAAAGGGTCCATGACTTGCAGTGCACTGAGGTAGGGGCACCAGATCTGGAATCACACACACAAGATTCAATCATAAAGGGTCCATGACTTGTGGTGCACTGAGTTAGTGGCACCTGAAGAGCTGAGCAGGGTATCAAGCTAATGATGGCATCCAAGACAGGTGTGAGCAACTTTGATAGGCTGGCTGTAAGACTCCTCCGACTCTGGCAGTTGTTGGTTGGAGGTGGTCCTGGCAGTGGTGGCGGGTGTGCAGCCAGCGATGATGGCGTGTCCTTGCAGGTCAGGATTGGATTTGATATGTGTGAGCCCTGCTGACTGCAGTGTAGGCCGTAGGCAGTGGTCAGCAAGGTCCCACAGCCACGTGGCGTTGACTTGAGCTGCACAGAGTTAGTGGCACCTGAAGCGCTCAGCGGGTGCGCAGCCTGCGATGATGCGTCGTCCGGGCGGGCCGCACTGAAAGCAATGTCTGTTGCCTACTGGACTGCGCCATTAATAAATCAAGACTCGATTTGAATTGGGGGACCTGCTGACTGCAGTGTAGGCTGGAGGCAGCGGTCAGCAAGGGCCCACAGCCACGTGGTGTTGACTTGAGCTGCACTGAGTTAGTGGCACTTGAAGCGCTCAGCGGGTGCGCAGCCTGCGATGATGCGTCGTCCGGGCGGGCCGCACTGGAAGCAATGTCTGTTGCCTACTGGACTGCGCCATCAATAAATCAAGACTCAATTTGAATTGGGGGACCTGCTGACCGCAGTTTAGGCCAGAGGCAGCGGTCAGCAAGGGCCCACAGCCACTTGGTGTTGACTTGAGCTGCACAGAGTTAGTGGCACCTGAAGCGCTCAGCGGGTGCGCAGCCTGCGATGATGCGTCGTCCGGGCGGGCCGCACTGGAAGCAATGTCTGTTGCCTACTGGACTGCGCCATCAATAAATCAAGACTCTATTTGAATTGGGGGACCTGCTGACCGCAGTGTAGGCCGAAGACTGTAGTCAGCACACACATAACTCCGCGGTGCTGTGCCGCTGTGTGCGCTGGGGGCCTGTGTCGCGGAAGCCAGCGATCGGCTGAGGAGGCTGGCGGTCACAGCAGTGGACTCGTGGCAGGGTGAGGGGCACCGCCCTGGCAGACGCGTTGGCCATCCCGGAAGTGAACCACACCCAGAGCCCCGGCCTATTTATTCACACTCTACGCTGGACTGGCGTACGCCGGACAAGCCCACTCCCTTACGCTTACAGGGGGGGACGACACAGCTACATGACCGAGGTCTTCCCCACTGCCTGAGGTAACATGGTTGCGTCCACTGTCCACAACACTACAAACACCAGCAGTATATGTCCACATGGACATGTCTATGCTCTGCATACTGAAGTCTGTCCAGCACATCACCGCCACACTTGGCATTGTGTACATTCTTATTCATGGGTGACTTGCCTCCTTCACACATACTTGGTTCCCACCTCTCCCCACATTCTGCAATTGTGTGGCTGAGGGGCCATGCCGTTTTCGGAAGGTCAGCTGTCTTGTTCTGCGCTGCCTCGGTGGTAGTCCGGGGGGGCCTGGGGGTGGTGGCGGTGGGTGTTGTGGACCTCTTGGGTCTCCGAGCTGCATGATCAGTAGCTCCATGACATGTGTTGGTCTTCAGATGTGCCTCTCGGCTGGGCTCCCTTTCATACTGCAGGTTGTCGTCCTGCTTAACACCAGTAAAAGGCAGGTGTTAAATCCCTGCTGCTAACGCGCCTTATCGCCTGTTTTTGGATCGCATCGCAGATCTGGCTGTTCGTTGAGAATATCGCGAAGTGGTGTTTTCGTGTGTTTTTGCACAGGAACGCCTACTCTGCATATCATAAGCGTTAGTTGTCGCTCTCATCCATGGCGATGTTTTTTGCAGAAGCTATCGCTGGAAAACTGGCGATATCGGCAGTTTGCACCAGCTTGAGAATAGGGCGATAAATCTATCGCCACTTTTGCAGCGCTAAAGTGCCGATAAATCGGCGATAAGTCCTTGAGAATATGCCCCGTAGTGTGTCCAAAACGGAAATATGTCAAACATTCAGTGGAGGTTGAAAAAATAATTGAATAGAAACTTGAAGGTGTGGAGAAAAAGAAAATGGAAACTGTTGATAAGATTGTAGGATACCAGTTGGAAAATAGTTCAGGTATCAGCTGATATGCTGATGTGATTCTGAATGTTGTGTTTTATCTACAAGATCTTCATCGTGAAATCATGGGAAATCATGAAAAAAGATTCTGTTCTTTACTACAACATGTATTTCAACAGTTGGTAACTGACAGAAGTAAAATCCATACTGCTTCTGGCATTCAGCATTTTTTGGATATATGTACTGGTTCATTGACATTTACTCTCAATGTACAACAAGATGCACAAGAATTTTTAATGCTTCTGCTTGGAGTATTAGAACATGAAGGAATACAGATTGAAAACTTATTTGGACTAAGCAAATCAGTACCTTTTAACAAATTATTTAAAACAGCCAATGAGGACATGAAATGTTCACATTGTAGATCAGAGATGTTGACTACATTACATATAGAAAGATTTGGAAAATATCTCATTTTAATGCTACAACGTTGTAGAGAAAATGGAAGAAAATTGGAAACCAAAATTAACAATGTTAACGGAAGTCAAATATCTATTTCAGGGAGAACTTATATAGCAGTGGCTATTATTTTCCATATTGGACCTACTACAACATCTGGACACTATGGGGCATATTAGCAAGGGTGTTATTGCCGCTTTAGCAGCACTTTTTGCCGCTAAAGCGGCGATATTTTTATCGCCCTATTAGCAAGCTGTCGCTAACAGCTGTTAGCGACAGCTTAATGGCGATAGCGGCCGTTTTGTTGCCGCTTTGCATGTCAGCGATAATTATCGCTAATGACATGCAAAGTAGGTGTTCCCAACTAAAAGCAACTGCAAACAGTCGCAAACACAACTTCCCCTATTATCAATGCCCGCGAGCTGATTAAAAAATCGCGCTAACCGTGATTATCGCTGGAATTTAACACCTGATAAAAACTTGACTTAACCAGCTTGTCAATGGGAGGTGGATTGTAAGGTTAAGTCCTCACCTGCCTATTAGCAAGCTTTTCATTAGCGCAGTGAATTTCTCGCTGGATTTCTCGCGCTATTTCTGGGTTTCGCCGCTATCGCTGGATTTTTTATCGCCTTGGAGATAAGCGTTGATAATAACGCGTTATCTCCGCGATGAAATCCAGCGATAGCCGGCTATAAAAAAAACAGTGCTAAGCGTGCTGTGCGATAATTATCGCAAATCCTTGGTAATATGCCCCCAAACTGTGTATTTAAACTGTAATAAAGGATGGGCACATTGCAATGATGCCCACTTGGAAATAAAACCTAGATTGCCTTATGAATTACCAAATTCATATTTGATATTTTTGAAGCCGAAGTTTTGAATACATCATTCGGCCTATTGGAAAGATGTGAATAGAAACTGCAAACAATTAGTATTTATAGTTAATGTTTGGAATATTATTTGTTCTAATTGATATTGCATTTGGAAAATTGTGTTTAAAAGGAAATAGTTTATATATTTGTTGTGTATATTGTACCAGATATAAATGAGAGTCTACATTTTGGCAAATGTATTTGACATAAATAATACAGTTAATGTAGATGTAGGAAGTAATTAACAAAGTGTACATAGAAAAACACATGGCTACACATATTGAAAATGATGATCTACGCTGATGTGGTTTTTTGTTCTACAATCAATGTGATTGTTTTTTTCCCCACTGTTCAATGATGATACTACATTGAAATCACTGTGTATGTGGAAGTTAAGTGGAATCTGGGAACAGCAAAAAAGAAACTGAAAATGTTATGTAATTGTAAATGTATGTTCTTAAAAATATAATGTTATAATTTCTGTAATACATTACATTAAATAACAGTTTTTCTTCTTGTTTATAGTAGCTACTGGTGAAGTTTGACAACAGTTTTAATGCTGTTTAGGACAATACTACTCTAAAATACTTTTACTGAGTAATGCATGTAAATTACTTAAAAGGTAAGAATACATATAAAAATATGGATGATAACGTGAAAAAAAGTTTAAGGTTTATTTATATGTTATTTGTTTCTAATATAAATAATGTTGATCCTTTACACTATTTGCAAACTATCATCATGTTGCTGCTGTAATCAGCTAGACAGTCATCCTTTCACTCAAACACTACCTGTGCTCTCATCTATTCTCTATAGGATAACTCTTGCACTAATAGTATAACCCAGACATTATCCTTGCATTCTTCCTTTCACACTCATCCAATCACCCAGGCACTAGCCAATACTCATATAATCACTCAGACACTACTGTTGCACTCAACCATTCTCTCAGGTACTACACATGCACTCATGTAATCACCCAGGCAGTACTCTTGCATTAAATTATTCACTCAGGTACTTCCCATACACTCATCCATTGTCTCAGGTACTACCAATGTACTCATCCAATGACCCAGCCATTACTCTTCCAGTGATGCTTTTACTCAGGCACTACCCATGCACTCATACAGTTAAGGAGGAACTACCTACACACACATGCAATCAATTAAGCATTACCTACGTAATCGTTCAATCACCCAAGCACTAGTCTTGCACTCAAACATTCACACAGGCACTACCCGTGCACTCAGCCATTCCCTCAAGGACTATCCATGCACTCATCAAATGACTCAGGCACTAGGCATGCACTCATCCAATCACCCAGGCATTATTCTTGCAGCCATCGTTTTACTGAGGCACTACCTATGCACTGATCTAAGCACCCAGTCATTACCCTTCCACTCTTAAATTCACTCAGGCACTACCCATGCACTCATCCAATCACCCAGGCATATCCCTGCACTTATGCAATCAACTCTAACATTGATCGTTAACATACATTCATACAAGCAATCACTTTCACTACATACAATTTTTCTATTTTTAACCAGTTTAGGAGGTTCCATTAGAACCTTTTATTATTTTTTGGGAACAATTTTACATTTTATTTGTATTTTCAGATTTTTTGATTTTTGGGGTGTTTTTCATTTTTAAAAACAAAAAATAGAAGTTAAAGAGTCCAACTCTGCTGTTTCTTTTCAACGAAGAAACATAAGTAACAAAAACATTTTATCATTTGTGAGCTCTGAGGAGAGTCTTGACAGCGTCTATGGAGAGCTCTCCAACACACAGAGTCGTCAAACATTTTCTGCAGTGGATGCCAGCATCTGCCAACTCCGGAACAATGAGAGGTTGTGATGTATTCAAAACAACCCCTGCAGATGTTGATGGTTGTGTTCCATCATCATTGGCTGCTTCTTCCCTTCTTCGGCGCTCTACCTCTCGTGCAAGATGAATTTCAGTGAATTTCTAAGGTTATTTTTAAAATAAATTTTCTAACTATAACATCCCTGTAACCTTTGGTTTTTCAGTGAATATATATATATATATATATATATATATTCACTGAAAAACATAGGTTTCAGGGACGTTATAGTTAGAAATTAGCATTTAAAACCTTGAAATTCACTGAAAACTCCACAGGTTTCAGGGACGTTATAGTTAGTTGGACATTTCACTCGTACAAAACCAGATAAATTCGGCCGTTATAGTTAGTTGAGCTAACTATAACTCGTGCCCCCATAATGCACTGCTGATGACCCCACATATTACATCATTCATGACATGGTCAGTGACATCACTGATGACATCACTGATGACATCTCAAATTTCTAACTATAACTATAATGTCCCTGAAACCTATGGTTTATTTCAGTGAATTTCAAAGGTTTTTTAAATGCTAATTTCTAACTATAACGTCCCTGAAACCTATGGTTTTTTCATTGAATTTCAAAGGTTTTTTAAATGCGAATTTCTAACTATAACGTCCCTGAAACCTATGCGCATTCGGTAAGCGATGGGTGCGCGGTTCTCGGCCCCGTGTAACATCATGTACGTATTTACGGGGGTCGCACCGGGTGCGCGAATCCATCGCAAATCTTTAAGTTTTAAAAGTATTTGTATATAACTTTATTATATATATTATACCAAGAGATTAGTTAATATAACTGTAAATATCATATATTTGTAATTGAAATAAAGATATACTACTGTTTAATATATTTTTCGGAATTCGCTCCGGGTGCGCGCCCGTTGCGCGCCCGTTGCGCGCCTGCTGCGCTAATCCCATGTGACTTCAAAAGAAACAATTTTATTGGTTTAGAAGCTTTCTATTCTAGCAAACACAAGGAGATGAAGGACGGAGTGCTGAAACTTTTCGGTCACTCACCCCAAGTCACAGATCTGGGTTGAATCCATCATCGTTCTTTAGCTCACTTCGCCACACCAGTTCAGACACAGCTATATGCAAATCAGTCTTGACCCTGTGCCTCATGGGAACAGTCCAGCCCGAACTGCCAAGCCATGTCTTCCCTGGACCGGAAACAAGCATCCTGGGACCAGTTTCGGGCTAACAGCCCTCATCAGCCAGGCTAGCTGGATTCCAGTGGCAAAGTGAGGAAGGGACCCACGTCTGGGCATACCCTGCCAACTTAGGGTGAACAAAGCAAACACAAGGAGATGATGGACGGAGCGCTGAAATATTTCAGTCACTCACCCCCGTCACAGATCTGGGTTGAATCCATCATCGTTCTTTAGCTCACTTCGCCACCCCAGTTCAGACTCAGCTATATGCAAATCAGTCTTGACCCTGTGCATCAGGGGAACAGTCCAGCCCGAACTGCCAAGCTTTGTCTTCCCTGGACCGGAAACAAGCATCCTGGGACCGGTTTCGGGCTAACAGCCCTCATCAGCCAGGATAGCTTGATTCCAGTGGCAAAGTGAGTAAGGGGGTAAGGGACCCACATCTGGGAATGAATGAGTGCAGCAGTAGTGCCTTAGTGATTGCATGACTGCATGGGTAGTGCCTGGATTATTGCATGAGTGCATGGGTAATGCCTAGGTGATTGCATGAATGCAGCGGTAATGTCTGGGTGAATGGAGGAGTTCATGGGAACTGCCTGAGTGATTGTAGGAGTGCATAGGTAATGTCTGGGTAATGGCATAAGTGCATTGGTAATGTCTAGGTGATTGGAGGAGTGCATGGGCACGGCCTGAATGATTGAAAGAATGCATGGGTAATGCTTGGGTGATTGCATGAATGCAAGCGTAATGCCTGGGTGATTGGAGGAGTGCAGAGATAGTGCCTGCGTGATTAGAGGAGAGGATAAGTAGAGCCTGGATAATTTTATAAGTGCATGGGTAGTGGCTGAGTGATTGGAGGAGTGCATGGGTACTGCCTGGGTGACTGAAGGAGTGCAAGGGTAGTGCCTGTGTGATTGCATGTGTGCAACGGTAATGTTTGGGTGATTGAAGGAGTACATGGGTAACGCCTGGGTGCATGGAGAAGTGCATAATTAATGTTAGGGTGATTGTATGAGTGCATGGGTAATATCTGGGTGATTGGAGGACTGCATGGGTAATGACTGGGTGCATGGAAGAGTGCATGGATGGTGCCTGGGTGCATGTAGGAGTGCATGAGTAGTGCTTGGGTGATTGTATAAGAGTTGCAGAAGTGGCTGAGTGCATGTATGAGTGCATGGGTAATGCCTGGGTGATTGCATAAGTGCAGGAGCAATGTCTGGCTGATTGGAGGAGTACATGTGCAGTACCTGAGTGATTGAAGGAGTGCATGGGTAATGCCTAGGTGATTGCATGAATGCAGCGGTAATATGTGGGTGAATGGAGGAGTGCATGGGAGCTGCCTGAGTGATTGAAGGAGTGCATGGCTAATGCCTGGGTGATTGCATGAATGCAAGGGTAATGCCTGGGTGATTGGAGGAGTGCAGAGATAGTGCCTGCGTGATTAGAGGAGTGGATAAGTAGTGCCTGGATAATTTTGATAAGTGCATGGGTAGTGGTTGAGTGATTGGAGGAGTGCATGGGTACTACCTGGGTGACTGAAGGAGTGCAAGGGTAGTGCCTGTGTGATTGCATGTGTGCAACAGTAATGGCTGGGTGATTGAAGGAGTGCATGGGTAATGCCTGGGTGCATGGAGGAGTGCATGGGTAATGTTAGGGTGATTGTATGAGTGCAGGGGTAATATCTGTGTGTTTGGAGGAGTGCATGGATAATGCCTGGGTGCATGAAAGAGTGCATGGATGGTGCCTGGGTGCATTTTGGACTAAACTGGTAGTTCTTCGGTGATTGGAGGAATGCATTATTAGTGCTTGGGTGATTTCATAAGAGCTGCAGAACTGCCTGAGTGCATGTATGAGTGCATGGGAAATGCCTGGGTGATTGCATAAGTGCACGAGTAATGTCTGGCTGATTGGAGGAGTGCATGTGCAGTACCTGAGTGATTTAAGGAGTGCATGGGTAATGCCTAGGTGATTGCATGAATGCAGCGGTAATGTCTGGGTAAATGGAGGAGTGCATGGGAACTGCCTAAGTGATTGAAGGAGTGCATACATAATGTCTGGGTAATTGCATAAGTGCAGGGGTAATGTCTGGATGATTGGAGGAGTGCATGGGCACTGCCTGAATGATTGAAGGCGTGCATGGGTAATGCCTGGGTGATTGCATGAATGCAAGGGTAATGCCTGGGTGAATAGAGGAGTGCATGGGCAGTGCCTGAGTGAATAGATGAGTGTATAGACAATGTCTTGATGATTTTATGGCCCCTTTGATCTGGGACTTTGGGTTCAGTCTTACGTCTTACGCTGATGACACCCAGATTGTGCTGGCGGCATATAAAAATCAGGTTCCCCATACTCAGCAATTTCAGAATTGTATGTGTGCCATTAACCGATGGATGAGTACACACTGTCTTATACTTAATTCTGATAAAACAGAGATCCTGATCTTTGGTAACATGCAACCAAACTGGGGCAATCTGTGGTGGCCGGCAGAGATGGGAGATCCACCAAAACCTGCGGTTAAGGCTAAGAACCTGGGAGTGTGGCTTGACAACAAACTTTCACTTACCCAGTACACAAATGCAACCGTCTCCTCCTCCCACTTCCTTATCAAGAAAGTAAGGAAGATTCTCCCTTATATTCCTGTGGACACCAGAAAAACGGTAGTCATATCGTTGATTCAGTCTGAACTTGATTACTGTAATGGGCTGTACCTAAACAATCAGAAGCAGTGCCTAAAAAAGCTTCAGAGTGTTCAAAATACAGCTGCACAGTTACTGTCCAACACTCCCAGGTGCAAATCCGTATCCAAAGAGATTCACAGCCTGCATTGGCTCTCTGTAGCACAACGGATAAAATTCAAGGCTCTGTGTCTGGCGTACAAAGCATTGAACCACACGGGTCCTGTCTTTTTGCAAAATCTTCTCACCTGGTATGAACCGACCAGACATCTTCGCTCTACAGGAGCAAAACTCCTGACAGTGCCCAGAATTCGAACATCGCATTGGGGCGGCCGCAGCTTTTGCTATGGCACCTCTAAACTCTGGAACACTCTTCTGAGTGAGCTCAGAAGTGCGAGCTCCCTCTCCTCCCTCAGGAAAGGACTGAAAACCTGGTTGTTCCAGAACTAGACACCCGAGCAGGTCTACTAATGTCCTCAGCGCCAAGACACCTTCGGGTATACTTGCGCTTTATAAATTCCAGTAACATTAACATTAACATAAGTGCATGGGTAGTGGCTGGGTAATTGGAGGAGTATACGGATAGTGCCTGGATGAGTGAAGGAGTGCAAGGGTAGTGCCTGGGTTATTGCATGAGTGTATTGGTAGTACCTGGGTGATTGCATGACTGCAGGGGTAGTGCTTGAGTGATTGAAGGAGTGCATGGTTAATGCCTGTGTGATTGTATCAGTGCAGGGGTAATGTCTGGGTGATTGAAGGAGTACATGGGTAATGCCTGGGTGCATGGAAGAGTGCATGGGTAGTGCATGAGGGCATGTAGGACTGCCTGGATAATTCCTGGGTGATTGGAGGAGTGCATGAGTAGTAGCAGGGTGATTGCAAGATTGCAAGGGTAATGCCTGTATGATTGGAGGAGCACAGAGATAGTGCCTGCAAGATTAGAGGAGTGGATAAGTAGTGCCTAGATAATATTATAAGTGCATGGGTAGTGGCTGAGTGATTGGAGGAGTGCATGGGTACTACCCGGGGGACTGAAGGAGTGCAAGGGTAGTACCTGTGTGATTGCATGAGTGCAATAGTAATGTTAGGGTGATTGAAGGAGTGCATGGGTAACGCCTGGGTGCATGGAGGAGTGCATGGGTAATGCCTGGGTGATTGCATAAGTGCAGGAGTAATGTCTGGCTGATTGGAGGAGTGCATGTGCAGTACCTGAGTGATTGAAGGAGTGCATGGGTGATGCCCAGGTGATTGCATGAATGCAAGGGTAATGCCTGGGTGAATGAAGGAGTGCATTGGCAGTGCCTGAGTGAATAGATGAGTATATAGGTAATGCCTTAATGATTTTATAAGTGCATAGGTAGTGGCTGGGTAATTGGAGGAGTATATGGATAGTGCCTGGATGAGTGAAGGAGTGCAAGGGTAGTGCCTGGGTTATTGCATGAGTGTATAAGTAGTGCCTGGGTGACTGAAGGAGTGCAAGGGTAGTACCTGTGTGATTGCATGAGTGCAACAGTAATGTTTGGGGGATTGAAGGAGTGCATAGGTAACGCCTGGGTGCATGGAGGAGTGCATGGGTAATGTTAGGGTGATAATATGAGTGCAGGGGTAATATCTGGGTGATTGGAGGAGTGCATGGGTAATGCCTGGGTGCATGGAAGAGTGCATGGATGGTGCCTGGGTGCATGTAAGACTACGTGGGTAGTTCTTGGGTGATTGGAGGAGTGCATGAGTAGTGCTTGGGTGATTGCATAAGAGCTGCAGAAGTGCATGAGTGCATGTATGAGTGCATGGGTAATGCCTGGGTCATTGCATAAGTGCAGGAGTAATGTCTGGCTGATAGGAGGAGTGCATGGGCACTTCCTGAATGATTGAAGGAGTGCATGGGTAATGCCTGGGTGATTGCATGAATGCAAGGATAATGCCTGGGTGAATGAAGGAGTGCATGGGCAGTGCCTGAGTGAATAGATGAGTGTATAGGTAATGCCTTGATGATTTTATAAGTGCATGGGTAGTGGCTGGGTAATTGGAGTAGTATATGGATAGTGCCTGGATGAGTGAAGGAGTGCAAGGGTAGTGCTTGGGTTATTGCATGAATGTATAAGTAGTGCCTGGGTGATTGCATGACTGCAGGGCAGTGGCGGTGCATCCATTGGGGTGCTGGGGCGTTGCCCCACTAATGCCACAGCCCCATTCATCCTACAAATAACAAATTCTTCGTTCTACTTCTGACGCTAATTCCAATCAGGAGTCCTGATTGGAATTAGCATCAGAAGTAGAACGAGGGATGCTGAAGGGGTGGGGCTGCGGCAGCACTCAGGGTTTGAGTGACAGCGCACTAGACAGCAATAGTGCGCATGTTCGGTTTTGGGCTGGTCATTTTTACGACTAGCCTGAACATGCGCACTAGTCTTCCCCTTAGGAGAGCGAGGGTTGCTTCATGCCGCAGCCCCCGGTCTCCTAATGGGCGGGGAGCATCCCTGCTCAAGCCAATCCTGGTGCTGCTGGAGCAGCATCTGTATTGGCTGAGAGGGGTTGCCAGCCACTCCAGTGACGCAGAAGACGTTGAAGGCGCCAACGCAGGACCCCTGCCCAGCAGCAGAGGCGGCGCGGACCCAGGCGGTCAGGTAAGTTTTCTATTTGTTTTACTTTAGTTTTAACCCCCCCACCCCCCTCCCCCGTAGGAAGGTGGAATCTGACTACATGGTTGCCCCCACTTTTTTACTGGTGTTTTGATGGTTTTTGACTTAGTTTGGCTGGGAACCTGCTATTCAGGTCCCCAGCCTATCTGCTTTCTCTTATAAATTGATTCCATGTACTTTAGGTACACCACAGATTGGATTAAGGAGTGCCCTTATAAGTCCCTAGTATATGATATACTATGTACCCAGGGCATAGGTACCCCAGAGGCCTACCAAGGGCTGAAGCATATATTGTGCCACCCCTGGAAAGCCATCCAAAATGACACCACAGGACTGCTACTGCAGCCTGAGTGAGGTGGTGCATGCACCCCTTACAGAGATATAGGTTCACTATATCTCACCTATCACTGCACATAGAAACCTACCAGTCACCCCTATGGCAGGCCTTATCAATCCTGAAGGCAGGGTGCTTGGTTATATGTGAGAGGGTGCCCATGCATGAGCATAGCACCCCTGCAGCCTTCGGAATATATCCTCCGAGGTTGTCAGTGGTGCAGCCTGACCATATACTCTTAAGTGCATTATAACCAAACGGTAAATGCTAACTTTGGACTGGCTGCACTTAAACATGTCGTGTTTGGTGTCAAACACCTTGGAATCATACCCCCACACCAGTAACTGGTGTGGGAGTATGATCCCACCCTTCTAGAGGGAAAGACATGACAGCACCGGTATACCCGGTACCAGCTAAACAGAGCCCTGGCATCACAAAATGGATGCTGCAGCCACAGACACAAGTCTGGCCTCCTGCTGCTGACCGAAACTCCGGCAGGAGAGGCCTGGACAATAGGTTTCCTGTTACCACCTCCCAGACAGGCCTTAGTGGATTTGGGCTGGGTGGGTGCACTCCAAGAGTGCTTTGAAGTCCTGCACTGGGGCACATTTGGTGTCCTCGTGCATACCCCAGTTCAAACCAGTTGCAGGGGCTGCCAGCCCCTGCTCTGGCACAAAACTGGACAAGGGAAATGGGTGTAGCCACCCCTCTTTCCAAACCCTCCCCTAGGTGGGTCCACAGAGTTAGTCCAACCCCTTCCTTAGGTATAAGTAAGGAACCCCTGGCAACAGGACTTTAGATATCCCTGGACGAAACTCTGCAACTGAATCCTGGAACTTCGATGCTCTACTCAAGACTAGAGGACTGAAGAAATCTCCCTTGGGGTCAAGCAGTGACTCCCCTGCTTGGCAGGCACCAACGAAGCATTTGCCGGTCTGCATCTCTGAAGCTCCTGCCGGACTCTGAAGTAATTGCAGCCCAGGAAGAGGATTTCCAGATTTTTCAGAGGCCGACCCAAGTCACCAGCAAAGCTGAGACCAGCAGCCCTCACGAGTGACGTGGAACCGGAACTCCTGGACACCGTGCACATTTGCTAGTGCATCAACTTGTTGATGTCTCTTGAAGTTCTGCTTTGGGTTGCTTGTAGCCCTGACCCAGAGCACCATTTGCATCGAAGATTGTGAGCCTACACTCCACGAGTGTTCCGTGGGCCTGCTCCTTGCATTTCCGCTCAAGGCTCCTTCGCGATCCCTGGTCTGTCGACTGGTGGGTCCCTGTGAAGGCAACTCTGACTTTCCTGGGGCTTTCCTGAGTGCCCCATACGTGCCCTGACTCCCCACCAAGTGGTGAGTCCCTCAGACCTTGCTGGTTTGCACCAAAGCATCTTTCTCCTTTCTGCGTGGGTTGCTGTTGCCAAGGCTTGTTGTGTTCAATCCGGACACCAACACTGCAGCACTCGACATCCTTTGTGGGACAGCTCTAATCCAGCTCCTGGTCATCGTTGACACCTCCTGGTCCTCGTGGCTGAAGAGTCAAGCTTCACCTCTTTCACCTGAAACACCCAACATCGGTGGGCATTCGACTATCATGCCCCTGGTCACTGGCAAGTGACCCAGACTCTGTCCCCTCTGCTTTCAGGTTCTTCTCATCTTTGATCCAGGCTTGGATCTCTTCGGACACTTTGCATCTTCCCGGCAGCAGCACTTCTCTGCAGACTGCCATTGAAAACGACGACGCGACCCGACACCATTTGAAACCTATGCACCCGGCTTCCCTGGGTGAGGTAACTCGAGTACTCCGGTGCTCCCGTGGGTGGTGACCCTAGAACTGTCTAAGTCCAAGAGGGTTTGGTCCTAGTCCATTTCTAAGTGTCCTTCAACTTTAAAACTCTAACCGCGACTTTCCCATAGACGATAACGGAGCTGCGGCTGTGTTCACCCACTGCACACAGCCCCCGTGGGTCCCCTGTGTCACTACCTTGGGTGGTTCCTTGGGGTCCCAGCGATTCTACAGGCTCTAGGCCTTGTGTCTACTTAAGTCGTGGTTCTTATACCACTTTCTTAATATATGGTTTGGTACGCCCCTAGGGCTAATCGTATTTTGTGCTACTTTACTGTGCTATTTGACTTGTAACTTGTGTACTTTGACCTCTAGCCTCATAAAGAGACTATTGGGTAGTGTTTAGTAATAAATACATATATTTTATATATATACCTGGTGTGGTTCTCCTTTCATTTGGTCATTCATGAGATTATAGACTGGTAAAACAAACAGCTTAACACTCCTTCAAGACTTAGCCTGAAGGCTGCTCTCCATAGCTACCACTAGGATAGCTTTCAATAAAGGTTGTCTTTAAACCTATCATCAATAAAGGTCGTTTGGACTGGTGCAAGGTGCCCACTATAACTAGTGGACAGCATATACCAGGCCAACTTCTCACATTGGTGTGCAGCGGTTGGATTCAAGCTTGCCTTGTTTTACCAGATAATCTCAAGTGCGTGACTAACTGAAAACCACTAAAGGTACCTGAGGTACATATAAATTCAAGCTTAGAAATACAGTAAGTTCTACTGAACTTAGAGTTGTGTGTCAAGGGCTTAGCACACCCTTTCTACAACTCAAGAGAGTTTAGTAGGCCACACTAGAGTAGGTAGTGCATACACCACACCTCACTAGTGATGTCTTCAAGGCCAGGAACCAGTGGGTCCCTGCCAGAAGCCAGTGGGCTTCTACCATCCAAGTATGACAACTTCCCATTCTTGGAATTGAGAGCATTGTGCAGTACTAGGAAGCTGAAGACAGGCAAAAGTGCAAGCACCTAACGCCTCATAGAGGTACTTCTGTTGGATGATCTCAGAAGGCCCACAGGGTCTGAAGGGGTAGGCAGAGAAGGTGGGACAGCCAATGAGGAAGGGCCCAGGGGTGAAGAAACCCAGGACCTGACCTCTGAAGCTGACCAGGAAGATGACAATGATCTTACCCTGGAAAATCCAGCTCCTCCTGCAGATGAGGAGGAAGACCAGAATGGCCTCCCCTTTGTCCCACCAGGAAGAGTTGTGAGTGTGCCTAGAAGGTCAAGATCTCCTTCTCAGGAGTCTAACCATTCTGACACCTCAATAGGGACCTCTGTTTCCTCTCATAGGAGGGAATCCTCTCCTGAAAGGAAAGAGAGACTGCTCAAGTATGAAGAAGCTCGGCTTAGGATCAGAAGAGAGCAGTTGGCTATAGACAGGGAGTCCCTAGAGCTTCATAGACAAAGAAGAAAGTTGGGACTAGAGTCCCATGGTGGCAGAAACTTCCCTAGTGGTAGGGAAAGGTCTCATGACCATAGAAACCTAAGCAAGATTGTCCCTCCCTACCAGAGTGGGGATGACATCCACAAATGGATTACTGCACTGGAAAGGGCCTGTAAAGTTCAAAGGGTCCCCCAGGAGCAGTGGGCAGCAATCTTATGGCTGTTCTTTGCAGACAAAGGTAGAGATAAGCTCCTCACTGTCAGAGAAGAGGATGCTGACAATTACAAAGTCTTGAAGAGTGCTCTGATTGATGGGTTTGGCCTAACCACTGAACAGTATAGGTTGAAGTTCAGAGATACCCAAAAGGCTCAGACTCAAGACTGGGTTGACTTTGTAGACTGTGCTACTAAGGCTCTGGAAGGTTGGATACATGGCAGCAAAGTGCATGACTTTATAGGATTGTACAATTTGATTATGAGGGAGCAGATCCTTAATAATTGTCAAAACCAACTTTTACACCAGTACCTGGTGGACTCTGATCTGACCTCTCCCCAAGAATTGGAAAAGAAGGCAGACAAATGGGTCAGAACCAGGGTAAGGCCTAAGAATCAGGGTGGTGACCAGAAGAAAGATTCTACCAAGTCCCAAGAGAAAGGTGGGGATAAATCTAAAGATAAATCCACTACAGGGCCCCAAAAGTCCTCTTCTGGGGGTGGGTCCCAAACTCCTTCCTCTCCTGAAAAGAAACCAAATTGCCATGTTTGTAAAAAGCCTGGCCACTGCAAAACTGATCCCAGTTGCCCCAAGATTGGCAATAAAGAAAATGTTCCTCCAACCAATACTACCACTCCTCCTGGTACTACTAATAGTAATCCCCCAGGCGGTGGTATTGCACCCAAAAAGTTAGGTGTATTCTCATGGGGAACAGAGGTGGGCCCTAGTTTAGACAGGCCCCCTCACAAGCCCCCTCAGTCTGTGATGGTGGCATGGGATTTGCCACTTTTACCATGGGTCCCAATGCCTTGGGCAGGTACAGACTGGAGCCACTGATTAATGGTCAGAAAGCTGTGACATTCAGGGGCTAGTGTCACCATGGTGGCAGGGAAACTAGTCCCCCCTCACCAGATTTTACCTGAGTTTAAAAACCAGGTGACCAACATTGATGGTGTCAGAACAGATCACCCCATGGCCATAGTCAATCTCAGCTGGGAAGGGGTCACAGGCCCAAAAAGAGTGGCAGTGTCCCCAACCTTGCCTGTAGATTGCCTGATGGGCAATGATCTAGAGATTTCAGCCTGGGCTAAAGTTGAACACCAAGCCCACCTGAGAATGCTGGGCATCCCTGAGAAAGTTAGTGGGGCTGTGATGGCCACAGCCCCACGCCAGGAAACTTTTGGAGTGATGGAGCCTGAAAGAATGGCCCACTCTCCTCCACAAGAGAGCACAAGGGTTGAAGAAAAGTCTTCTTCCCCCCAGACTATAGGTAAGGGTCAGCCTCCTCAGGGAACTGATCCTACCCCTAGTGAAGGAACTGCCCCAGAGGTAGTCAGGCCTGGCCTGGCAACCCCTCTGATGGCAGGGGACCCTTCCAAGGTGGTACCCAGCCTGGAGCAGGTAACCTACCCCTTTCTACCCTGCCTCAGTCAGCCCAGGGCTGCAGAGGTCAGGGAGGTCAGTGGACCCCACAGGGCCCCCTGTCCAGAGGAACCCCCCATCAGCAGATTAGGGGCACCCAGACAAGTAGCCCTAGCCAGGTGAATATTCCTCAACACACTGAGGGATCCCCCATACCTTTGTGTAGGGACCTCCCCCAGAAGGACTCTGTTAGGCAAGGGCAAACCTGGGACCAAAAGGTTCCAAACCTGCCATGTCCCTCCAGTGTTCCATCCAAAGGGACCCAACCCCCAGCTGTAGGCAGCCAAAGGTTGACCCTTAGAGCAAAGTGCAACTCAGTCATGGAAAGAAAGGCATACATGGTGACCAGTGATCTGAGGAAGCTGAGACCAACTTTATTAGGGCCTCACTTCCCTACTCAGACCCCTCACCAGCCTTTTACTTTACCCAAGCACACCACAGGTGTTAATTCCCCATGGTGGAGACCCTCTCATACCCTTAGGGCGAGGGATAGCTTAGTGGACCATAAGACAGGGGGTAACCATGCTAGTGCAGGTACTTCCTTATATGGCCACTTAGTCAATAAAGGCTCAACTGGCCAAGGTAAGCCTTATCTCCTTTCATTTGGGGGGGGGGGGGTTATGTAGGAAGGTGGAATCTGACTACATGGTTGCCCCCACTTTTGTTTCTGGTGTTTTGATGGTTTTTGACTTAGTTTGGCTGGGAACCTGCTATTCAGGCCCCCAGCCTATCTGCTTTCTCTTATAAATTGATTCCATGTACTTTAGGTACACCACAGATTGGATTCTGGAGTGCCCTTATAAGTCCCTAGTATATGGTATACTATGTACCCAGGGCATAGGTACCCCAGAGGCCTACCAGGGGCTGAAGCATGTATTGTGCCACCCCTGGAAAGCCATCCAAAATGACACCACAGGACTGCTACTGCAGCCTGAGTGAAGTGATGCATGCACCCCTTACAGAGATATAGGTTCACTATATCTCACCTATCACTGCACATAGAAACCTATCAGTCACCCCTATGGCAGGACTTATCAATCCTGAAGGCAGGGTGCTTGGTTGTATGTGAGAGGGTGCCCATGCATGAGCAGAGCACCCCTGCAGCCTTCGGAATATATCCTCCGGGGTTGTCAGTGGTGCAGCCTGACCATATACTCTTAAGTGCATTATAACCAAACGGTAAATGCTAACTTTGGACTGGCTGCACGGAAACATGTTGTGTTTGGTGTCAAACACCTTGGAATCATACCCCCACACCAGTAACTGGTGTGGGAGTATGATCCCACCCTTTTAGAGGGAAAGACATGACAGCACCGGTATACCCGGTACCAGCTAAACAGAGCCCTGGCATCACAAAATGGATGCTGCAGCCACAGACACGAGTCTGGCCTCCTGCTGCTGACCGAAACTCCGGCAGGGGAGGCCTGGACAATAGGTTTCCTGTCACAGGGAGGTGTTACCACCTCCCAGACAGGCCTTAGTGGATTGGGGCTGGGTGGGTGCACTCCAAGAGTGCTTTGAAGTCCTGCACTGGGGGCACATTTGGTGTCCTCGTGCATACCCCAGTTCAAACCGGTTGCAGGGGCTGCCAGCCCCTGCTCTGGCACAAAACTGGACAAAGGAAATGGGTGTAGCCACCCCTCTTTCCAAACCCTCCCCTAGGTGGGTCCACAGAGTTAGTCCAACCCCTTCCTTAGGTATAAGTAAGGAACCCCTGGCAACAGGACTTTAGATATCCCTGGACGAAACTCTGCAACTGAATCCTGGAACTTCAACTCTCTACTCAAGACTAGAGGACTGAAGAAATCTCCCTTGGGGTCAAGGAGTGACTCCCCTGCTTAGCAGGCACCAACAAAGCATTTGCCGGTCTGCATCTCCGAAGCTCCTGCCGGACTCCGAAGTAATTGCAGCCCAGGAAGAGGATTTCCAGACTTCTCAGAGGCCGACCCGAGTCCCCAGCAAAACTGAGACCAGCAGCCCTCATGAGTGACGTGGAACTGGAACTCCTGGACACTGTGCACATTTGCTAGTGCATCAACTTCTCGACATCTCTTGAAGTCCTGCATTGGGTTACTTATAGCCCAGGCTCCAAGCACCATTTGACTGAGGATTGTGAGCCTACACTCCACGAGTGTTCCGTGGGCCCACTCCTTGCATTTCCGCTCAAGGCTCCTTTGCGATCAATGGTCTGTTGACTGGTGGGTCCCTGTGAAGGCAACTCTGATTTTCCTTGGGCTTTCCTGGGTGCTCCATATGTGCCCTGACTCCCCACCAAGTGGTGAGTCCCTCAGACCTTGCTGGTCTGCACCAAAGCATCTTTCTCCTTTCTGCATGGGTTGCTGTCGCCAAGGCTTGTTGTGTTTAATCCGGTCACCAATGCTGCAGCACTCGACATCCTTTGTGGGACAGCACAAATCCAGCTCCTGGTTATCGTGAACGCATCCTGGTCCTTGTGGCTGAAGAGTCAAGCTTCACCTCTTTCACCTGAAACACCCAACATCGGCGGGCATTCGACTATCGTGCCCCTGGTCACTGGCAAGTGACCCAGACTCTGTCCCCTCTGCTTTCAGGTTCTTCTCATCTTCGATCCAGGCTTGGATCTCTTCGGACACTTCGCATCTTCCCGGCAGCAGCACTTCTCTGCAGACTGCCATTGAAAACGACAACGCGACCCGACACCATTTGACACCTATGCACCCAGCTTCCCTAGGTGAGGTAACTCGAGTACTCCAGTGCTCCCATGGGTGGTGACCCTAGAACTGTCTAAGTCCAAGAGGGTTTAGTCCTAATCCATTTCTAAGTGTCCTTAAACTTCAAAACTCTAACCGCGACTTTCCCATAGACGATAACGGAGCTCGCGGCTGTGTTCACACACTGCACACAGCCCCTGTGGGTCCCCTGTGTCACTACCTTGGGTGGTTCCTTGGGGTACCAGCGATTCTACAGGCTCTAGGCCTTGTGTCTACTTAAGTCATGGTTCTTATACCACTTTCTTAATATATGGTTTGGTACGCCCCTAGGGCTAATCGTATATTGTGCTACTTTACTGTGCTATTTGACTTGTAACTTGTGTACTTTGACCTCTAGCCTCATAAAGAGACTATTGGGTAGTGTTTAGTAATAAATACATATATTTTATATATATACCTGGTGTGGTTCTCCTTTCATTTGGTCATTCATGAGATTATAGACTGGTAAAACAAACAGCTTAACACTCCTTCAAGACTTAGCCTGAAGACTGCTCTCCATAGCTACCACTAGGATAGCTTTCAATAAAGGTTGTCTTTAAACCTATCATCAATAAAGGTCATTTGGACTGGTGCAAGGTGCCCACTATAACTAGTGGACAGCGTATACCAGGCCAACTTCTCACACCCCGGCCCCCGCGCGACCCCCGCGAGTATTGCGAGTCGTGACTGGTACTAGTTGCGGAGACAAGGTCCACAGCCCTTTTTGGACTGGAGATGAAGTGGGCAGTTTAGTGAAAACACTTTTTCTGCACGAGCGATTTCTAGCAGTTCTTGAATCTTATGGGTGGCCTGCACTATGGTCTGTAACAGATTCTCTGATTGGTACATGTTGGATCAGACAACTTGCTAGGTTTCTGTGAAGGAAAATGTTGTAATTAACAGCTTTATAAGTAATGTGTAAATTCGTATGCATATTATATTATTGCCTTTTGCTATTTACCTCTCCCTGCCCCTAGGTACCCTCTGCCTTCTCCTCCCCAGTTCCCCCCTATGTTTTATTATTAGTGGAATGTCCGGGAGTCTGCCTTGGAATATTGGGTTTCGAATGCTGTCATTGTGGTACGGTGACAGCAGTGAATAAACCGTACTTCTACCGTATGCTAGGACTGCCAATATTAAGGCATATTGCTTTCTGAAAGTGATAGCGCATCTTCTGGGGTACTACTGCTCAGTTGGATCATGTGTGAGTGTGTCGGAACTAGATGCAAATTGCCATGCCCGAGTAATCACTCCTAACCCTTTTAGCATACCTCAGGCAGCCTTGATTTCATCACAAGAGAACTCCATCTAATATGCAAATCAGTCTAGTCTGGCTCTGCCCCCGCAGGCAGCATTAACAAGCACAATCTCCTTAAGCCAGTTAGTGACGCAGATAAGATCACTCCCATTGATACATGAAAACAAAGGTCGATTTGCAAGAAAACACAGTGAAGAAATGAACAAAAAAGGAGCTACACACATGAAGAGAAAGCAGCAGGGAAGAGGCAAGTGTATTACCCATATATCAACAGTAACGTAGCAAGTAGGTATTCCTTCAAATAGCGTTCAGGCCTCTGGGGACTTCTTCTGCACTTCTGTGTGTCTTATGCGCACCTTGGAATGTGCGTTGTAGGTGCAAACACTGCGTGTTCCGAGCACTGATGTCCGAAGGGCAATTATACTCGAGCACGGGCCGGTTTCATCTCATCTAGGCAGTGTCTTCCCCACCTCTGTTGCCAGCACCAGCAGGCCACAATCAACTCCCTTCCCAACTATACTAAAACACTTGCTTTGGTTTTATCTTCATCCTTTCCTGTCTCTCCCCATTCTCCGGTCCTATGGGGCCATTCCACTTTACACTCATCCTTCCTTCAGCGCTACAAGCTTTCTCCCGACCAAGTTCCCTTTACTTAGTGCCCACTGGGTCCCCCTACCATTACCTCAATGCCTTGCCTCGTTGGGCTCCAGCTTTACCCATACTTTTCACAACCGTTCTGGGCGTGAAAACACAGACAAACTCAACAGAACTCTGTGCACACATCTAGAACAGAGGCAGATGGGGTGGGGCAGGCAGAAAGTTCACTCAACTGTGAAAAAGTCAAAGTCCAGCTTTTTTAAAGTCTCGCTTAAGCCCCTCTGTGTGTGTTATAGAGCACTCATGTCCCATGTCCCATTTCATGACTCATGAGGATGCTTGTGCTTTCACAATGTTGATGTTTGATACTGCTGTCAGGTGTGAGGCCACCCTGGATTTTTAGTCCTTTGCAATCTCCTTCTTTTATTACTACATTTTAAATTAAAACCAGTTACGCATTCATAATGAGAACTACTAATATACAAAAATCAAATGAGCAATTCATACCTGTATTGATTCAGTTTTTTAATGCAGGGTGGGGTTGTCCATTTCATTGTTATGACTGTGTCCATTCTGGGTGTTTTTCATAGGCATTGGATAGCTCTATTGAGTAAGAGAGTTGGGGGGTTCAGGTGCTGGAATATGTGTAATATTGAATGCCCAGTCCTGTGCCAAACATGAGCAGTTGATCCAGTCCTTGGTAATTTTTTGTCTTCCTGTGCTTGCAGTATAGCTCATCCTTTATAAGCATGAGACTTTGAGGGCTGATGTGGTGGGTTATGTATTGCACCTGGCAAATATCTTTACCCTTTTTGTAGGGTATTCTGTGAGTGTGACAAATACCTCGTATTTCAAGTATTCCAAAGAAAAGTGGGTAATGTATGTGTATTATCAACCAAGCTTAAATGCGCTGCTGAGGCCCTTGCCCAGAGATTCACCTTTTTTTAGACCTCGCAAGAATGCATATTTTTATTTTCTTTACTGAGATTGTGTGTGTGTGTGTGTTTTTTTAAGAAACAGAGCGTCCCTTTTGTTGGTACGGTGACGGGCCATGTGGTGCTGGGTGGTCTGCGGGCTGTGCCCTCCGAACCCTACTAGGATGTCCCCACATAGGGTCGGCGCCTCTCCCTCCACTGTGGGTATAAAGTCGAACCTCTCTGTAGTTGGGTGTACCGTGGTTCTATCCAGTATGATTAAGAATAGTTGTGCTACTGCGGTACCAGTAAATTGTTGTTCATTTTAGTTCCATATTCCCAGAGCATTCTCATTATGTGTCAAACTTCTATAAGGTTTATTAACTCCCACAACTCTAAACAGTAGTATTGACTTAGCTGTTCTTCACACCTTCTGGTTTGCTTGAAAATGCACCATTTGCCCACTCTTTTTTTCAAAATTTGGTCGGGGGGAGAACCCCCCGAACCCCGCTTAGGTGGTTTAGGCTCGCTCGCCGCAGTGAAGTACGACAATTGTTTTACACCCGACCACTTTCAAATGTCACCAGCCGCCACTGCTGCAGGGGTAGTGCTTGAGTGATTGAAGGAGTGCATGGGTAATGCCTGTGTGATTGTATGAGTGCATGGGTAATGCCTGGGTGCATGGAAGAGTGCATGGGTAGTGCGTGAGTGCATGTAGGACTGCCTGGGTAGCTCCTGGGTGATTGGAGGAGTGCATGAGTGGTAGCAGGGTGATTGCATGAGTGCAGGAGTAGTGCCTGGATGATTGGAAAACTGCATGGGTAGTACTTTGGTGATTGCATGAGTGCCGCAGAAGTGCCTGAGTGCATGTATGAGTACTTCAGTAATGCCTGGGTGATTGAATAAGTGCAGGGGTAATGTTTAGGTGATTGGAAGAGTGCATGAGCACTGCCTGAGTGATTGAAGGAGTGCATGGGTAATGCCTGGGTGATTGTATGAATGCAGGAGTAATGTCTGGGTGATTGAAGGAGTCTATAGGTAATGCCTGGATGATTATATGAGTACATGAGTACTGCCTTGGTGATTGCATAATTGCAAAGGTAATGTGTAGGTCATTGCATGAGTGTATAGGTAGTGTCTGTATGTTTTTATAAGTGTATGAGTACTGCCTGAGTAATTATATGAGTACACCACTACTGCCGGGGTTATTGGGAGACTGTACGGGTAGGATCTGGGTGATTGGAGGAATGCATAGGTAGTGCCTGAGTTATTTTAAAACTTGAAGGGTTCTGTTGGGTGATTGGAGGTGTACAGGAGTAGTACCTGGGTGATTGGAGGACTGTATAAATAGAGCTTGGGTGATTTTATGAGTGTATGTGTACTGCGTGAATAGAGCATTGTATAGATACTGCCTTGATGATTGAAAGACTGCAAGGGTAGTGTGTGGGTGATTGCATCAGTACAGGAATAATGTTTAAGGTATTGGAGAAGTGTATAGGTACTACCTGGGTTATTGGAAGAGTGTATGGATAATGTCTAGCTGATTGTATGAGTGTACAGATAGTACCTGGGTGATTGGAAGAGTACATAGGTAGTGTCTGGGTGATCTTATAACTGTATGGATACAGGCTAGGTGATTGGAGAAATGCATGGATAGTGCATCAATGATGGCAGGAGTGTATGAATAGTGGCTAATTGTATAGATCTGTGCATGGGTAGTGTTTGAAAAAATGGATGACTGCAAATAAAAGTGACTGTAAACATTACTTCATATTATTATGCTTATTACATTATTTAATCTTACCATATTTATTGAAGTAGATACCAAACTCAGTGAAACTATTTTACAGTGGTTTTATTGTAAACTGAATTTAAAATCTTTTCAAGCTTTAGTATTACTTTCTGTAAAAAGAAGAAAAACTGTTATTCCTTATAATATTATAGTTTTAAGAACACAACATAATTTTAGAATTACATAACATATTCAGTTTCCCTTTTTGCTGTTCTCAGATTCTACTGAATTTCACCATTCACAGTGATTTCAATGTAGATCATCATATAACAGCGGGGAAAAAAATACAATCAATGAGATTGTAAAAAAAATACAAATCTGCGTTGAAAATATTTGCAACAAGTTCAACTATCTGTTCACCTATCTACAGTTTCTAAATTATATTTTTCCACTACAATAAATCATTTATTTCTCTGAAGTACATTTCTGAAATATAAATTCTCATTTACATTGCATATAATATAAAGATCAAATATATAAACAATTTCTTTCAAACACAATTTTGCAAATGCAATAACAATTAGCTCAATCAATAATCCAAACAGTAATTTTCACATCTTCCCAATAGGCCGAATAATGTTTCCAAATCAATTTCCATTGAAAATATCCAAAATAAACTCATTTATTTGTGTTTACATCTTCCCAATAGGCCGAATGATGTTTTCAAAACTTTGGCATCAAAAATATCAGATATGAATCTGGTAATTCGAAAGGCAGCCTACATTTAAATTGCAAATGGGCATCATTGCAATGTGTCCATCCTTTATTGCACTTTAAATACACAGTATAGTGTCCAGATGTTGTAGTAGGTCCATCATGGAAAATAATAGCCACAGCCTTAAAAGTTCTTCCTGAAATTGATAGTTGACTTGCCACAATTTTTTTATTTTTGTCAACTTTCTTCCATTTGCTTTACAACGTTGTAGCATTAAAATGACATATTTTCCAAATCTTTCTATATATAATTTTGACAACATTTCTGATTTACAATGAGAGCATTTCATATTTTGATTAGCTGTTTTTACTAATTTGTTAAAAGATACTGATTTGCAATCAGGTTTCATCAAGTATATGAATCGTTCAGTGTCTATTCCAGTGGTGGAAGAAAATGAACACTCTTCACATTTATGATCCCATCTGTAACTTAGTCCAAATAACTTTTCAATTTCTATTCCTTCATCTTCCAATACACCAAGCATAAACATAAGAAATTCTTGTGCATCTTGTTGTATATTGAGTGTTAATTGTGAAGAACCAGTACATATATCCAAAAGATGCTGAATGCCAGAAGCAGTATGGATTTTACTTCTATCAGTTACCAACTTTTGAAAAACATTATGTAGTAAAGAACAGAGGGGGATATTAGCAACAACTTGCGATAATTATCGCAAACCGCGATTAGCGTGTTTTTTTTTATCGCCGCCTATCGCTGGATATTATCGCGGAGATAACACGCTATTAGCAACGTTTATCTCCAATGCAATAAAATATCCAGCGATAGCGGCGAAATGCGTGAATATCGCTGGAAATCCAGCGATATTCACGCATTAACGCCATGGTGGACTTAGCCTGACAATCCACCTCCCATTGAAGAAACAGGTAAGTCATGTTTTTAGCAGGTGTTAAATTCTAGTGATAATCGCGCTTAGCGCGACTTTTTTTATCGCTTCGCCTGCGTTGCTAATAGGGGGAAGTTGTTTTAGCGACTGTTTTCAGTCGCTTTTAGTTGGGAAAGCCTACCTTGCATGTCATTAGCGATAATTATCGCTGGCATGCAGGGCAAAAGGAAAACCGGCCACTATCACCAGAAAGCTGTCGCTAACGCCTGTTAGCGACAGCTTGCTGATAGGGTGATAAAAAAATCGCCGCTTTAGCGGCAAAAAGTGCCGCTAAAGCAGCGATAAAGCCCTTGCTAATATGCCCCAGAATCTTTTTTCTCGATTTTCCATAATTTCAAGATGAAGATCTTCCAGATAAAACACAACATTCACAATTACATTTGCATAGCAGTTGATACCTGAACTATTTTCTAACTGGTATCCTACAATATCATCAACAGTGTCCATTTTCATTTTCTTTGTAGCTTCATCATTCTCTTGAATTGTTTTCTTTTTTTGAACCTCACTAGAATGTTTGCCACATTTTCGTTTTGGACATACTACACGCTTTTCATATACGGGATATTCACCTAAGTTAGGAGCATACAGTCTTCTTAACCGATTATACTCTCTTACACAATTTGCATCAGCAACTAACCTTTTTCTCATCAAAATCAATCAAATACAAACCAGATAATGTTCTTACTCGAGACAATGCAACGTATGCCATGCCTTCTTTAAACACTGTACTTCCAATATTTACCAAAGCACTGTCTACACTTAAACCTTGAGATTTATGAATGGTTACTGCATATTCTAAAGAAAGAGGAAACTGTTTTCTACGAACATACAAGTCTTTTACAAGCAAAAACGAACAGCACAACGTCCAATCTGTTTTACCTCTTCAATCTGATCAAATTTAATCTTCAAAAATTCAATTCCATCTCTGTTCTGATAATTAACAAAATCAACAACTTTTCCCATTGCTCCATTTACTAAACCTTTTTCTACATCCAAATTACGTTGTAAAATTACCGACAGTTTTTACATACATATAAAGTCTTTTCTAAACCAGCAGTCTTAGACACTGACTTTTCCAAAGAATCCAATTTTGTCTGTAATTTCTCTGAGAGAAGAATAGTAACTCCTTCGTGTTCCATTTTATCAATGGCTTCCATTTTCACTATTGGTTGTTTTTCCAGTTTCAAAAGTTCATGATTGAATGTAGAACACTCTTGCAGTGTTGGCATTAGGCAAACTATAGACTTCTTTTCTCCAATTTTTTTGTACATTATTTCAGGTGCAATGTTTTCATTTGGAAACAAATTCGTTAGTAGCCGACTTTGTAAAACTTCTTTACCATGTTGTGTCAAAACTCCAATTCTTATATCTTGAAGAATGTTTCCATAGTGTTCATCACTTGCTTGTCGCATATTCTTAATAAGTTCTTTATATTCAAAATGAGACCAAATGTTTACATTTCCAATACTTCCCAAAGATTTCCTAGTATCTTCATGGACAAGAGTTTTAAAAACTGGTTGTCCTTTCACAGGAGTCAGTTGTAGTAGATCGCCAAATACAATTACATGTTTTCCTCCAAATAAAACATCATAATCTGTTTTTAAAATCTGTTGCATTCTTAAATGTACAAAGGCAAGCATTAAGTTTGAGACCATGCTCACCTCATCAATGATTAGAAGTTTCATTTTCTTTAGTACTCTTGAGACTTCATAACAAGCTTCTCCAGATAGTTTATGATATTCCAACTTATTTTCATGTTCTACTGGTAGCATGAGTAAACGATGTAATGTAATCCCTTTAATGTTGTGTGCCGCTAACCCAGTTAGGGCTGTTACAACACAAGATAAATGTTATTCAGTGGTTTTCTGTAGATAACTGGTCAAAACTTTAATTAAGAAACTTTTCCCTGTTCCAGCTTGACCACTGATATACATTTGAATAGGTTTAAATGATGTGCAGTTGCACTCTTTTTTTCATGAAGTAAACCATGCTGTATCTGTTGTGTCACTTGCTGATATATTTCTTTTTGTTCAAAATTTAGTTGGTCTTCCAAGTTTCCCAACTCAATTATATCCTGTTGTGCTTGTTGCATTGCCGTTTCTACTTCATTCATGGCTATTGCTGCTTCATTTTCAAGAATTGGTTGTCCTAATGGATCTTGACTTAGAGGAGCAGAACTTTGACTGTCTTGAGAACTGTCTCTAGCTATTTCAGCTGCAATAGTAGTTTCTTGTTCAATCTCTTCATTTAACATTTGTAGATAATTTGGAAAAATTGTGCATTGAATACTATCTTTACATGCATTAAAAGAATCTTCATAGCAGTCAAAATCTCCAAGTAATTCCATTTCAGTACGCCAAGGCTTGAAGAGTTGCAGAAGTGGTAAATAGAAAAATTCAGTTTTATCTGGAGTTTTGCAACTGAGTTTTCTGTGATTAATAAGATTTCCTTTGACATGTTTTACCAAACATCCATCACATCCAATTACTGCATATTTTTCTTCATTTATATTTTCTGTAACATTTCTCTTAAAACTATAATGTTGTAGTACTTCATAGAGACATATGTTTTCCAGATGTGGACTTCTTTTGGGATAGTACGTATCCAACATATTTGTTTTAACAATATCTGCACTTTCTGGTTCATTCAATGCTAAGTATTCAATTTCTTGTACAGATTTCAATACTCGATTTCGTGTTGCAGCAAGACCTAGACTTACCCAAATGATTCCTCTTGACTTTGAATATAAACTTGCAGAGGTCAACCGATCCGAACATTCGTAGGATCCAATCTCTCGATGGGAAAGCATCTTCAAACTAAAGCTGTACAATTTGTTACTAAGAGTCTTCTCTTGTGAAATTTCTTCCCACATTTCTTTCAACTCCGTCTTTTCAGATTTGGTTATATATGATGTAACATAGCGAGCAACAGCAATCGAATTATCTGCAACATACTGGATATCCATATTTGCATTCCACATTGTCAAAATCACTGGATTGTAGTCATTAATATACTTTGAATCTTCAGTTCTTTTTATGTTGTAAGTATTCTTCGGAGATTTTCGAGTTATAGTATGCCTTACTGCTGACATGAAACTGTTGACTCTTCCTTTTGAAATTACTGGACGTGGGAATCCAAAACGACATTTTGTATAAAACTTTCCCTTTGATGTGTATTTCCGTCGACAATATTTTCCACATCGATGACTTTGAAACCGTAAAACTTGTTGTCTCAAGTTGTTTTCTCCTCCTTCTTTTGGAATGTCACAGGTAACATACTCTTCAGTGAAAGTCAAAACACTTTTATCAGTATCAGTTCCAAATTTTGGTGCATTCTTGATCCATAACAGCATGTGTATATGAGGTGCACCTCTGGCTTGGTACTCCTTTCTCCAAAAGAAATCAATAACTTCTCCAAGAGGTGGATTATTTTTATTGCAGATAAAAGACATCATAGCTTGAAACCTATGATTAAAATATCTGCACACATTTACAGGATCCAAAGAACAGAGTTCTCCAGCTGTCTTCAATTCAATGTTTTTTACATTTGAATTTGCTTCTCGTAGAAATTCAAGTAAATCGTCCCATGCGTATTCAGCACAGCTAAGCGTAACAAACCACGTAGGGGTTCCTAAGTTCCTTAACATACATTTAAGTTCTCCGTGACGACGATACCAATACTCATTAGTACCACGTTGACACGCCATCAAATTAATTAACTGAGATTCTAAATGATCATCTCTTTGTTGAACTTTATCGAAAAATTCCTTTGCAGAATGTTGTGTAAGATGAACTCCTGTTTTTAATATGTGGTTCACTGCATATGAAAGTCCAGACAAGTCACTTTCAAACAGAAGATGAAATAAATATGGAATGCACTGTCGAAATCTTGGATCTTCTGAGTACAATCTTGTTGTACGATATTCTGAGGCTGGAGTCTGTACTGGTCGTTCATCATATCGTCCACCTTTTCCAGTGGGGAAGAGCTGTGGAAAACAACGAGCTTCCAAACTTTTTTCCCATGCACTCATGGGAGTTCCATTCGCTTTCTTCATTTGGAATAATTCAATAGTGTTTCCTATCACTTCTTTTGAATGTAGAGGATGTATACTATAATGTTCATAAATTTCTTCTCTCCTCGAGTTGTCCACTTTTTCTATTTGGCCAGTTGAAATTTCTCTTTCATCTTCTATAGATAATTCTTGTTCTTCCACATATACATTTTTATAATAAATATTATTTTGTACAAGATATAAAGTAGCCTTTTGAAGTTTGGTGACATCTACTAACTCTTGCCATATTTTCCGACTCTTTGTTGGTACACCATTAACTAGAATAACTACAGGTTCAGTTTCCTCTCTCTCTATACCAACAGTTTCAATATTTTTCTTAAAATCTAAAGGTAAATACACAACTCTCCCTTTTAAACCTCTTTGTAAATCTGTTGGAGGCAGCTTACCTGTTTTAGGCTCCATACGAACTATAGCCTGAAACGGATGCACAGATTGAACAAGAATGGACTCATAAGTATTTAAATCTACCAGTTCCGGAGGAATAGCTACCAACTCTAGGTTGTTATGTACAGCTCTAGCTGGCATTTTATTCTCTTCTAATTTGTTGTAACAATATTTACAAATACGTTGATCACTACCCAACTCAAAACGACCTTCCACCAACAAATAAGCACCAAATTGCTCCCACTTATCATTGTTTTCCTTTTCACTTTTTAAATACACATCAACATTCCTAGTTTGACTTCTATAGTGAGTACGTCGACAACAAATACAAACATAGTTTGGTTTTTCACAAGAAACTACCTTAAACTTTGTAATTTCTTCTGCAAACTTCTCAGTAGTACTATCTTCCACCTCTTCTTCAACACCTACACTTATCAAACTCTCACTTTCTCTACACTCCTCTTGAGGACCAAAGAAACGAAACTCTATATCATCAGAAACTTTTTTACATCCAATACTGAACCATGCAAAAGAGTTGTGTTTATTTCACTTAAGGATAATGCAGGACTTTTTACATAGTACAGGCTTCTCACTAATGTCCGCATTTCTGAGTGATGTACTGCTAACATTCTTAAATGATGAAAAGTACTTCTACACACTTTTCTAGAAAGACAAGCCAGAGAATGACCCTGCAAGTTACTATATTTTCTCACTTTACAAGGATCTAGTCCTTGCAACATCTTAATCTTTTGTTTAACACTTTTTTACCATAATCTCGTAAGAAATTTCGTAATATATCAATAGATTCCTGTTGTATACTACAAATACTACTACAATCCCACTTATACACTGGAGCTTGTGTACGTCTCCCTTGAACTTCTTCAGCTATTACTTGTTCCACATTTCTAGGAACCATCTTTTCTTTTTCAATTGGACAATCGTTTTCAACCTCATAACAACTACCCCTGGTATCAACTGCATGAACTACTGTAATTTGTTGAAAATAGCTTTTTTCATTAAAAAAAGGTTCAGTACTAGAAGTGTGCTTCCTTTCACCCGAATTGTTTTTGCAAAAGTTAGTTCTATTAACCAGTCTTTTTCTTTTACTTTTCTCCTTCATAAACTGCATTGTTTTATTCAATGTCTTCATTTCTTCAATACTAATATAAACAATCATCTTTTTAATTCAAAAGCCTTTTCAACTACACTTTCAATCTGTTGTTTTTCTTGTAAAATGCTGATCTTCTTTTATATTTTTGCAATCTTTCAATAAATTTTGTAGTACTCTACTTTTATACATTCTCTTCCTAATGTCTTTATATTCTTTCATCCTTCTTTCAATATAGATTGTTTTCCCATAACCTGATTTTCCATTAATTTGTCCTTTTTCGTTTCCTTCTGATTGGTTGTACAACTTTTCTTTCTCTTTTCCCCATATTGAAAATGTCATTACATTCTTAAAAACTCTTTTAACAAATTCTTTAGTTCTCTTACCAGATGTTTTTTTCTTCAATGTCACATCTTTTACTTCCTCTAATTTCTGCTTTTCTCTCTCCTTTAAATAGTACTGTTTTTTTGTTGTCTTTTCTTTTGCACTTTTCTTGTCATACTGAATTTTTCTTAATAATTATGGAGAATATCTGAAAAAAAGAAAAGTTTAAATAGTTTTGTTAAATAATTTACTATTATTAAAATAATTATATACAAATATTCTTATGTATAAATAAAGAAATATTTTTAATTGCACTCCAAACCTATATCAGACACTGCATAATTCCTACAATTAGAAGAAATCACAAGCTATACAACAGAATCACAGAGCACAACTAAAAAATTTCTCTACTGCTACCCAAATCAAATCTAAAGTGCAGTCTGTCAACTTTTAAGGCCTGCATAATGTTGTGATTGGGGTATGTCTCTACTTGCACATGTATTCTCATATGTGTTATACATTTGAAGATACTTTACATATAAAACAGAAGTATACATATATTTGTATGCTTTTTTATATATAGTACACTAGCAAAAAGCACAGACTCATACATGCATGGTTTCAAAAGATAATGAAATTTACAGCACAAACATGTAAAGGGTTGCTGCTTTGTTTTTACCTATACTCAATACCTAACTATTACTCCTTTCTATATCCTTCTTCTTTCTTTCTACACCTCTCTTCTCTCTTTCTTCACCCCTGTTCTCTCTTTCTGCACTTTTCTTCACTGTTTCTACACCCCTCTTGAATGTTTCTGCACTACTTAAATCTGTTTCTACAACTCTCTTCCTCTTTGTGCACCCCTTGTGCCTCTTTGTGCACCTCTATTGCTTCTTTCTGCACTGTTCTTGCTTCTTTCTGTACCTCTCTTGCTTCTTTCCGTATCCCTGTTGCCTCTTTCTGTACTCCTGTTACCTCTTTCTGCACCCTTCTTCCATCTTTCTGCATCTCTGTTGCCTCTTTCTGCACCAGTGTTTCCTCTTTGTGTATCTCTGTTGCTTCCTTCTCAACTTTTCTTGCTTCTTTCTGCAACTCTGTTGCTTTTTTCTGTACCCCTGTTACCTCTTTCTGCACCCTTCTTCCCTCTTTGTGCACCTCTGTTGCCTCTTTCTGCACCCCTCTCCCCTCTTTCTGTACCTCTCTTATCTCTTTCTACACCTCTCTTGCTTCTTTCTGCACTTCTCTTGCTCTTTCTCTATCCCACTTCCCTTTTTCTACACCTCTCTTACTTTTTTCTCCACTACTCTTGCTTCTTTCTGCACTTCTATTACCCTTTCTGCACCCCTCTTACTTCTTCCTTCATCCTTCTTTCCTCTTTCCGCACTTATCTTGCCTTTTTCTGCACCCCTGTTCCCTTTTTCTGCACCTATCTTGCCTATTTCTGCAACTGTCTTGCCTCTTTCTGCAGTTGTCTTGTCTTGTTCTGCACCTCTGTTGCTTCTTTCTACACCTCTCTTGCACATTTTTACACCTCTCTTGGTTCCTTCTGCACTGCTCTTCGATCTTTCTGCATTTCTTTTGCCTGTTTGCGCACTTCTCTTGCCTCCTTCTGCACCTCTGTTGCTTCTGTCTGCACTTCTGTTGCTTCTTACTTATTTATTTTGACTATGTTCAATACTTAACTACTAGTAAAATGGTAAAGCAGCAGCAGCAAAGTAATGTTTAACATATGTTAGGTGACAAATTAGTGATTATAATACTTTGCAAAACTTTCTGGAAAACTTCACTTGAAGTGCACTAAATAAATCTAAGTGTCTCTTTGAAATATGAAGTGCACTCTCTCAACTTTTAACGTCTTCATGGTCTTCTGTTTAAGATATGCCTGATCTTGTACATATATTGTGAAATGTCTTATACATCTGAACATAGTACACATATAAAACACAACTAAACATCTATTTGTATGTTTCTTTGATATATGATACTACTAACAGAAAGTACAGACATATGCATGCATGTTTTTAAGAACATTGTGAGACTTACACCAGAGACATATGAAAGGTTGCTGCTATATCTTTTACTAGGCCCAACACCCTATGTAGTCATAGTGCCTGAGTGATTACATGAGTGTAGATGTAGTGTCTATGAAATTAGAGGACTGCATGAGTACTACCTGAGTGATTAAAGAACTGCATAGGTAATGCTTACGTGATTCCATAACTGCATGGGTAGTGCCTGGGTGATTGGAGGAGTGCATGGGTACTGTCTGAGTGATTGAAGAACTGCATAGGTAATACCTGGATGATTATAGGAGTGCAAAGACAATGCCAGCATGATTAGACTAATACACAGATGCTGCCTTGGTGCATCGAAGAATACATGGATAGTGCCTGACTGATTGGAATAATGCATAGATAGCACCTTGGTGATTGCATAGTGCAAGAGTTCTGCCTGGGTCATTACATAAGTGCATGTGTAGTTGCTGGATGATTGAGGCACTGCTTTCGTAATGCCTGTCTGATTGCATGAGTGCAGGGATAATGTCTAGGTGATTGCATGAGTGTAGGTATAATGCCTGGGTAATTGCATGTGTGCACAGGTAGTACCGAAGTGAATGCCTGACGGCAGAGATAGTGCCTGTGTGATTCTTTGAGAACCAGAGTAGTGCCTTGGTGATTGCAGGTGTCGTAAGGTAGTGCCTGGGTGATTGCATAAGTGCATAGGTAGTGCTTGAGTAATTTTATAAGTATATAGGTACTGGCTGAGTGATTGAAGGAGTGCATAGATACTGACAGGGTGATTGGATGAGTGCAAGGGTAGTGCCTGAGTGATAGAACCAGTGTATAGCTAATACATTGGTGATTGCATGAGTTCAGGGGTAATATCTGGTGGACTACATAAGTACATAGAAAGTGCCTAGGTGATTTTATAAGTGCATCAATACTGTCTAGGTGATTAGAGTACTATTGTGGTACTACCTCAGTAATTGGAGGACTGTAAAGGTACTGCCTGGGTGATTTTATAAATGCATGGGCACTGGTTAAATGTTTGGACGAGTGCATAGATCCTGAGAGGCTGATTGGAGGAGTGTAAGGATAGTGCCTGGGTGATTGAACCACTGTATAGCTAATGCACTGGTGATTCCATGAGTGCAGAGGTAATGTCTAAGGGATTACAGGAGTACATAGGTAATGTCTGGGTGATTCATGAGTTAAGGGATAATATCTGGGACATTGTAAGAGTACATAGGAAGTACCTGGGTGATTTTATAAGTGCATCGATACTGCCTAGGTGATTAGAGTACTATTGTGGTAGTGCCTCAGTGATTGGGGGAGTGTAAAAGTAGTGCCTGGGTGATTTTATAAGTGCATGGGCACTGGCTAAGTGATTAGACGAGTGCATAGATTGTGAAAAGGTATTTGGAGGAGTGCAGGGTATTGCCTGGGTGATTGAACCAATATGTAGCTAATGCATTGGTGATTGCATGAGTTCAGAGGTAATATCTGGGGACTACAGGAGTACATAGAAAGTGCCTGGGTGATTTTATAAGTGCATTGGTACTGCCTGGGTGATAGGAGTAATACTGTTGTAGTGCCTCAGTGATTCGAAGACTGTAGAGGTAGTGCCTGGTTTATTTCATAAGTGCATTGGCACTGGCTAAGTGATTGGAGGAGTGCATAGATCGTGAAAAGGTAATTGGAGGAGTGCAAGGGTATTGCCTGGGTGATTAAACCAGTGTATAGCTAATGCATTGGTGATTGCATGATTGCAGAAGTTATGTCTGGGGGATTAAAGGAGTACATAGGTAATACCTGGTGATTCCATGATTGCAGGGGTAATATCTGGGAGATTACATGAGTACATAGGAAGTGCCTAGGTAATTTTATAAGTGTATGTGTAGTGCATGCGTGATTGAAGTAGTACTGCAGTAATGCCTGAGTGATTGGAGGAGTGCAAGGGTATTGCCTAGAGTAATTGGATCATTGTATAGCTAATACATTGGTGATTACATGAGTGCAAAGATAATGTCTCGGGGATTAAGCAGTACATACATAATGCCTGGGTGTTTGCATAAATTGAGGGATAATATCTGGGGGATTACAAGAGTACACAGAAACTGCCTAGGTGATTTCATAAGTTCATGGGTACTGCCTGAGACAGTGGAGTAGTACTGTGGTAGTGCCTGAATGAGTGAAAAAAGTGCAACATCCTGAAAGCATGCATGCATATGTCTCTACCACACCACTATGCACACCTCAAAAATTCACGGAACAAACTTCAAATTTAAAGCAAACACCAAAAATGATGTGGCATATTTCAACTGTACCTCTCTAGAGACTTATAAAAAGTAGCGTAGTCACTAATACCTGACCTCAACATCTTTTAAACCACACTATTATGCTGCATCTTCACCATTCTACTACTACTCACAATGTTCAGCCTGCCACATAAAAAGCAACAACATCTCTTTGTTATACATCATGCACCTTGAAATGTATAAGACATATGAAAATACATATACAAGTAGAAACATACTTGGGACAGAAGTCCATGTACACCTTTAAACTTAACAGACTCCCCTTCAAATTTTAAACAAACACCTAAAATTATGCGGTATACTACAAATGTACATATCCACAAACTAAAACAAACTAACATATTCACTAATCCATCTTCCAATATACACTTATTACTATACAAAATCTATTTCTTACAACTTTTAACTACAATATAACAAAGTACAATACACATCTCTACATTTAATAATATATTTCAAACATCACAGTTCTTGAATAATTTTTAAAGTTTAAAAATAAAGCTAATACATAATACACCTCAGAAATATATAACTCACCTTCCAAATTGATTTGTATAATATGAAATATCAGAAAGTCATAAAAGATTTTCTTATGCACACAATCAATGTAATGCACCTCTCTCAATAAGGTAAAACCAGTAATGGCAAACTTTCCCTCTCTTTCTCCACACAAATAAATGTAAGTAACAAATCACATTGCTTCCTACATAATTTCAAATTGTAAAACACATGTCTAATGGTTAGACATATTAACCCTTACCAACTGACTTATAAAAGTGCCCAAACTGATTCCGGAATTTTTTTGGAGTCGCGATTCCACCGTGCACCAACGCGATGGAGCCGTGAATCCATACGGGAGTTCAAAAATATATTACAAATAAAAATACCACTATTTTTTAATAACACACCACTTCTAAAGATAGTACTGACTTGGGAAATCTTACTTTACTAACATTAAACTTATATATAAATTACAATTCAACATTTTAAAACCTCAGATAACATTCAACCCTTCCCTCCTTCTGCCTAATGCCAGTTTCCATAGCAACAGTTCATGGAACATTGAAGTGAACTGTCAGGTCACAAGTTCACCATATCTTCAAGTTCAGCACACAAGCTTACAAATGCAAATAGCAGGTGTGGTTGACATTTGCAAAATATGACCTTATCCTATCTGCTGTACCTTTCAAATATTTTTTACTAACCAATAGGAAACTGGGGGGCATATTAGCAAGACCCACGTTAAAATTATCGCCGTTTTAGCGGCAGGAAACCGCCGCTAAAACGGCGATAATGGGCTTGCTAATATGCGTTATAGAATTCCAATAGAAGCCCAGGTTAGATGTGCAGGACATCTAACCTGGGCTTCTATTGGAATTCCATGACGTCACATATTACATCATTCATGACATGGTCAGTGACATCACTGATGACATCATTGATGACATCTCAAATGACATCACTGATGACATCACTGATGACATCATCCATGTGACAATCTGATGCACCTCCTCACACACTAATATAACCTTTGTACAATCAGTGTAAAATGCAGACTACCATTTTCGATACCATTGACACACTAATACCAGTTACTAGATACCCACTCAGTGATTCCTAGGACTACACACACATCTACCCATTCACCCATACAATCAGTCATACATGCAGCCCAGCCCAGAGCCACATCTGAAGACCAACACATGTCATAGACCTACTAAGCCTGGGCGTAGTTCGCCAAGTAGCGCTACGCAAAGCTACGCAAAGTGCAGTTCGCACTACGCGAGCTACGCGTAGCACTACGCGAACTGCGTAGTGCACTGTTCGCAATGATTGCACAGTGCCGGTTGCTTGTCCGCACTGTGCAATCATTGAAAACGGCATCTTGCACAGTGCAAGCTGTCTTTTACTGCCGCTCGAGTAGATTTTTACTCGAGCGGCAGCTTTCTCAACGCGGACTGGTAGTTTCTCATCACGAGCGGTCGCGAGCATACGCGACCACTCGCAATGAGAAACCTGACCTCCCGCGTTGAGAATCTCGCCGGGAGGTTTATTTTCCACACTCGCGATCGGCAACTTGATGTTGCTGATCGCGAACGAGGAAAAGTCTCGCCGGGATGTCATTTTGCTTGCTCGCGGTCTCCAACTTGACATTGAGGACCGCGAGCAAGCAAAAAATGACCGCTGCACTACGCTACGCTACGCTACGCGTGTTTGCACTGTGCTACGTGCAATTCGCGTTGTGCGATGTAGCGCAAACTTCGCAAACTACGCGAGCGTAGCGTAGTGCTTTGCCCAGGGTTAAGACCTACTGATCAAGCAGCTCCGACACCCAAGAAAGCCACAACACCCACCCCCACCC